>JAPDPK010000020.1:1200000-1790000 GCA_031772115.1 Heritiera littoralis | reverse complement strand
TTGGAGTCAACCTTTTAAAGTCATGTGTGATGCAAGTGACTTTACAATTGGAGCAGTGTTAGGACAAAAGCGAGACAAACTGTTTAGGGCCATATACTATGCAAGCCGGACATTGAATGAAGCTCAATTGAATTATACAACAACTGAGAAGGAGATGCTTGCTGTGGTGTTTGCTTGTGACAAATTTCGATCTTACCTCATTGGTACAAAGGTGATAGTGTTCACTGATCATGTAGCACTTCGTTATTTGTTTGGCAAGAAGGATGCTAAACCTAGGCTAATTCAATGGATCCTTCTTCTTCAAGAATTTGATTTGGAAGTTTGTGATGAGAAAGGAAGTGAAAATTCAGTTGCTGATCATCTCTCTCGGTTGGAACAAGAGGAAGTATGACCAGATTTAATGATCCAAGAAGCATTCCCTGATGAGCAGTTGTTTGCATGTGAGATAAAGCTTCATTGGTATGCTGATATTGTAAACTACCTAGCTTGTAAGGTATTGCCACCTTATCTTACTTACCACCAACGTAAGAAGTTTTTGCATGATGTGAAATATTATCTTTGGGATGAGCCTTTGCTTTTCAAAAGATGCCCTGATCAAATAATGCAGCCAGCCAATATCCACAATTTTTTAGCCGATGAATCATCACAACATTTTCATAAAATAATTCATAATTAAAAGCATGCAGATTGAATATCCTTATAGTGCTGCACATGCATCCCTTACCTATCTCGAGTTGGCGACTTCCGCGTTATCGGTCCCGCCCATACTCCATCTCTTCCGATTCCATCATTTCGTTCGTCGAGAATAATTTTCTGGAATTCAAATTCTAAAAATTAGGATTTTTTTATAATTTATTTAAATTGAATACTCGGAAATAATTTCCGAAATCCTTACCGAATGTCTGGGATTTTTCGGATTTTCGAATTCCTGGGAATACCCGAAAATTCCTTCTCTCTCTTTTTCTTCATTTCCTTTTTTCTTCCTTTTTCTTTTTCTTTCTTTTTCTTTTCTTTTCTTTTTCTTTTCTTTTTCTTTTTTCTGGTCTGAACCGGTTCAACCTTATCCCGCCAGTTCGATCGGTTCGACCACCGGCTACCACCCTTGCCGGCGATTCATGCCTCCTATAGCTGGCCGACATTGTGAGGATGCCAGATATGGCCTCCGTTTCTTGATCGACGGTGGCGGTGATAGCAGATCTGGGATCGGTGGTTTGGCCTCCTTTCTTCCCTTTTTCTTCCTTTCTCCGCCGGTTTCCTTCACCGTCGGCCCTTCTTTCCTCCAGATCTGCCCTCACCAGAGCCTCGCAAAGCGGCGGCGGCACACGGATCAGCCAGCGTCACCTCCTTTTCCTTTTCTCCTCTCGGTTCTGCTCCGTTTCGCTTCGATTCCTTCTCCTTTCCCCTTTGTCGGCGTCGGCTTTCTCCTTCTCTCTTCTCTCCGGCGTTGTTCCCATCTTCCTCTCTCCTTCGATCGACCGATCGACGGTGGTCGGTCGCCCTTTTCCTTCTTCTGTTTTATTTCTGTTTCCCCCTTCTCCCTCTGTTTCCCAAACAGAAAATAATGGGGGTCGGGATCTTCTTTTTTTTTTTTTTCTAATATATATAATTATATATAATATTAGATATTACATATATATATTATATTTAAATCATTTATATATATACTTAATGTATATAAATCTACATATGTATTTATTTATGATATATATACATATAAATAGTATATATCATTATATAATAATCATATTTATACTATTTTTCATATATATACATATGTAATCATGTAAAACATATAAAATATATTTAAATAAAAATATATTTATATATAATAAAATTATGTAAATATATAAATACTCGCATTTTTATTTTCTTTAATTTGGATTTCTTAATATCCAAAAATAATGATACACATTTTCCTTGATTAATTTAATTTGGATTTCCATTTATCCAAATTAAATTTCCTCTATCTCATCATTTCATCAACTTTCGAATTTCCCAAATATTTCTATCTCTTAAATAAATTTCATTTATTTTCTTTAACTTATTTATTTGTTTTAATATTAAATTTACAAATATTTAATATTAATTTTTGAAAATTCACGATTATCACATTCTTCCCACCTTAAGAAATTCGGTCCTCCGAATTTAACTTAAATTACAATGTGGTAATCTTCTGTATACTTATCATTCTTTTCCTCTCAATCATCTTTTAAGTAATATTGCTAGTATACCATCAACATCAGAATCCCTTTTGATACTATTTCATATCATCTTTCATCATTGTAACGACCTGTTACCACATTTTTCACCTTATTTTACACAACTTATCCGGTTGGGCTGTCTGTGATACTTCATTTGTACTAACTGTTAAACAATTTTACATAACATTGTTTTTATTATACACATCCCCTATCTTAATTAATTAGATAAGTAGTACTGTAGACATGTCTAAATACAGAAAATAAATGATCGTACCTTATATAAATCAGTCGGTCTGTCACATCGTCCATTATGTGCAGCCGTGATCCACAATCAACTGATCTCACAATCATCAAAACCTGAGATGTTAATATTGGGGAGTGAGCAAACCACGGCTCAGTAAGAGAGTTATATGTCACACTTGATATTCAGCTATCTATATGCTGAAAATATTTTTCATTCTCTTTAAAATCTTCCTAGCTGGCTCTAGGCTCACATGTAGGAAGGATACTACAGTCGGCTAGGGATCCAGATAGAGTAAGGCAGGTATTTTAGAATACCATACTTGTTCCGGAACCTAGAAGCAACTATAGAGAGTACTAAATCCATTTTTCTCAAAACGATATGATTTTCGTTTTTCCCACAGAGTAAACCACTTATTTCTTTTCACTTCAGTATCCTTTAAAACACATGACAGTATAGTGATTTGTAAATATCCAATCATTGGATAAACACTTCTTTGATTATTTCTATCTTAGAAATAATTCTTATGTTATTCTTTTAGAATAAACATCTATTTCTCTTTTTAAATCAGTAACCGTATCATACAGTTCAGTAAAACAGTATATTCAGTATTCAGTAAAACAGTATCTCGATATGGTTCAGTCAGTAACGGTAAATAGTATCTACCAATTCAGTAAATAGTATACGGTAGCTTTCAGTTTAGTAAACAGTAAATGGTAACTTTCGGTTTAGTAAAACAGTAATTAGTGGCTACCATTTCAGTGCACAATACAGTTCTGTAAACACAATATTTTGGTACGATTTTTCATCAGTAAACAGTAACCAGTGATCAGTACAATAAACAGTACAGTACAGTAAATAGGATTTCGCAAATCCTTTCAATAAACAGTAATTAGTGTGTGAGACTAGGCATCACCCTACAAATAATTCATGCTCTCATTGTTCCCTCAGGAACACAAGTCATCCGCTTTTGGGGTGCACCCGTAGGCCATCGCCCCTCACGGCTATCTCGGCTAGATCTATGGCCATAATCTATAGGTGGTCCTCGGGTCCACTTGCCAAGTGACCTCGAGACCGCTGATGACTTGGCAGGTCCATCAGCCTTGTGACGCCCTGAGGTGCACCCGTTGGTCCATTGACCTGAGCCACAGCCCCAGGAGGGTCACGCAATTATATAAATAATACTGCATGAACTCAGAGCCTAAAGTCTCAAAACAGTGTAAACCGTACCATAGCCTTTATGGATTTTAAACACAGTAGTGTAAAAACATTTCACAATTATCCATAAGGCTCACATGTATAAATCATCACCTTTATGAAATTTATAATTTAAATCACATTTCTAAAAATGTTTCATAAAGGTATAAATCATATTTCTCATACGGTGAAAACAGTTATAAAATAGTCACACTGTAAAACAAATCTCATGACAATGTCTTTTTCACCGTAGCCCATGTATGCACGCCTTTCCGTGCTATCCATCGAAAACATGGTTTTTAAAATCATCGGAATTCAATTCAAATATTTTTGTAATTTATGGAAAAGGAAAATATTTATTTTCCAATTTCAATAATTCCGTCACCATGTTTTCTTCTAAAACACGTGTAGAGACCTCTAGTCTCGAAATCAGAATTTTTCATCATTTCTTAACCTTTATGGAATTTATTTACTTAATTATTTCCATCATTAAAACCATAAAGGTTTCATATAACATCAAGTGAATATTTAAGAATATTTATAAAAATATTCACTTCAATCTCTTTTTCATTTTTTATCTCTTTTCACGTGAAATATCACCTACTGGGTAAATTTTCAGTGATTTCCTTTCCACCATTCTCGAAAACATGAATATTTTAAAATCAAATATCATTATATTCATGTTTTATGAAATTTACTTGATTTCTCGATTTTCGTACCTGAAAATCGTTTCACATGAAATCAAATCATTTATTATGGTTTTCGGTGATTTTCGGTAAATTTTGGTAATTTTTCGATAATTTTTCGGCAGTATAACGACTGCCGATTTGGCTAGCCTCCTGCACGAAAATACAGTTTATATTTCTCAACCAGTATTTCACTGCAATTTAAAACCGATAAATCACCAAAATTTCAAAACCAATCATTATAAATTGCATTTATAATTTAAATGCATAATTTAAAACATGTGGCCGAATATCCTTACAGGCGGCACATGTCTCCCTTACCTGTTTCTGGTCGGCGACTGCCTCTCGAAGGTCGCGCCTGTGTTCACCTCGCCCGATTCCATCGGCTCGGTCATCGAGGGAATTTTCTGAAAATTAAATTCTAAATTTTAGAATTTTTTTCCATAATTATTTAAATAAATAATTTATTTAAATAATTTAACACTTTTCGGGATTTCTTACCGATTCCCGTAATTCTCAAGATTTCCCGTAGTTCCCGAATTCTCGGGAATTTTCCAAATTCCCAGAATTCCTTTTCTCTTTTCTCTTTCTTCTTTTCTTCCTTCTCTTTCTTTTCCCGCCGGACCGGTCTGCCTCCTTCCTCGCCGGTTCCACACCGGCGGCAGGTTCTTCGGTGGCTCAGGGGCTCAGCAGCTGGCCGGCACCACGGCGAGCTTGGATCTGGCCTCCGTTCATCCCGAATCGACGGCACGGCGGCGGATCAACTCGATTTAGGTCCAATCTCTTCCACCTCTTCGCCGGCCCTCCTCCGCCGTTCTTTGCCCAAACGGTGGCCTCCCTCGTCTTCTTCTTCCTTCGGCGAAGCTTCGGTGACAGTGGCGGTGGTCAATTCGGTCGGCACCGCCACTTTCCCATTTTTCCTCTTTCTCGGATTCCGCCGGATTTTCGCTTCGTTTCCTTCTGTTTCTGTTTCGATCTTTCCTCTTCCGATCACCGGCTTCCTCTCCTCTCTCCACCAGCACCGTCTTCCTCCCTCGTCTCTCTTTCTTTCTCTGGCGACAAGGCCGGCTGCTCATCGGGGAGGAAGAATCGGGTCTTCCCGATTTGTTTCCTTGTGTTTCTTTTTTTTTTCTTTTTTTTTGTTTATATTATATTTATAAACTATATTATAAATATAATATTAATATAATATTATATAGTATTCTACTATATAATATTATATAGATATGTATATATTATATTACAACATATATATACATATAATTTAAATTAACCACCATATACATTTTATATGTATATATATATTTATATTTTAAATCATGTATATATATATACATATCTATACACAAAATATGAAATACTAATTTGTATTTCCTTTCTTCATTATTTTCCATAATTTCTCATCTTATACTTATTTTCGATTTAATTTTCCTTCACACCATTTTCTTAATCTGTTCCTTTCTCAATTCTCGGGATTTTTACCACTATCCTGTTCTCACAATTTTATTTATTTCCACTGATTTATTTTCTCCAATATTAATTTCCAATAAATGAAAAATTTACGGTTATCACAATCATATACTTATACTCCCTTAAATTTCTCATCAATTTGGGAGTTATCCATTTCCACTCCTTTTCATATCACATATGATTCATATTGTTCATCATCCATCTTTCTTATTTGGTGCCAAGTTGATATAGTTTAATAATTGTCATTTAAATAAGTTAATCAATTGTATGTAATTGTCCAGTAGCTATTACATCTCGTGCATCCACTCATTCAACATATCTTCGAGCGTTTCCATTCTACGCTCAGATATTTACATCAATACGGAGCGATGCTGTCAATAAATTTGGAATCTCAGAGCCTTTTGCTATTTCCCATAAACATATAGCTACTCAGAGATTCCCATCACAAATAGGGCTCACTGGAACTTTACATACATTCTCATCATTTTATAATCATATTTCAACTATGGCACTTTAGACTTTAAGAGCCTGAAAATGGATAAGTGATTCCATCTAGACTATCAGTCTATAATCACTTTCATATCATCATATCTTTTTTGGATTCCTCATTATCCACAATACTCATTTTTTCACATTTACTTTAACAAATGCTGCAGCTCATTTGCAGACTTTACTATTTACCATCTTTTACCATAATTGAATCAGGAGACAATCATTTTCTCTCCATATTGTCTTTTAATGTAGCATTCTTATTACCTCTTTTATTCTTGTGGTATATTCATTATCACTTTAATTTTAGAATATACTTGAAATTATACTCTTTTGATAATTTAGATTCCGTAATGGCATAATCAAATTATAATTTAATCTTCTCATTATTTAACTTCATTATTGAATCTATAATTATCAATTTAATCACCTCATTATCCATATAAATCCACTTTTTTCCATCATTTCGAGGTGGTATATATATATATATATATATATCCTTTTTTCATTTATATGACTGGCAGTAAAATGTAAATCATTTCTTTACTCCTTGGAGTATAATTATTTTTCCTCTATCGAGTTTGGTTCGATCTTACATCGAGCCATAATCATGTGATAACCACAAAATCACTTTTAGTTTTAAACTCGGGAACTACTTCATAATCGTGTTCCCTCTTCATCATGTACTTGTCCTCTTATTTCATATTCATCTTTTCCTTCATCATCATTTCAGTCACTTTTCCTTCATCATCATTTCAGTCACTTTTCCTCAGTGGAAAAATATTCCACTATTAAACTCTTTTAACCTTTTGTATATCATTTTTCAATTTATTCATCCACTGACTTAAACTTATTAAATTTTAAGTCACATCTGTAGAGCAGCTAACCTAATAACTCTTCCATAGACTGACAATAGTATTTAGCTAGACCTAGTACATTTCGTATCTCAATCATTATCTCTTCATCATAGACAGATCCATATCGCTCTGTCATTCGAGATCATATATCTTAGAAAGAGATATTGTCTAGCTAAATCTTTTAGTTGTCATACTTAACATATAATTTACTGTCTTTGAGAGTTTGCGGGGTTATACCACTATGCTGCTTATTTTCCATTAGTGCCTTATACTATATCGGTATCTCATCATGTTATTCATGTATGGTTGCCTCATTCATTTGGCTTATATACCTCACAAGGTATTTCATTAACCTTGTAAACCTCAATATGAACTCGTGATAATTATATCGAGTTCTAATCATTATCATTTTATGACCATCGGTCTTAAACTTTTTATCTAATGACGCCTTATACAGAGATTGGTCTTATAAACTCCTCATATATCTCTAATTTAATCAAATAAGACATCACTTTCATAGAAATGATTATTTGTTCTTCATAAAAACTTTATTGCATAATAGAAATTTAATACCCATTTAATTCATCCTCAATCACATCATCTGTAATTCTATCAATTTCCATATATAGGTGAATTTCATTATTCATAAAATTTTTCAGAGTTGTTTTCTTAAGCTTTTCGGATTCTTTTACGTTCTCCGATATAAGCTTAGAAATAGATTTCATATCCATAATCGAGTAGATATTAACCTGATCTCTCCCATCTATATTACTCTGGAATTTTTATCGAGAATCTCATCTGATACTTTCTTGAATCACACATCTCCTATCATTTTGGACATTTCATTGCTGTGTCCTATCATTTCCACTGTATATTCTCAAGGTAGAGACACTTAATAATTAACATCTACTCCGCCTTGATTCACTTATTTCCTCATATTTCACAGCATATCGATCATCTTAATTATTATGCTATATCAAGCGTAATTATTTGATTAACACCTTTCCTAGCTAACCGATTTATTATTGTAATTTACTTTTACAATCATTTTCCTTTAATATTTCAGATTAGCTGTTGTCTTCCTCATCTCTTATCTTCACTTATTGTCCTTATGCATATTCTCCAATTTCATAATTATCTGTTTGATATCTCAAAACAGTAGGAATGTATAAAACCAGAATTAAAAGTACTGATATGGATTTCATCCTCTATACTGATCTCTTTCTCAGTCATCTTCGGTAATCATTTCACTTTTTCATCATATCCAACAATCCTGTAATAATATCCCGTTAATACACTTTTTAACTCCGACCCTTAAAAATCAATAATAGAGTCGCTCATCCTGCGACTTCCCTATAACCATTCGGGTCGTATCAGTAACTTAACTGTAATGGAATTTAAAAAAAATCGAGACCGTTATACACGTATTATGTCCTTTATGCCATCAGTGGCTCCATTACTATCAATGGAATTCAAGATCGACTTGGTTTATCACTATTCAGGACATAGTCCACATAGGGGCATTTTCATCATTTCAACATTTATTTCTTTATCCTCAATATACATTTAACCAAGGATCTTATTATCTCTTTGCTGATAGTACCCCTTCTCGTACTAATATCAGCATTTTTAAAATCTTCTTCGATTTTGACATATAAGTCCACTAGGATCCATAATTGGATTATTTTGCATGTAATGCAGCTTTACATCATCATTTACTCTGTGAAATTAGTCAATTCCAATTTCTGTTGGTCTATTTTAACTCCAAGTAAAATTTTGGGGGTAAGGGTATTTTGGTCATTTTTGGCTAAAACTTTTCTCTCTCTTCAAAATACCTTCAATCGGTGATCTTAAGGTCTATTTAATGATGATATTTCATTCCCCTCCTTTATATCATCACTTTCAGGTCTCAGTTTGATCCGGACAGAAAAGTATTGGTGGGGCCCTCACCGAGTCCATTTCTGTTCCTTACCAAACTGACCTTTATTTAGATTCTAAGATCACCATTTCAAGCAACATTCCTGAGCTGTTTTCCCTTTTTGACATCCTTAGTTCATAATGCTCACTCCCTTTTAAAAAATTTAATTCAATTTACAATCATTTATTTCCTTTATGTATTCAGACTACACAGTACTACAGGGGATGTTAACCATTTCAACAGATTTCCTTTCCAAAAGTATCGACAGACATTAGGCCAACCCTGCTCTGATACCATTTTATCTATCACAACCTATGACCCAATTTTTCACCTTATTCTATACATTTTATTTGGTTGGGCTGTCTACGATACTTTACTTTTCTTTTACATATAAACAATTTCATATTAAATTATAATATGAATTACATCCCTTATCTTAATGCATAAGGAAGTAGTACTATGGATAAGTCTAAATACAGAAAATAGATGATCATACATCATGTAATTAAATCGAGTAAATGCGCAGCGTCTCTAAATGCGCAGCCGAGATCCTTTAGATTGTCAGACTCTTACTCCTCGAAATCTGAAATGTTAAAATTAAGGGGTGAGCAAACCACGGCTCAGTAAGAGAATTATATGCCTCACTATATATTCAGCTATCTATATGCTGAAAAACTTTTTCATTTTTCCTATAAGGGCTCTAGGCTTAAATGTGGAAGGATACCACAGTCGGTTAGGGATTTGGATGGAGTAAGGCATGTATTTTGAAATACCTGTCTTGTTTCGGAACCTAAAAGCAACTGTAGAGAGTAATAAATTTCGTTTGAAATTTAAATCTTTTTTCCTTTTATTTCATGTCATTTTCAATTTTATGCTTTTATGATTTAAAGCATTTTGATAGAATAACTAATATTATCTATTCTTCTAGAAAAAGTATTAGTTTAACTCTTCATCATCCAAATCATATTACATATAAACAATAGATAGCAACAATACAATAAAATCATTTCATTTAAAATCATTATGTACTGTCATTCACTGTAAACCTTTTCTTTTTTTTTCACTTCAGTCAAATCAACATTGAAACAATTCAATAATCACTCGGTGGAGACAGTCATCATTTAATAGAATCATGCACTATCACTATCCCCGAAGGGACACTCACTATCATTATCCTCGAAGGGACGATCACTATAACGAATGGCCATCGTCAAAACTCACAGTTCGCACTGGTCAGGTGCTCATTGCGTAAACCTGTGGGTTTTGACCATAATTCCCACAGTCATATACAATATAATAAACCTGCAGACTGATCAGGTCTCGCAGTCATATAACACTATGCATGATCACTAACAAACGACTGTCTCAAAACATTTTCATAATTCATTCACTTAATAGTAGAAATCAATTTCAAATAGCGATTAACAGTAGAAATCATTTTCAATTAAATCATTTCATGTAATTCTTTTCATTTAATTTAATTCATATAAATCCTTTCTTGAAATTCATTTCATGTAAATCAATGCACATAAACCACTTCATGTAAATTAGGTCATATAATTCATCTCATGTAAATCGTTTCATGAAATTCAATTCATGTAAAATAATCATGTAATTTACATATCATGAGAATTTTTGGTGATTTCATTATCACCGATATCGAAAACATGAATAATTTAAAAATGGAATACCATATATTCATGTTTTAAGAAAATAATCAATTTCTTGGTTTTCGTGATTGAAAATCGTTTCTCGTGAAATAAAATCATTTATTATGATTTTATGTAATTTTCTAAAAATTTTCGGCAGCATAACAACTGCCGATTGACTAGCCTTCCTGCACAACAACGATAGTTTAAATATTGCAGCCAGCCAATATCCACAATTTTTCAGCCGATGAATCATCGCAACATTTTCATAAAATAATTCATAATTAAAATCATGCAGACTGAATATCCTTACAGTGCTGCACATGCATCCCTTACCTATCTCGGGTTGGCGACTTTCGCGTTATCAGTCGTGCCCGTACTCCATCTCTTCCGATTCCATCATCTCGTTCACCGAGAATAATTTTCTGGAATTTAAATTCTAAAAATTAGGATTTTTTTATAATTTATTTAAATTAAATACTCGAAAATAATTTCCGAAATCCTTACCGAATGTTCGGGATTTTAAGGATTTTCGAATTCCCGAAAATTCTTTCTCTCTCTTTTTCTTCTTTTCCTCTTTTCTTCCTTTTTCTTTTTCTTTCTTTTTCTTTTCTTTTCTTTTTCTTTTCTTTTTCTTTTTCTTTTCCTTTTTTCTGGTCTGAACCAATTCGGACCAGTTCAACCTCATCCTGCCGGTTCGACCGGTTCGGCCACCGACGGCCACCCTTGTCGGTGGTTCATGCCTCCCATAGCTGGCTGACGTTGTAAGGATGCCGAATCTGGCCTCCATTTCTCGATCGGCGGTGGCGGCGATAGCAGATTTGGGATCAGTGGTTTGGCTTCCTTTCTTCCCTTTTTCTTCCTTCCTCCACCGGTTTCCTTCACCGTCGGCCCATCCTTCCTCCAGATCTGCCCTCACCATAACCTCGCAAAGCGACGACAGCACGAGGATCAGCCGGCGTCACCTCCTTTCCTTTTCCTTTTCTCCTTTCGGTTCCGCTCCATTTCGCTTCGATTCCTTCTCCTTTCCGCTTCGCCGGCGTCGGCTTCCTCCTTCTCTCTTCTCACCGGCGTCGTTCCCGTCTTCCTCTCTCCTTCGATCGACCGGTCGACGATGGTCGGCCGCCCCTTTTCCTCCTTCTGTTTTATTTCTGTTTCCCCCTTCTCCCTCTGTTTCCCAAACAGAAAATAACAGGGGTCGAGTAGATCCCGACCCCGTTTCTGCTTCTTTTTTTTCTAATATATATAATTATATTTATATAATTATATATAATATTAGATATTACATATATATATTATATATTTAAATCATTTATATATATAGATATATACTTAATGTATATAAATCTACATATGTATTTATTTATCATATATTCATATAAATAGTATATATCATTATATAATAATCATATTTATACTATTTTTCATATATATACATATGTAATCATGTAAAACATATAAAATATATTTAAATAAAAATATATTTATATATAATAAAATTATATAAATATATAAATACTAGCATTTTTATTTTCTTTAATTTGGATTTCTTAATATCCAAAAATAATTATACACATTTTCCTTGATTAATTTAATTTGGATTTCCATTTATCCAAATTAAATTTCCTCTATCATCATTTCATCAACTTTCAAATTTCCCAAATATTTCTATCTCTTAAATAAATTTCATTTATTTTCTTTAACTTTTCATTTATTTTCTTTAACTTATTTATTTGTTTTAATATTAAATTTACAAATATTTAATATTAATTTTTGAAAATTCACGGTTATCACAGGGGATCTCATCAATTGAAGATTCGGAGTGAAGATATCCCTAAGACTGCATTCGGGACACGGTATGACCATTATGAATTTTTTGTGTTGCCGTTTGGCTTAACTAATGCACCTGCAGCCTTCATGAACTTGATGAACGATGTATTCAAACAATATTTAGACCAGTTTGTCATTGTCTTTATCGATGACATATTGGTGTATTCAAGATCTCGGGAAGGGCATGACCAGCATTTGAAGATAGTTCTGCAAACCCTCAGAGATCAAGGATTGTATGCCAAGTTAAGTAAATGTGATTTCTGGCTAGATCAAATCTCCTTTTTAGGTCCTATAAATACTAAAGATGGAGTTTCTGTCGATCCATCGAAGATTGAAGCGGTGGTTCAATGGGAAAGATCGAAAACGGTGATGAAGATTAGGAGTTTCTTGGGTTTAGCTGGCTACTACTGAAGATTTGTAGAGGGTTTCTCGAGGTTAGTTGCTCCTTTAACGCACTTAACGCGCAAAGAGGTGAAGTTTGAATGGGATGATGCCTGTGAGTGAAGTTTTCATGAGTTGAAGCGTAGGTTGACGATTGCACCTATCCTCACCATCCCTAGTGGTTATGGAGGATTTACGGTGTATAGTGATGCCTCAGGATAAGGTTTGGGTTGTGTGCTAATACAGCATGGTAAGGTATTTGCATATGGTTCTCGTCAATTAAAAGACCATGAGAAGAACTACCCAACACATGACTTGGAATTAGCTGCAATGATATTTGCTTTGAAGATATGGAGACATTACTTATATGGTGAGAGATTTTAGCTTTTTACAGATCATAAAAGTCTGAAATACTTGTTCTCTCAGAGGGAATTAAACATGAGACAGAGAAGATGGCTCGAGCTTTTGAAGGGTTATGAGTGTGAGATATTGTACCACCCGACGAAAGCCAATATGGTGGTGGACGCTTTGAGCCGAAATCATGTAGGCATGGTGTCTTACATGATGGTAAGAGAGTATGATTTACTTGAGCAGTTTGCAAGCCTCAGTTTAAATATTACACCTCTTGAGCAATTTGGGATAACAACCAGTCTAATGATTGAGCCGAAGTTGATGAATAAAATTCGGTTTGCTCAGAGGGAAGATGATCAGAGTATTGAGGCTATGAATCAGATTCAGTCAGGTATACTCTTGAAATTTTGTATCGGTAGCGATGGAATTTTGAGATTTAACGACCATATATGTGTTCCTAATGATAAAGAGTTGAGGAAGTTGATCTTGACAGGAGCACATTCCACTAAGTACACATTGCATCCGGGAAATACAAAGATGTATCATAATCTTCGCAAGGTGTATCGGTGGGCTGGCATGAAAAGAGATATAGCAGGGTTTGTGGCAAAGTGTCTCACGTGCCAGCAGGTTAAGGTAGAGCACCAAAGACCAGCAGGTTTGCTACATCATCTACCTATACCTATGTGGAAGTGGGAACACATTACAATGGATTTCGTTATGGGATTGCCCCGGACTAGAAGAAATCATGATGGTATTTAGGTAATCGTGGACAGGTTAACTAAGTCAGTTCACTTCCTGCTTATGAAGTCTACATATACACTTAGCGCTTTGGTAGACTTGTATGTGAAAGAAGTTGTCAGACTACACGGAGTTCCAGTGAGCATTACTTCTGATAAAGATTCCAAGTTTACTTCTCATTTTTGGGAACATTTTCAGGAGTCCATGGGATCTCAGTAGAATTTTAACATAGCTTTTCATCCGCAGACTGATGGTCAGTCCGCTCGCACTAGTCAAACGCTCGAGGATATGTTGAGAGCTTGTGCTTTGGATTTTAAAGGCTCCTGGGATGATCATCTGCCATTGGCTGAGTTTGCTTACAATAATAGCTATCACTCAAGTATCGGGATGGCACCATATAAAGCTTTATATGGTAGAAGGTGTCGATCTCCGATTGGGTGGGAAGAAGTGGGCAAGCGTAAGTTGTTGGCTCCAGATTTAGTCGAGCAAGCCTCTGAGGATGTTAAGTTGATTTGTCAAAGACTAAAGACAGCTCAGAGTTGATAAAAGAACTATGTATATGCTCGACGGAGACCACTTGAGTTTTTGGTTGGAGACTTGGTGTTCTTAAAAGTCTCTCCATCCAAAGGGATTATGAGATTTGGCAGAAGAGGGAAGTTTAGTCCTTGCTACATCGGTCCATTTGAAGTCTTAAATCCTGTGGCAAATGTTACCTATAGGTTGGCACTACCTCCGGAGCTATCGAGAGTACACAATGTCTTTCATGTATCCGTGCTTTGAAAATATAATCTGGATCCATCTCATGTCATAGAATATGAGCCTTTAGAGATTCGAGAAGACATGAGCTATGTGGAGAAGCCGATTCAGATTTTGGATAGAAAAGAGAAGGTGTTGAGGTCTAAGACGATTTTCTTGGTTAAAGTTCTCTGGCAGTATCACACTATGGAAGAAGCTACATGGGAGCTAGAGAGCTTAATGAAAGAAAGATATCTAGAGTTATTTGAGTAGTAGCCAACTTAAATTTGGAGGACCAAATTTTCTAAGGTGGGGAGAATGTGAAATCCCCCAAATTCATGTAAATTTCCTATAATTGCAGAGTTTTCCAACTTGGAATAATTAAATAAATGTGAAAATCTGATATATAAAAGATATATGGGACATATGTGGAATTAAAGCAAATGATGGTCAAATTGTCAAGAGGTCAAAAGTCAATGGCTGAAGAAATAAATGGGATAGAGATGAATTAAATGAGATTTAAATGCACTTGTTATCTCCTTCATCAACAAGAATCGGCAGCCCCTTTCTCCCTTCCTCTCGTTCCTTCCATTTTCCTCTAAGTTTCCATTGCACTTACCTTGACAAACTACCTTATTCCTCCATCGAATCAATGAGCTCCTTAAATGAAAATTGTTCCTTGTCACTAGCTAAAGCCATATATGTGATATGAAAGGATGAATCCAAAGAATTAAGGAGATATTGTTGCTGTCATTTTGGTCACTAGCAAAGGTAAGAGATGGAAGTGGTTTTAGTTGATTTCATTCCTGGTTTGGAGTTAAGTTAAGTTGGTAGAGTATGGCTATAAAGGTCTCTTAAAGGTTTCGATTTATATGATGTTTACAGCTTTGAAGAAGTGAAGGCAAGGAATTGGCGTGATCAAGCGAATTTGCATATTCGGTGTGAATCGAGGTAAGGAATTTATGTAACGGATGTAGGGTGGCTATGTCTGCAGGTTTTTAATCGTTTTGGAGAGAAGTAAAAGCTTATTTGATGTGTGAAAGGTTAAAATTCAGGTTTTACTCCTAGTTACCGAAATGCTAGGAGCAGTTGACTGCCTTGAGTAGCAGCCGACTGCCTAGAGACAATCAAAGCGTAGATTTTCAAAAACCGAGACAAACCAGTCGACTGCTATATAAGCCAGTCGACTACTATTTCCTAGAAGGTATTCTGTTTCAACCCAGTCGACTGCTAAGGATGCCAGTCGACTACTTTTTCTCAAAAAGCATTCTGTTTCAAAACCAGCTGACTGCCTATGGGGCCAGTCTACTGCCCTGTTTTCAGAAACATTCTATTTGCGAAACGGTCGACTGCTTATGGAGCCAGCTGACTACCTTTTCTCGAGAAACATTCTATTTCAAAACCAGTCGACTGCTATGAGGGACCAATCGACTGTCCTATATGTTTTCAAAAAAAATAAATTATTTGAATTTTAAAAAGGAAAAGAAATTCAATAAAGCAAATTATAGTGTAGCAGCCGACTGCCCTAAGGACCAGTCGACTGCCTACTTTGGAAAAGAGGTTTTGAAACCTATTTCAAAAAAAGTATACTTGTATTTGCTAAAGTTATATGACAAAGGTTTTGGAGACCGCAGATTCCTTTAACGATCATGCATATTATTTGTATTTGTACTTGGTTAAGGAACCTTAGTCCAGTCCTCAGTGCCACAGATGTCACCTGACTAGTGTTCACTGTGGTTTATAGACAATGGCCATATGTCTCTTATTTTTATTCGGCTTTGGGGAGGATCCCTAGCCCATAAGTAGGTACGCCACTTATTTGATATCTCTTGAGATTATCCCTTACGGGATATATTTTTGGTATTTTTATGAGATCTCTTATGGATTATCCCTTATGGGATATATTTGCAGTATCCTTATGAGAATTACTTGGTGCATGAGTATATTGGAAGTTAATTGTCTCCCATCTACTTGAAAGTATTTGAAAGCATGTGAAAGTATTTGAAGTTATTTGTATATGCACATGTGATTTCACGTGATTTGAGATCTGTGAAAGTATTTGAAAGTATTTAAAAGAGATGATTTTACTTGTATTTGATATTTGCGGGAAATATATATGGTATATGCTTTAAAATGGTTTTACATGACATTATAGAGCCAAGCAGGAAAACTGCATATAGTGACATAGTACGCTCTTTTATATATATTTCTTACTGAACGTAAACTCACTCTTTTACAACTATTTTTTAGACTATTTGAAGTAATTCCCTCTCCAGATAGAGGAACTCACTTGTGAGATTTTATAGTATACCTTCGAGGCACGCTTCCATATAATTTCTGAAGGTATACTCATATATTTTGTACTTCAGCTATTGTACAATATAGTGCGACATTATTGTATATTAGATTGTTGGGGATATAGGTTATGTAAGTTAAGAGAGAACCTGATGTAGTTGACATTTGTATATATACAAGACACCTTTCATATGAAATATGATACCATGTTATAAGTTATATAACATGAGGTATAAGTTTAGTGAAGGATGACATTGACGAACGAGCCTAATAAAGTGGTATGTGAAAGAAAGGAAAAAAAAATATTTAGTTGACATTTAGTTATTAATTGATGAAAAATAGAGATCGCGAGTCGCGACAAATGAGGCTTCAATTGGTTGGAGCAGAGGCCTTCAAGCCTTATTTCAAAGTCTCAAATGCAGTGAAGCCAAATTTACAGTAATATAATATGAGATAGCAAAATAACCAATACATATTATGGGCTTTCATATACTACATAAGTCTTTTTTCTTTAATAGCAAAATAACCAATATATATTATGGGCTTTAATAGCAAAATAACCAATATATAAGAACCAATATATATTACTCTTTTTTCTTTTTTGTCTCCTAGTTTCCTTTACAATGGGCTTTAATATACTACACAAGTCTAATATTATGGGCTACTAAAATAAAAGACTTGCCCAATGTAATTGGGTTTACAACCCAACATCCTCCCTTAAACCCAATAATCACTTCTCATTCCTAACATCACCTTCATCCTTTTAAACACATCAATCCTAAATGGCTTGGTAAAAATATCCGCAACTTGATCTTGAGACTTGTAGTGCACAAACTCAACTTCTTTCTTCTTCACATGCTTTCAGATAAAGTGATAGCGAGTTTCAATATGCTTGCTACTATCATGAAACATCAAATTCTTGGCCAAAGCAATGGCTGAGCGGTTGTCAACAAAAATCTCTGTAGGACCTTCTTGCACAAACCCCAAATAACTTAACACATTTCTCAGCCAAATAGCATGACAAACGGTAGAATTTGTAGCCACATACTCTTTTTCACAAGTTGATAAAGTCACAATAGATTGTTTTTCGGAAGACCAAGTAAATGCACAATCACCAACGAAGAAAGCAAAATCGAAAGTGCTCTTCCTTTCATCCAAATCTCTAGCCCAATCACTATCTGAATAACCAACAAGTTTCACATCATTGGAATAGGAGTAGAACAAGCCATCATTGATAGTTCCTTTGACATACCTTAGAATCCTCTTTCCCACACTAAGGTGTGATTGATCCTGTTCTTCCATGTATCTATTAATCAAACCA
The DNA here is from genome assembly GCA_031772115.1 of Heritiera littoralis. Taxonomy (NCBI): domain Eukaryota; kingdom Viridiplantae; phylum Streptophyta; class Magnoliopsida; order Malvales; family Malvaceae; genus Heritiera; species Heritiera littoralis. The sequence goes on along the minus strand of JAPDPK010000020.1, from coordinate 1,771,641 downwards.
ACTCCATAAAGAATGTTGGGTCTAATGCAAGTGAGATAGCGTAAACTTCCAACTAGACCCTTGAAGTATGTGGGATTTACACTGCCACCATTGGAACTCTTCCTCAACTCCAAACCACAATAAAGGGGGTGCTCACTTTATACAAGACTCCATTTTGAATCTTTTAAGAACATCCTTTGCATATACACTTTGAGAAATAAAGAACACATCATCCTTTTGCACTACCTCAATACCAAGAAAGTGTGCCATCAAGCCAATATCTGTCATCCCAAACTCTTGAATCATACTTTTCTTAAATTCATCAAACATAGTTACATTGTTTTCGGTAAAGATCAAGTCATCAACATAAAGACACACAAATAGCACATCTCCACAATTGGTCTTCTTCATATACAAGGCATGTTCATAAGGACACTTCTCAAAGCCATTATCATCGAAATACTTATCAATTCTAGCATTTGATGCTCATGGCAATTGCTTGAGCCCATAAAGAGGCTTTCTCAACTTGTACACCTTGCCTTCATTACCCTATTTCACGTACCCCAAGGCTTTGTTCTACATATATCTCCTCTTCAAGAAAACCATTCAAAAATGCCAACTTGACATCCAATTGATAGAGTTTCCAACCATAAATCACCAATCCAATGGTTTCTAACCAAGCAATCGAAGTGAACACTTTACCATAATCAATACCAAACTTTTGCTTGTACTCTTTTACAACCAATCTTGCCCCACATCTTTGAACTTCTCCTTTTGCATTCTTCTTAGTCTTGTATACTTATTTCACACCAATGGCTTTTTTACCATCCAGTAAGGTTGTTAGAGACCAAGTATCATTCTTCTCAATTGCCTTTATTTCTTCATCCATGGCTTTCTTCCATTTCTCTTCTGGAATAGCTTCCTCGAAACAAAAAGGATCACAATCCATATAAAAACAATAAAGATTAATATCTTTAATGCTTTCGACGGCTTCATACATTTCCCTCAAACTTCTAGTTTTATAAGGCCTTTCACTATAGCTTTCTTTGGATGATGAAAAAGATGGTGGGATGATGTTGAAGGAGAAGTGTGGAGAAGTGTTTGTGGCTCTACACGTTGCACCACTTTAGGTTCTTCTTCTTCTTGCTAAAGTTGAAAATTCACAACACTAACTTCATTACAATTCCAATCCCACATGCCATTCTCTTCAAAGATCACATCTCTACTCACAAAAACTCTCTTGGAAAGTGGATTATACAACTTGTAAACCATGGCCAGTGCTCCATAGCCAAGAAAGACACATTTCTTCTCTTTGTCATCAAGCTTTGTTCTTTTGGCTTTTGAAACTTTGGCATAAGCAATACACCTAAATACTTTGAGATGAGCCACACTTGATTTTAAACCACTCCAAGCTTCCTCCAGGGTCTTCAATTAAACTCTCTTAGTAGGGCACCAATTTAACAAGTACACAGTGCAAGCTATTACTTCTGCCCAAAACTCTCTAGGCATCTTTTTTCCTTTCATCATACTCCTTGCCATGTCTAAGATTGTTCAATTCTTCCTTTTGGCAACACCATTGAGTTGTGGAGTGTAGGATGGAGTGACTTGATGCATAATCCCTTACTCTTTGCATAAGTGTTGGAATTGATCCGAAGTGTACTCTCTACTGCGATCGGACCTTAGAATCTTCAAGTAATGGCCACTTTGATTCTCCATAAAAGCTTGAACTTTTTTAATGTAACGCCCTCGGAAGTTGGGATTTTTGGGCGAACTTTTTCCTTTACTTACTATGTTTGTCACTCACTCAGTGTAGCTAAAACGTAACAAGTATATTACTACTTGTTTTTATGTTTAAGACTAATTGTCTAAGGTCCCATTCAATTACCTCGTAATGCATGCCAAAATCGAAACTAAAAAACTCCGTCCCTTTATATATACTTATTGTCCAACCACACTCTATAACACAACAATAATCTAACTTGTGACACAATAATCATATCATGAAACCATCCAGAGTATCATATTTTCATCAAGATATATTATCAAGATACTATTCATTATAAGGCGCAATTATATATAATTCTCGATATAGTCTTAGTACTTACATCCCGATCCATGTACACTGTGTATACCAAAAAGAATCCATGTACACTGTGTATAACACTATGTACTGTCTGGGATACAAACAAAAGTAATGAAAGGTTATACCTCAATATAAAAAGTAGTAACTTAGCAATACATAAGTCAAGCTCTTAGTGCAGCAACTCACACTTGAGCCTATCTAAACTAACCTGTGGGGTGGAAGAAGGGGGGTGAACTAAAGCCTAGTAAGAAAATATACACTAAGTGATGCTAGGCTCCTACTATGCTCAATGCATGTTTATGCGTGAACAAATGAGCAAAAACTCATGTTTTAATGTGGTTTTTTAAAAATAGTGCAAAGTCAGCATAGTTTTGTTTATAAGATATAAAACATTTATACCAAATAGTTTCCAAACATATTAGTGATCGTGCATGTATAAAATTGAGATACTGTAGAAATAGAAATATTACATCCATTCATTTTTCCAACAGTATCAAGATACACATTCAAAAGTATTTTCATGAGATAGGCATCAATTCATGAGATTTGGTAACGTAACCGGAATCTTTGGAATATAACCAAAAAGCTTTCCATGAAAGCATCCACTATAGCTAGTAGTGGTCACAGTCCCATACCAGGGCTTTATCCATGGTCATGAATCATCTCAACACCAGTGATCATCTAGTAGTTGAGGTACAAGTCACGACTAATTGTCGAACAATATATGCAATTACCGCTACCCATTTGCCACACAGGCGGGATCCATGACGCAATTATATATATGGCACCTCAATGCCACACAGGCTCAATAATTGCCACACAGGCATAATAAATGCCACATAGGTAAGTTAAGTGCCACACAGGCTAGCTAAGTGCCACACAGGCATGACAAATGCCACATAGGCATAGAGTGTCACGCAGGCAGGGTAATGCCACATGGACATTACATAATGCCCCATGTCTCATATGTCACCTGCACAAAGATAGCTTTTACAACATGATTTGAGTACTGAAAGCATGAATCGTTTTAAACACTTATAGATTTGAAAACCTCCTCATGCAAAATCATGCTTAAAACCATTACCTCGATGACAAGTAACGATGCTTGAAAAGTATGAGGTTTTAAAGGCATTTTATAAATCTAAATTAATACACGAAATTTACTTAAATGAATTCTAACGAAATTTCGACATTATGAGGACATAGGTAGAACACTATCCAACGTCATAACCACAACCAAATACCTGTAGAAGACTCAATCAAGCAATATATATTTTATACACCAATCCAACACAAATCCAAATCTCAGATATTATACCCTTTAAGCTCAATCCAACATATTTTGAAATCCAACAAAATGCATTTAAACTCATGAATGTTAAATAACGTTAACTTATACATACATAAACACAGAAGACTAACAAGCATTTAACATATATTCTCTTACCTCATTATGTCAAGCTTAATGCTTAGCAATACTGTTTTTTGCGCATTTTTAGGTAATAGTAAATTTCCAGCTCCTTGAAATTTTCCCCCTACGATTCCAATACATCAAATCCTATTTAATATTCATTCCTATACATCTTCAACTATATCACACTTATCATTTTCTTACCTTTGAAAGTCTTCAACTCAAGCTCTTCGCCTATGTTACTCAAGCCTCCGACGTAAACCTTTAAAAGCTTCTTAAAACTGAGCCTTCCAATCCTAACCTTCCAAGGTCCTCTACTTGTTCCTACAACTTCTGTATGAAATCTTACATTAATAAATACCAATATAAGCACAACATCATCTTGCATGTAAATCTTACCTCTTATGCCAAAGCTTAGTATATAGCAAAATCACTTAGATACGCTTGGTCGATTGCCACTTCTTTGTACCTTCTCCTATGAGCACTTCTATGCCTTGAGTCTCTAGAAGACCTTGTATTTTCTACAACGAATACACGTCAACTATTTAATATCCTAGTATATTTCACTAGGGCATTAGAAATTAAATTTAATATAATTGTTACTCTAAGAGTTAATTCTTTATTGTTACACTCATGATTTATATATTTATATACCCACATTGTGTGTGTATACATTCATAAAATATATATACTTTTATATATATATTTGAAATTCATGCACAAATGTAATATGTCATGGTCTTGCGAAAGATAAATCACTTGATGTGTGAAATGTGGAAATGGACTGTAGTAGATTGTTTATTATGGTAATGTGATCTTAACTATATACACGTACTCCTATTATCTTATGCAAATGGTGGGAATTGATACCTGGATATAAATGGGTTAGTACATTGTGATTTTGATAGATTATAAACTTGAAATAAGAAATTTGATTGTGAATGATGATTAATCTTACGACATGACATATTGATTTTATGGAATGTGAAATGGATGGTGGGGAATGGGAAGAAAATTGATGCTCGATTTGTGTGGAATGATGTGGATACAAAAATATGTGTTTATACAAATATTGTAACCTTGATAAGAGGAGTGTGATATTAGTAACCTATGGATGCTATTGGCATATATCTAAATGTAAATTTATACAAACAAGCGTGGACCTTATTGAAGCCATTAGGACTTGATGGATTTGTGTAATTGTATAACGATCAACAGATAATACTTATGTTGTGATTGTGTGTGAATGAGAAATTGAGGCTACAGTAGATATGCCCTAGTCTATTTGCCTAATACATTCAATATCAATTGAATAGCGATTGCTCTATATTTTGAGGTACATAGGAATTTATTGATGCATAGCGCATAATCTTGGACTTTCAAGACCTTGTGTCATTTGAAAAGAGAAAGCATTATTTTAAAAGAAATGCATTAAAATCTTTTAAGTTAAAGTAAATGTTTGAAATATCTAGACAGCCACAATGCACAAATGTTTAACTTATGTTTAAATATCACGCATGACATGTACAAACTGAACATACGATTTAACCATGCATTGATTTGAGAAACGATGCAGTTTTAAATGCTTTAGTGTGGGCTGTCTTAAAGGATTTGAAAAGAAATTTGAAAAAAAGATTTCGATTTATAGTTGACAGAAGAATTATACTGACAGTTAACATACACATCTTGAGTTCTCTGTGGGAGATTCCGTATTTTGAAAGTTTCCCCTTTAAAAGGTATCATGAGATTTGGCAAGAAAGGAAAACTAAGTCATGGTTCATCGGGCTTTTTGAGATTTTGGACCTCGTGGGAGATGTAGCATACCGGTTAGCCTTACCTCCTAAGTTAGCCAAAGTACATAAAGCGTTTCATGTGCCTATGCTACACAAGTACCATCCTGATCCGTCGCATGTAATTCAGTATGAGCCTCTGGAGGTCAGAGAGGATATGAGTTATGTTGAGAAGCCAGTACAGATCTTGAATAGGAAAGAGAAAGTTCTGCGATCTAAGAATATTCTGTAAGAGCCTCGCCCGTCTCATAGGCCGCCGGCGAGCATCCCCTTGGCGAGCTCACACTTCGCCCGCCCCAGGTTTACTCTTACAGGCTGGCTAGGTGACCACCAGTTCGCCCACCCCTCTCACAACGTATTGTCCGCTTTAGGGTGTGCCCATTGGCCATCGCCCCTCAGGGCTTTATTCCAAGGGACTTAAAGAACTCAAGCTAATTCCCTCGGACGCGTTCCATGAGACGCTCGAACCCTGGTATCCCATAGATACCTCGAGCCTTACACTCATGTTACCATTGAGATAGTTGTCTCAATGGTAACATGAGTGTAAGGGTCGAGGTATCTATGGGATACCAGGGTTCGAGCGTCTCATGGAACGCGTCCGAGGGAATTAGCTTGAGTTCTTCAAGTCCCTTGGAATAAAGTCGTGAGGGGCGATGGCCAATGGGCGCACCCCAAAGCGGACAATACGTTGTGAGAGGGGCGGGCGAACTGGTGGTCGCCTAGCCAGCCTGTAAGAGTAAACCTGGGGCGGGCGAAGTGTGAGCTCACCAAGGGGATGCTCGCCGGCGGCCTATGAGACGGGCGAGGCTCTTACAATAAAAACGCGCGTTTTTATTGTAAGAGCCTCGCCCATCTCATAGGCCGCCGGCGAGCATCCCCTTGGTGAGCTCACACTTCGCCCGCCCCAGGTTTACTCTTACAGGCTGGCTAGGCGACCACCAGTTCGCCCGCCCCTCTCACAACGTATTGTCCGCTTTGGGATGCGCCCACTGGCCATCGCCCCTCACGGCTTTATTCCAAGGGACTTGAAGAACTCAAGCTAATTCCCTCGGACGCGTTCCATGAGACGCTCGAACCCTGGTATCCCATAGATACCTCGAGCCTTACACTCATGTTACAATTGAGACAATGTCTCAATGGTAACATGAGTGTAAGGCTCGAGGTATCTATGGGATACCAGGGTTCGAGTGTCTCATGGAACGCGTCCGAGGGAATTAGCTTGAGTTCTTCAAGTCCCTTGGAATAAAGCCGTGAGGGGCGATGGCCAGTGGGCTCACCCCAAAGCGGACAATACGTTGTGAGAGGGGCGGGCGAACTGGTGGTCGCCTAGCCAGCCTGTAAGAGTAAACCTGGGGTGGGCGAAGTGTGAGCTCGTCAAGGGGATGCTCGTCGGCGGCCTATGAGATGGGCGAGGCTCTTACATAAAAACGCGCTGTCTCAATGGTAACATGAGTGTAAGGCTCGAGGTATCTATGGGATACCAGGGTTTGAGCGTCTCATGGAACGCGTCTGAGGGAATTAGCTTGAGTTCTTCAAGTCCCTTGGAATAAAGCCATGAGGGGCGATGGCCAGTGGGCGCACCCCAAAGCGGACAATACGTTGTGAGAGGGGCGGGCGAACTGGTGGTCGCCTAGCCAGCCTATAAGAGTAAACCTAGGGCGAGCGAAGTGTGAGCTCGTCAAGGGGATGCTCGCCGGCGGCCTATGAAACGAGCGAGGCTCTTACATATTCCATTGGTAAAGGTTCTCTAGCAATATCATACTACTGAGGAAGCAATATGGGAGCTAAAGAGTCATATGAAGGAAAAGTATCCGAAGTTATTTGATAAGAGTTTGCTCGATGCAAATTTGGAGGACCAAATTTTCTAAGGTAGGGAGGATGTGAAAGCCGCAAGTTCTCGATCTCGAACATATAAATTACTATGGAATTGAAGTGTACTAAGTTTGAAAATGTAATTTCAGAGGTTGGTTTTATGAATGTTGTTTCGAGGAAACAAAAGTTTAAAATATATATGGAAGTCATAGGGGCATCAAATGTACAAGGATACAAAATATAAACAAGCATGAATTTAGCTAAGGAAGTAAACAAATCTTATATATATTGGGCTTAAATATATATGAGTATGATATATATATTTGTATTTAATAAATGAATAAATAAATAAATAAAGAATTATATAAATATAGTGGTTTAACACCTGAATAGGTCATGTGTTCGAACCTTTCCAGCCGTGAAAGAAAACCGTGCGGGTCTTGCTGAGTGATTTGGACCCAAAGTGGACAGTACGGAGGAGTAAGTTGACCCTGCTTGGTGAATTGGGGCCTTACAATAAAACACACGTTTTATTGTAAGGCTCCAGTTCACCAAGCAGGTTCATCTTACTCACCTGTACTATCCACTTTGGGTCCAAATCACTAATCAAGACCTTCACAGTTTTCTTTCGAGTCTGGAGCGACTTTAACCCTTGACTTCCTCAAGTGTCAAGTCACTCCTAACCAATTATGATCACTAAGCAAGACCCTCACGGTTTTCTTTTGCATCCAGAGCAACTTTAACCCTTGACTTCCTCAAGTGTCAAGTCACTCCAACCAGTTGTCCTAGGATAATTGGTTAGGAGTGACTTGACACTTGAGGAAGTCAAGGGTTAAATTCGCTCTGAAAGCAAAAGAAGACAGTGAGGGTCTTGCCTATTGATTTGGACCCAAAGCGGACAGTACGGATGAGTAAAGTGACCTTGCTTGGTGAACTGGGGCCTTACAAGTATATAATTGATTATAGGTGTGTAAGGATAAATGCATGTATATATTCATGAAATTAAAAATAAAAGAAGAAAGAAGAGATATATATATACACATGATATATATTTTATAAAAAGATAAAATGTGAACATAAAATATATGTACAATAAAAATAATATATATAACATATAAGAATATTAAATGTGAAAGATTTGGTGGGAAAAATCCCACCAAATCCCTCATCCTGGCAGCACGTCTACCTAAGGCAAACCTATATGCCTTGCCTTGTTAATTGTAAAACAAGAAATAAAGAAAAGAAAGGCTAGGGGACATGGAAGAAAGGACGTGAGTGAGAGATTCGTGAGAGAGCTAAAGAAATAAAGAAAAGAAGGAAAGTGAAAGAGAGTGAGATCGGGGAAGAAGCTGAGATTGGGCTGAAGAGAGGGAGAGAGAGAGTGAGAGAAAGGAGAGAAAGGCTCGTTGTAACTGCAGGAAAATAGAAGCTGCTTCCATGGTCGGCGATGGCTAGAAACAAGGGTACGGCAAGGTTGACCGGTGGCAGTGAAGGGCGATTGATGAGGCTAGGTTGGATAGTAGAGAAGCTCGAACTGAAACAGGGACAGGCCACTTGTAAGGCTAGAACAGAGCAAAGCACGCGAGTGAAGCAAGGCAGACCGAGGTTGGCTAAAATAGGGCACTGGTTGTGGTTGTGTCTAAGGCTAAAATGGGAGGTTTGGGTGGCTAAGTTAAAGCCAAGCAAATGCTGGTATTGGCTATGTTCTTAGGCTGCTAAAACTTGGCAAACAGGGGCTAAGAATGTGGCTGTGAAGGGCCATTTCCAGGGCCAAAACAGAGGTGAAAAGGGGCTGAAGTTGGCTGAACTGTGAGGAGGGTGAAGCAACACCGACAAGCAAGTTTTGGTTGGTGCACACGTTGCTGTGCTTGTGGGCATTAAGTGTGATTGTTCGGGTGGTACATTTGGATGCCCAACAGGGGTAACTTTTAGGTGCTTCGTACAGAGGAAAAGGTAGAGGGGTTGAAGCAATTTGGAAAGTTCTCGCCTAAGTCAATTTTTGGGGTTGATCAAGTGAGTTTTGAGTATTAGAAATGGAGGTTTAAAACAAGGTTTTAGGTGGCTAAGGTAGGCTAGTTTAGGGGCTGAGTGTGACCTTCAAGGCTGGAAGTAGGGTGCCACCTAAGGTGGCTGTTGGTGCTATAGAGTAATAGTTTTGAGTGGCTAAAAGAAGTGAAGTCTAAACTGCTCGGAGGTTGAAGAGGGAGGTTCTGATGCTGCAGGTTAAGAATGAAAAGAAAAGAATGAAAAAAAAAAAGAAAGGAAAAAGGAAATATATATCTATTTAAGGAAAATATATATATGTATCTTGGCTCAGGTTTATAGGTAAGCCAATATCATTTAAAAATATTTATAGTTTGAATTTTATTAAATTTATACTAAATGAATTACTGATATTTGAAGGTGTATAAGCATCAAGCTCGGTGTATGCGTAAAAGTCGGTGCACAGGTGCGAAGCTCGGGATTCACGCATAGGTGCGAAGCTCGAGATTCATGCACATCGAGCTTTAATCGGTAAGAGAACTCTGTAGTGCTGCATATTGTAAAATTAAGTCAAGAAATAACTTTGGTAAATTGGCACTAACTTGATATGATTGTGTTTAAGGTGTAACAAGGCGCTAAGACGACAAATTGAGTTTGGTCTAGGCTCAACACACGAGCGCTAAGCATAGGAGCCGGTAAGACTTCTATATAAGCCTGTGGTAGATTATTATTGTATAGGCCATATAGAATTGTTAAATTGGATAATGATACAATATAGCATGAAATTGAATATCAAATTGGTAATTATATAGTCAAACATTAAATTGTGGAATTATTGACTTGGTCGGATAGGTGGTGATGATCTGGAAATTAAAATATTTAAATGATTTTTCTGCAGTCCGAGAGTGAGTTGGTGACTGGGATTATACAAACTTGATTATTGAATATCAATTGTAAGACTGCTTGATTTGGTTGCGATTGTACTTGATTGAGATAAGAGATTTATATAAGGAACGTAGGGGATGCTGAACAATTTTAAAATTTATTTGCCTTGGGTTTATAAACTACGTTGCCTTTCAAGAGGTTTTAGAATTTATACTATTACGCTTTCGTATTTTAGTAAAAATATTAGTTTTTCTACAAATTAGACTAGAATTTAAGTAACGCTTTAAAAATAGCGATTTTCTAGAAAAATTCTATTTAAAAAAATATTTATTTGCATAATTTGGAAATAATTATAGATTTTATCTGAATTCCTGATTTTCTAACATTTACCGCAAATATGGTATTTTAGAAAATATTTATGAATTGCATGATTTGGAAATAATTATAAATTTTATTCGAATTTTCTGATTTTCAAGTATTTGCCACAAATATAATATTTTAGAAACTAATGACGAATAATTATAAATTATCTATTTTTGAAAGAAATTATATTTATTTATTTGTGAATTTCTGTGAAGCTTGAAAATGCTATTTGGAATTGTAGATTTCTTAAAATATATATAAGAATGTTTTGAGATATGACTAATTAAAATCACTGCAGTATTAGAATTTTCGGACTACTATGTGATCTTGATCCAGTCCATAGTGGTATTTGACTTTCGAACTACTGCGTGACTTTGATCCAGTCTACAATAGTGTTTCGAGCTGTGTGACCTTGATCCAATCCACAGCGGTTCCAATTGACACTTGATCAGTGCTCACTGCGGATCCCTTTTGGACTATGGCCATATATCTATTTGATTTATTCGGACTGCATGATTGTTACTTAGTTGTTAATATGTCTCCACTGTTTACTATGTGTATATTTTCGTATATGAATTCTAAATATTGTGATATTTGAACTTTGAAACCGATATGGTTTATTTCAAATATTCATATTATAAGTACATATAATTCTGGATTTATGTTTCGAGTTTAATTGCTTTATTAAAGTTTAAATGAATTCTTTGTGATACATTGCATTAGCATGATTTGACTTTCTGAATCATATGAATTTCCTTTAAAATTTCGTATTTAATAAATGATTTAGAAAACTTGCATTTGGATTTCAGTATCTGTCTCTTCATATATGTTTCTTATTGGGCTTTATAAGCTCACCCCCTCTTCTACCCTCTAGACTATCTGCAGTAGAACCCGCTGTACGAGGGGCATTCGACACGTTCTTCAAGGCTTTTGTACCATCCTTGAAGGTATATGATGTACAATTATTTATTTTGTATTCAAACTTGTACTACAGTATTTAAATAGTATGAGGATATAATTAATGAAAGTACATATTACATTTATAGTTTGTAATTGATGCATGCTAAGTTGATGGATATGGATTTTATTAAGTAATATAATTTTAAATGGGATTGCATGCTTAGAAATTTGAACTAGGACCAAAAGGATTAAAGGATATTGATTTAAATAATGTAAATTTAGCCCAAGAATAAGTTCGAGACACTATGCACAGCCCAATCAACTATCTGAAAAAGAAAAAAGTTAGTCCAAATTTCGGTAAATCGAGATGTTACAACATCTCATCAAAACGAACTCATAACAATCAATCTCAAGTTTCAAGAATATCCACACAACAACTATGAAACATAACTCATCTTCAAACATGTAAAACAACAACAATATCACAATATTTTCACTTCCAAATGCATCAAAATATATTCATATAGGTAGAGTAAAAGAATCTTACAAGAAAGTATAAAAGAATCTTACAAGAAAGTTTGCACTTTTTTTATACCAAGCAAAGAAAAACCCTTTCTCCTTTAAACCCACATTTTGCTCTCAACATTTTTTTTTGTGTACTATGGTTTTGTTTTGTACACTGTTTTTGCAACGTACATACTTTTTTTTTGTCTCCTAGTTTCCTTTATTACAGATTTTAATATATTACACAAAAGTCTAATACTATGGGCTACTAAAAAGAAGACTTACCAAATGTAATTGGGTAAAAATAGTATTTTTGTAGTATAACTAAAAGTGGGATGTAAAGATGAATACGTGCAGTGTATTTAAAAATTTTTCAACTTAAAATTTTCATAATGTTAAAAAAAGAGTAATTTTGAAGTGAATATCTTTCTATTAGCTTGAATTGCTTTTCTTTTTTTTTTCACTTTGATTGAAAGCATAAAATTATTGGAGTTTGATTGTTGTAGTTTGATATGAATTTTTGCTTTTTTTTTTAATTTAATAAGAATTCACTATATCGCTATTTGATTGCTACTTAAAATCTTGCTAGTCTAATTACTCACTATATAATCAACATAGAAGAGTATCAACACAATACCCTAATCAGACCCACAAACATGTAACCAAAAAAAAAAATCAGACCCACAAACAGATAATGTTGAATCATAAAATTTGAATTGAACCAAGTATAATTCAAATATAAAATTATAGGAAATTCAAAACATAACATATAAAAGAGAACATTATTAAACTCTCTTCCTCACATATAAGTCCAATTTAAACAACCAAAACGGAAGAAGCTACCATTGACAAGTTTAAAAGGAACAACAAAAACACAATAAACTTAAACTTTTGTACCATTTAATTTAAATTTTTTTATTTTTTCCTAAGGTTACAACTTACAACCCTTTGCATACAATACAACTTCACGCAAAAGGCCAGGAATTAAGTAGTAAAAAATATATCAAAAGGCCAAACCCAAATTATATTTTTTTACAACGGAATCTCTTATTTGAGAAAGATAAGCATGCATATACTAGTATTGGAATCTTCAGATCTCCGGAACCTGCACATTTTAATGGTTTATATCGAAATCTTACGTCTAATTAACTAGTTATAGGGCGCTTTGCTTGTACCAAAAAAATATTCCAAGAAAGTTGAGAAGACTTTTTATGGTCACAGAAAATAAATTTCATTTTGTTTAATTTGTTTGTCCATGTTTGACTAGTTGGTGCAGGACTCAATTTAATTATTAAGCAGCTTATATTGACTTCTACTTTATTATTCTTAAAACATTAGCAGCTGATGTGCTACAAGCACACCGGCCTATATCTCTTGCATTTGGTGTTATCATAGGGTTGGGATATCAAAGCTCTTTTGAGAATTAGTTATTGGGAACTACTTTTTTAATTTTTAAATCATAATTTTATTAATATCAAGAGTTACAAGTTATAACGAAACCACTAAATCAAATTTTTATGAACTTTTGATTTAGCAAATGAATCGACAAAATGATTGGCTTCTTTGTGAACATGAACAAAAGAAAATTTTCTTACACTTGCATACAAATTAAACAATTTTTTTAGAATCTTATTGTATTTTAATGGACAATCAAAAATTCCATTTAGCTAGGAAATTATCGCTTTGGAGTCATCTTCGATAATAATATCAGATAAAGTATTTAAATTTACTTGAGCAACAATGGTGACAACTTCGAAAACAATCAAGAGTTCAGCCAAATTTGAATTTTTTACTCCAATATTCTTAGAGAAGATTAGCAAAATATTACCTTTGTCCATCTCCTTATAAACAAAGCTATGCAATACGCGCTCATTTTCAGTTTCTGTTGTCAGGCATTTAGAATTGAAAATGTCAAGTTCAATTAATTGCTGCATTAAATTGTTTTGCAAAGCATTTTATAGGTTAAATTTTCTCCTTTTTTTTTTCAAAATTTTAATTATTTTCCATTCAATGATGAGGGCTGAATTAAAATACAATTAATTTGTTTCCATCACAACTCATTTATATTTATATAAAGTAAAATCTAATTAATCCATAATAATAAGAAATGATGTGTGGTATTGGAATTCTGGAAGTGTGTATTTATTTTCTGTAACTCTTTTCTTACACAGAATAGCTATTTATATACAAGAATAGCTGACTGAAAAATGAAAAGGAAACAACCACGTAACTAACTATTCCAGCTCAGCTACTAACTATACAATGATGACAAAGCAAAACAAATGAAAAACAAAATACTCTGCAGCTCGTGTTACCCCCCCTCAAGCTGGAATATAGAGATTGTGGAAACCAAACAGAGCAAGCAACGGTTTGAAAAGGGCAGGAGGATGAGGCTTGGTAAACAAATCAGCAAGCTGAGAAGAAGAACGTAAATGAAACAATCGAAGTATTCCAGCTTGAACCTTCTCACGCACAAGATGACAATCAATCTCAATGTGCTTTGTACGTTCATGAAAGACCGGATTTTCAGCAATAGCAATCGCGGACTGATTGTCACAATAAACCAGAGCAGGTGAAGTATGAGGAATCTGCAAATCATGCAACAAATACAGCAGCCATTGTAGCTCACAGGTTAAAGAAGCAAGAGCTCGATACTCTGCCTCAGAAGAAGACCGGGAGACAGTGTGTTGTTTCTTGGACTTCCAAGAAATTAAAGAATTCCCAAGAAACACACAAAACCCTGTCACGGAACGTCTTGAATCAGGACAACTAGCCCAGTCAGAATCACTGAATCCTTTCAAAGTAAAATCGGATGTAGCTGGAAATAAAAGACCTTGGCCAGGACAACCCTTTAAATAACGCAAAACTCTATAGAGTGCCTTGAGGTGAAGATCAGTAGGAGCTTCCAAAAACTGAGATAAATGTTGAACAACATAGGAGATGTCAAGTCTAGTGGTAGTTAAGTAAAGCAACTTGCTAATAAGCTGTCGATAGACCAAGGGGGTATCCAAAGGAACTCCTGAAGTTTTAGCTAGCTTAAGTGAAGCATTCATAGGAGTGGGAGCTGGCTTAGAATGAAGAAAACCAGTATCCTGAAGCAATTCAAGGGCATATTTCCGTTGGGATAAGTTGATAACAGTGGAGGACCGAGCTACTTCTAGGCCCAAAAAATATTTAAGAGCACCAAGATCCTTAATCTTAAAAGCAGTATCCAAGTAATCCTTGACATCTTGAATGAGTGAAGAATCATTACTAGCCAAGATGACATCATCAACATAGACCAAGAGAGCGATGAACGAAGATATAGATCCTTTGAAGAACAGACTAGGATCGGAAGAAGCCTGTTGAAAACCTCGAGCAAGAAGAGCACTGGACAGCTTACTATACCACTGTCGGCTGGCTTGTTTTAAACCGTACAAAGACTTAAGAAGTTTACAAACGCGGCCTGAATGAGCATGAGGAAGACCCGGAGGAATGTCCATGTAAACTTCTTCATGTAAGTCACCATGCAAAAAAGCATTATTTATGTCAAGTTGATGAAGATGCCACCCTTTAGCAGCAGCAACAGCAAGTAATGTGCGAACAGTACTCATCTTAGCCACTGGAGAGAAAGTATCAAGATAGTCCAAACCATGTTGTTGGGTGTAACCCTTAGCTACCAGCCTAGCCTTAAAACGTTCAATGCTCCCATCAGCCTTGTATTTAATTTTATAAACCCACTTACATCCAATGGGCTCTTTAGAAGGGGGTAAGTCAACAATATCCCAAGTATGATTTGCTTTAAGTGCATCCAATTCAGCTTCCATGGCTTGTCTCCAGCAGTCATGCTTAACAGCTTGACTATGTGTCTTAGGTTCAACCATACTAGCAATGCTTAAGCAAAATAATTTATGAGAAGAAGAACACTTATCATAGGAAAGTACCTGGGATAAAGGATGATAAATCTTGGAGTTTGTAGAATCAGGATGAACAAAGGAAGGATTAGATGCAGCCAAAGCACAATGATAGTCTTGCAGGTAAGTAGGAACAGTTCTAACTCTAGTGGATCTTCTGACATGAACAGAAGCAGGTGAAGAATCGTTAGAAGGTGAAGAGGAATTAAAAATAGGGCTAGAAGGAAGAGAAGATAAATGAGCAGAATCTACTATAGGGGAAGTATTAGAACTGGGAGATACAGAAAAATCTAATGTGGATGAAGGAAGATTTGTTGCAAAAGGCAAGGATGCTGAAGAAGAAAAATGGGAAGGATGATCAGCCGGTAATATAGGGTGTGAGAGTGGATGATTACAAGGATTAGAATTAGACTTTTGAGATGTATGTGAAAAAGGAAAAATATGCTCATAAAACACTGTGTCTCGAGACACAAAAACTTTATTAGTATTCATATGATATAGCTTGTAACCTTTTTGACCTGAGGCAAAACCTATGAAAATACACTTTTGTGCTCTTGGTTCAAACTTAGTTCTTCCATGTGCCAAAGTAGAAGCATAACATAGGCAACCGAATACCTTTAAGTGTGAAAATTTTGGTGGTTTATGAAACAGAAAATGAAATGGTGTTTGATTTTGAAGGACTGGAGTTGGTGTTCTGTTCATAAGATAAACAGCATGTAGAATGCACTCACCCCAAAATTTTTCAGGTAAATGAGCTTGAAACTTTAAGGCTCTAGCAATGTTGAGTATATGCTGATGCTTTCGCTCTACAACACTATTTTGTTGTGGAGTTTCTACACAGGAAGTTTGGTGAAGTATACCTTTAGAAGAGTAAAAATCTGACATATTGAATTCCTGTCCATTATCAGTTCTTATGACTTTAATTTTTGTATCAAACTGAGTTTCTACCATTTGGCAAAAATTGTGAACCAAAAAACGTGTTTCAGATTTCATTTTCATTAAGTACACCCATGTATATCGACTGTGATCATCCACAATGGTAAGGAAAAAATGATGACCAAGCAAAGAAGGAATTGGATAGGGTCCCCAAATATCTATGTGAATAAGATCAAAACACTTAACAGAAATGGAATTGCTAAGAGGAAAAGGAATGCGTTTTTGTTTAGCTTGATGACATATATCACAAGGAAAATGATTTTGAACAGAAATTGATGGATCAAGAGAATGTAACATTTTGAGTCTATTAAAAGAAAGATGGCCTAATCGAAAATTCCATACATTGTTTAATACAGTAGATGAAACAGAACAAGAAGTGGATGTCTTGACACCAGAAGAGGAAGACTGTTCCAAAATATAAAGACCACACACTTGCTTAGCTGACCCAATCATCTTCAAACTCTGAGCATCCTGAATCATACAAATGTCAGGTTGAAAAAGAAGCATACAGTTAGCAGTTTTGGTAAGTTGACTGACAGAAATGAGGTTAAAAGAGAATGTAGGAAGTAATAAAACATTATGTAAAAGAAGCTGAGGTGAAAGTTGGACAGTACCTATATGAGATACAGATGCATAAGTCCCATTAGGCAATTTTACAAAGGTTTTAGTGGTAGGTTGAGAGGTATGAAAAAAATCAATAGAACATACTATATGGTCTGAGGCTCCTGTATCAAGAACAAATTTAGATGTGGCAGAAAAGGAATTACAAGCCAAAGCTAGTATACCTGAACTGAAACTTAAGTCTGCTACTGCATTCACATGAGCCGATGGAGAAGCAAGCATATCTGCTGATTGAACTAAGGAAAGCAACTTTTGATATTGATCATCAGTAAAGGATCTAGGAATATGTTGCTCATTGTTCTGTTTCTCCATCCTGTCAATAGTATTCATCTCCACAGAATTAACTGTAACAGATCTGTTCCGTGACTTGAATCCTGGTGGAAAACCGTGCTTCTTAAAACACTTTTCAACCGTATGCCCTGTGTATCCACAATGAGAACAAATTGTTCGACGGTTATTACTCACAAAACGTTTATAACCTCCAGTACCCGATGGATTTCCAAAAGCACCTTTGACAGAAAGAGCATTAGTTTCAATGCGTTGAGAAGAGATTAAAGAACTAATTTGTCTTTCATGTTGTATGACTAAAGAAAAAACCTTATTAATACTAGGCAAAGGATCCATCATCAGAACTTGTGTTCGCACAGTAGCATACTCCTCATTCAAACCTTTGAGAAATCTCATAACATAGTCATGAGATTGATACCGTCGAGCAATATTCTCAGCACCGCATTTACAAGTTACAGGCAGAGGTCTGTGATTTAAAAGCTCATCCCAAAGAACTTTCAAGTTGGTAAAATAATCGGTTACAGTCAAGGAATTTTGTTTAAAAGTGTAGATCTCTTCTTGCAGATCTGAAATCCGAAGCGCATCGCATTGAGAAAAGCGATCGCTCAGATCATCCCAAACTTCTTTCGCATCATCAATCCACAAGATGCTCTGCGCAATGGATGGAGAAACAGAATGAAAGATCCAAGATAACACTAATGTGTTACACCTCTTCCATGCAGCAAACATTGAATCATCTTTCGAAGGAGCTGAAATAGAACCATCGATGAACTGAATCTTGTTCTTGGACAACAGCGCCATCTTCATGGCTCGAGACCAAGAATGATAATTGGAGCCCGTGAGGATGGTAGTCACAAGAACAAGAGCTGGACTCTCATTTGCATGTATGAAATAAGGAGTTGATTCATTAATTTTCTCAGTCTTCATGATGAACCTCTGTTTGGCTGGCGAGAAAAAAAAATTAGGAAGAAGACTGAATTGAGAGAAAAATCACTAGCTCTGATGCCATATTGGAATTCTGGAAGTGTGTATTTATTTTCTGTAACTCTTTTCTTACACAGAATAGCTATTTATATACAAGAATAGCTGACTGAAAAATGAAAAGGAAACAACCACGTAACTAACTATTCCAGCTCAGCTACTAACTATACAATGATGACAAAGCAAAACAAATGAAAAACAAAATACTCTGCAGCTCGTGTTATGTGGTAAGTGGAAAAACATGGAAGGTGTACACTACATCTGCATCTTAATTAACAAAAAATGTCTTCTCTAGTTTCAACTTTCAATAACCCTTGTTCCAACCCTTCCCCCACCTTCTCTCTGAAAATATATGGCGCAGGCAATTGTTTCCGCCATCTTGCAGCAGCTGGCTTCAATCACGATTGACAAAGCAAGCGAAGCGTGGAGGCTGGTGAGTGGTGTTGTGAAAGAGGTCAAAAGGCTTGAAAGCAATTTTAAGGCAATCCAGTACGAGCTTGAAGATGCGGAGGAAAAGCAATATGGGAACAAACGTCTGAAACTTTGGTTAGAGAGGCTCAAAGAAGTTTCTTATGTCATGGAAGACGTATTAGACGACTGGAAAACAGCTGTCCACGACTTGCAAACAGCAGATCATGGAGTTGAAACCAGTTCTACTTCTGTTCCGAAGAAGTGGAAGGTATGTCAATATGTTTCAAGCTTTTTCGTTGGTTCTCAAGTAGTTAGGCGTCATGATATTGCTAGCAGAATAAAAGATATCAATAAAGAGCTTGACCAGATTGTTAAAGACAAAGATAAGTTTGAATTGATAAAAAGAGAAATTATTAAGCAACCCAAACGGCCAGAAAGCACTTCATTTGTGGATGTGTCAAAGTTACTCGGTCGAGATAGGGAAAAAGAAGATGTAATAAGGAGATTGTTGTGTGGAACTAGTGAAGAAGAAGAAGGGAGTTGCATTCCTACCATCACTATAGTAGGGATGGGCGGAGTGTTAGTATATCTCCTCATTTATGGAAATAAATATTTGGTTGACCAATTCCGGATATGGTCCATAATTTCACGGTGAATCTCAACTCAATATTTGGCTATTAAAACACGATTTTATGATGGTTAAAACGTGATTTTATTGCCATAATTAGCACGCTCTCATTACTATTTAAGGAGGGCTCCTTCCGGTCCCCAAGTACGTTAACCTAAAAACACACAAACACCATCTAGTGAGGTTTTGAGTGCTTGGAAGATTTGGAAGGTCTGTGATCGACACAGAGTAGACTGTCAGATTCGGCAATTGCTTCAACAGCAGAGTTACAGAGTGCAATGGCTGGAGGTTAGATCCTATCGCTTCCGCATTTTATTTGTTTAACATGTTTCATATTGTGTAGAAGCATGTTAGGCTTGTTATGATGCACTTACATTTGGCATCAGAGCCGTAGTTTAACCTCTGTCTTGCTAGAGATCTGTAGAAAAAAGCCATAAAAACCCATATTTTGAAACTTTAAGTCTCGGATTTCATAAAACTCATTCTGTTTTCCTGTGATTTTGGTTCAAATACTTTAGATCTATTGTTGTAAAGCTCTAGGGATGAAAAATACATGAAAAACGAGACTGTTTGAAAGGTTTTGTGCCGGGTCGGGTCAAAAGACCCAAAATTCTGCAAAACACCCATTCGGGTGAAGAAGAAGCCTCGGGCGCGTGAGTCACACGCGCCCGACAAGGGAAGAAAATGCGGGCGCGTGAGTCTCACGCGCCCGACAGGAGAGGAAATGCGGGCGCGTGAGTCTCACGCGCCCGATAGAGATAATGCGGGCGCGTGAGTCTCACGCGCCCGCCTGTTGTACAGTGCAGTGACACTGTGCAAAAAAAAAAAAAAAAAACCTTTGGGCTTCGGGTTTTGGGCCACTGTTTGGGTCCTTATTTGGTTAGTTTTGGGCCATTTATTTTGGGCTCTTTTGGTTGATTATTTGGGCCATATGGATTAAATAAAAGGGTCATTTGGTTTATTTTAGACATTAAGGATTTATTTAATTTAAGTAAATTTAAATTATTTAATTTAGGCCAAATAATTATATTTTTTGATAGTTTTATATCAGATTTTCAATTCTGTAATTTTCATAATTTTATGAATAATTAGATTATTTTCACAAAATTAATATAATTATGAAAACTTCTCATTATTTGGATTTTATGAGGATTTTTCATAAATTTGGAATTTTTATTAATGCTATAATTTTAAATTGAATAATTTTGTGAAAATTATCATAAAATTATGATTAAATTATGAAAATTTGATTTTGAATGTGCATATGTGCTTATTTTGAATATGTATAATTTTGTTATTTTTTATACTAAAAGCACATGTAGCTAAGTTATTCATATTATTTGGAATTAAAATTGCCTTGTGTTAATTGCAATTTTTAAAATATGAATAAACTTAGAATTTTACCAATATGTCTAAGTGATTTATAGTTTATTTAATTAGGGCTTAGCCACAGCAACCTTAATTAAGTAAAATTATTTTGTAAAATCACATAATGATATTAGACATAAATTGTGATTAGTTATAAGGTTATAGTAAATTTTATCCCACAGGAATTTTTATTATAATTTTATAACTAATTAGGATAAAATATCAAATTAGTTTCTTAATTTACCCACAGGAATTAGGAAATGATATAATTTGATAGTTTTATCATTATGAAATAAATCTATTAGAATTAGAACTTTAGCCCACAGGCAAGTTTTATGTCTGAGATTCATTAATAAAATATGTTTACATTGGTAGACATAATTAAGTTTGCCTCAAAAATTCTAGATACATAAGCATGTTTATTTTCTATATGCAGTGTTTCCTCAGGCTAGTATTAACCTAGAAGTTCCCGAGCTGGATGGAGAGAACTACAAGGTTTGGAAGGAGAGAGTTCTCCTCCAATTAGGGTGCATGGATATAGACTATGCTATAAGGAAAGACGAGCCCGTATTGACTGAGACCAGCACTCCTGCTCAAGTAGCTTTACATGAACGTTGGGAGCGATCCAATCGCCTTAGTGTCATGTATATTAAGACAAAGATATCTGCTGGGATACGTGGTTCAGTCGAACAGCATACCAACGTTAGGACCTTACTGAAGGCCATAGATGATCAATTTGTCACTTCAGACAAAGCGTTGGCCAGCACCCTGATAATGAAGTTCTCATCGATGAGGCTCACCAGTGTCAAAGGAGTGCGTGAGCACATAATGACCATGAGAGATATAGCGGCCCAACTCAAGAAGCTAGAGGTGGAGATGTCTGAGTCTTTTCTTGTGCACTACATATTGAACACTCTACCAAAGCAGTACGGACCATTCAAGATATCCTATAACACACATAAGGATAAGTGGACCATCAATGAATTGATGACCATGTGTGTTCAAGAGGAGGGAAGACTGCTTATGGAATCGGGTGAGAGTGCATTTTTTGCAAGCCAAGGAAAGACCAAGGATCGAGCCAAGAACAAGGGAAAAGGTAAAATCCCTGCCCAAGCTGATATTAAGAAAGAGTCCAAGTGTTTCTTCTGTAAAAAGAAGGGACACATGAAGAAGGACTGTGCCAAGCTTCAGCAGTGGCTCGTTAAGAAAGGTAATCCACTCTCATATGTTTGTTTTGAATCAAATATGGTTGAGGTTAATCATAACACATGGTGGATTGATTCTGGATCTACAATTCACATTTCGACTTCCTTACAGGGTATGACAAACCTAAGGAAGCCAGTGGGAAATGAGGAGAGCATCTATTCAGGAAACAAGATGCGCTCGCGTGTTGAAGGCGTTGGAACATGCACTTTAGTTCTTAGGAGTGGTTTTGTTTTGCAATTGGAAAAGACCTTTTATATTCCTAGTTTTTCGAGAAATTTAATCTCTGTTTCTAGGCTGGTACCTTATGGATATTCCTTTCAATTTTCAAATAAATCAGTATTGATATATTTTAAGTGTGATATTGTTGGGAATGGTACCTTATGTGATGGTCTTTTCTCTATTGATTTGCAAAATGACACTGCTCATAACGCCTTGCATGTTCAAACTGGTACTAAAAGATGTGTTATGAATGAGGACTCCTCTACGTTATGGCACCGGAGATTAGGTCATATCTCCATAAATAGAATTAAGAGATTGGTAAATGACGGAATACTTAGTACTCTCGATTTTACTGATTTCGACACTTGTGTGGATTGCATTAAGGGTAAGCAAACCAACAAGTCTAAGAAAGGTGCCAATAGGAGTTCAACCATATTAGAGATCATACATTCTGACATATGTTGTCCAGACATTGATGCATATGGTCAGAAATACTTCATCACCTTTATTGATGATTACTCGAGGTTTATGTATCTCTACATGCTTCATAACAAGAGCGAAGCATTAGATGCCTTTAAAATCTTTAAGGCTGAAGTAGAGAAACAATGTGGAAAACCCATAAAGATAGTAAGAACTGATAGAGGTGGGGAGTATTACGGTAGATACACTGAAGATGGACAAGCACCTGGACCATTTGCGAAGTTCCTTCAAGAAAATGGGATTGTTGCCCAATATACCATGCCTGGTTCACCGGATCAGAATGGTGTTGCAGAAAGAAGGAACCGAACTTTGATGGAAATGGTGCGTAGTATGCTTAGCAACTCGAAGTTGCCTAAGTCCTTGTGGATTGAAGCTCTTAAAACGGCAGCGTATATATTGAACCGGGTTCCAACCAAGGCTGTTCCAAAGACGCCTTTTGAATTATTCAAAGGTTGGAAACCGAGTTTGCGTCATATGCGCGTTTGGGGATGCCCTTCTGAGATAAGAGTTTACAACCCACAGGAAAAGAAACTGGATCCTAGGACCATAAGTGGGTATTTCATTGGATATGCCGAACGGTCCAAAGGCTACAGATTCTATTGTCCATCTCATAGCACTAGATTTGTGGAATCAAGGAACGCCAAGTTTCTTGAAAATGACTTAGTTAGTGGGAGCGATCAATCTCAAGACCTAGTTTCTGTGAGAGATCAACCCTCTACCTCGAGTCAAGGATTGGTTATCATGAACAATGTCCCTTCAGTACAACTGAACATTGAACAACTAATCGTTGAAGATCCACAAGTAGTTGATAACTTACCAGTAGACGAGGCTCCTCTGGATACACCAGAATTGAGTGAGCAACCAGTTGAACAACATGATCCTTCGGAGAATGTTGAACCAACATTAAGAAGGTCTACTAGGGAAAGGAAATCAGCTATTCCTAGCGATTATATTGTGTATCTACAAGAGTATGATTTCAATATTGGGCCCGTTAATGATCCAGAGACGTTTTCACAAGCCATGAACAGCAAAGAATCAAAACTTTGGTTCGATGCTATGAAGGATGAGATGGATTCGATGGCATCTAATGGAGTATGGGATCTTGTCGAGTTGCCTAATGGGGCCAGGGCTATAGGCTGTAAATGGGTCTTTAAGACCAAAACTGACTCATTAGGCAACATTGAACGTTATAAGGCAAGACTCGTAGCCAAAGGATTCACTCAAAAGGAGGGAATCGATTACAAGGAGACCTTCTCTCCTGTATCTAAGAAAGATTCTCTTCGCATCATAATGGCGCTTGTTGCACATTTTGACTTAGAGTTGCAACAAATGGATGTGAAAACGGCATTTCTCAATGGTGATCTAGAGGAAGAGGTTTACATGAAACAACCTGAAGGTTTTTCCTCTAGTAATGGTGAGCATTTGGTCTGTAAGCTCAAGAAATCCATATATGGGTTGAAACAAGCTTCCCGCCAATGGTATCTAAAATTCCATGAAGTCATCTCTTCATTTGGTTTCGTTGAGAACATCATGGATCAATGCATATACCAGAAGGTCAGTGGGAGCAAGATTTGTTTCCTTGTGCTATATGTGGATGATATTCTGCTTGCAACCAATGATAAGGGGATGCTACGTGAGGTGAAACAATATCTTTCTGAGAACTTTGATATGAAGGATATGGGCGATGCATCTTATGTCATTGGCATTAAGATCCATAGAGACAGACATAGAGGTATATTAGGTCTGTCACAAGAAGCCTATATCAATAAAGTCTTGGAAAGATTCAGAATGAAAGATTGTTCACCAAGCCCAGCTCCCATTGTGAAGGGTGACAGGTTCAATTTGAGCCAGTGCCCGAAAAATGATCTTGAGCGGGAACAGATGAAGAACATTCCATATGCCTCAGCTGTTGGAAGCATTATGTATGCACAGGTCTGTACCAGGCCTGATATTGCTTTTGCTGTGGGAGTGTTGGGTAGATACCAAAGTGACCCGGGGATGGACCACTGGAGAGCTGCGAAGAAGGTGCTTAGATATTTTCAAGGCACTAAGGATTACATGCTTATGTATAGACGGACTGATGAGTTGGAGGTGATTGGCTACTCAGACTCAGACTTGGCTGGCTGTGTTGATACCCGGAAATCAACATCCGGTTACATCTTCATGCTTGCCGGTGGAGCTGTTTCATGGAAGAGTGCTAAGCAGACACTGACTGCCACTTCCACTATGGAGGCCGAGTTCGTTTCCTGTTTTGAGGCTACCTCACATGGTGTATGGCTTAAGAGTTTCATTGGTGGGCTTAGAGTTGTTGACTCCATATCTAAGCCATTGAGGATATATTGTGACAATTCAGCTGCGGTATTCATGGCTAAGAACAATAAGAGTGGAAGTCGAAGTAAGCATATCGACATTAAGTACTTAGCCATTAGAGAACGTGTTAGAGATAAAAGAGTGGTCATTGAACACGTTAGCACTGAATTGATGTTAGCTGATCCTTTGACTAAGGGCATGCCACCGTTTAAATTTAAGGATCATGTAGAGAGAATGGGACTTGGTCCCACATTTTGATTGTAATTGAAACTCTTATTAATAATATGATGTTTCTCATTTTGATTTGTATACACTAAAGTTTTATTTGAGAAATATCCTTGTTGTTTGGACCGAGAATAAACATAAGGTTTATTCATTAAGTAAAAATGGGTTGATTTAGAAACATTTTACATAGTAATACATGGAAGATAATACTCGCCACTTGAGGAACTGTCGCCATGATTCATGTGATTTGTTTCTTCTATAAGTGAAATATATGGACCAAGTGGGAGAATGTTAGTATATCTCCTCATTTATGGAAATAAATATTTGGTTGACCAATTCCGGATATGGTCCATAATTTCACGGTGAATCTCAACTCAATATTTGGCTATTAAAACACGATTTTATGATGGTTAAAACGTGATTTTATTGCCATAATTAGCACGCTCTCATTACTATTTAAGGAGGGCTCCTTCCGGTCCCCAAGTACGTTAACCTAAAAACACACAAACACCATCTAGTGAGGTTTTGAGTGCTTGGAAGATTTGGAAGGTCTGTGATCGACACAGAGTAGACTGTCAGATTCGGCAATTGCTTCAACAGCAGAGTTACAGAGTGCAATGGCTGGAGGTTAGATCCTATCGCTTCCGCATTTTATTTGTTTAACATGTTTCATATTGTGTAGAAGCATGTTAGGCTTGTTATGATGCACTTACACGGAGTAGGGAAAACATCTCTTGCCCAACTGATATATAATGATCCTAGAATTCAGGCACATTTTGACAAAAAAATTTGGGTATGTGTATCAGATCCCTTTGATCAAAGACAAATTGCACGAGCAATACTTGAAGATCTTGGCTCAACAATTTCCCTTCAAGATACAACTCCATTGCAAACCCTTTTAAGCACCATCCATGAAAGAATTAAAGAAAAGAGATTGTTTCTTATTTTGGATGATGTGTGGATAGATCATGGTCAAGTTTGGGAACAACTAAAAGCTGCTTTCCAATCGGTCATGTTGGGAAGTAGAATTTTGGCAACTACTCGCAAAGATTCAGTTGCAAGGCACATGGAATCCTCTCATGTCTTTCACATGGATTTATTATCTGAGGAAATATGTTGGTTGATACTTTCTCAAAAAGCATTTACTGGAAGGAATCGGATCATGGGCTGTGAAAATTTAGAGGACATTGGAAGAAAAATTGCAAAGAAGCGTAAGGGTTTACCGCTGGCTGCAATAACTTTAGGAGGTCTCTTGCAAGATAAATTTCAAATAGAGGAGTGGCAAAATGTTTTGAATAGTGAAATATGGAAATTAGATTTGATACAAGAATATATTTTTGCACCTTTATTGTTGAGTTATTATGATTTGCCCTCAGCAATAAGACAATGTTTACTGTACTGTGCAATTTTTCCCAAAGATTATATATTTGGTCGAGATGAATTGGTCCGACATTGGATAGCACAAGGCAATTTAAACTCTGATGACAATTTAGGGACAAAATTAAAAGGAAGAGATTACTTCCAGTTCTTAGCTGCTCGTTCTTTTTTCCGAGACTTTCGGAAAGATGCTAAGGACAACATAATTTCTTGCAAGATGCATGATATTGTACATGATTTTGTCCAGTTTTTGACAGAAAACAAAATTGTCACAGAGAAGATAGTTGAAGATTTAACATTGGACTTATCTTCCAAAAAACCTCGTCATTTGAGTTTGTTAATTGAAAATTGCAGCTCTTCTCCTTTGTCAATTTATGGCACAGAAAAATTGCGAAGCCTTGTAGCAGTTTCTCGTGGACGCCATATAACAACTAGTGAAGCCGTACAGAACCTGATCAGTCTACCCAAGTATTTAAGATTATTGGAGTTTTACTCCTTTTATCTAGACGCAAAAAAAATTGCTCTCGACAAAGGAAGTTTGATTCACTTGAGGTATCTTAGCTTGTTATCTTGCAATGGAATAGAAAATTTGCTCGAAGCAGTGTGTGAATTACCTAATTTACAAGCTTTGAATCTTCGAGGCTGCAATTCTCTTGAGAAACTGCCCGTTGGAATCGGGAAATTGATTAACTTGAGGTATCTTTGTATTGAGGGTTGTGATCTGACTTACTTCCCTAAAGGGATTAGTAATTTAACTTCTCTCATGAGATTAAGTGATATCAGAATGAGAGCAGATCGTAATGATGCTGAAGAATTCAGTATTGGAGATCTAGAAAACTTGGACCTCCTTGGTGGAAATATTATTGTTGAGCTGACAGGGGATGCAATAGATTGGGAAGAGGCTAAGAGGGCCAAGCTTCACAGGAAGATTCATCTCAAGCGAATGGAGATATGGCTCTGCTCTCCGCATATAAAGCAAGAGGAGGTGCTTCAAGCTTTAAACCCACCATCCAACTTGGATGTAGTATTCTTCGATTACCAGAGGTGGTTGACAAGGGAGGAAATTAGACGTTACGATCGTCTTACAAGAGTAGTTTTACAGGGCCTTGTGGGTGCCAGTATCTGGTGAGGAAAACTCATTTTTTTCGTAATATATAATTAACAAAGTTGTAGGGAAAAAATAAGTTTAAATCAATCACTCTATTTAAAGGTACGATGGAAAAATTACATCTATTCAATGGTAAGACGTGAATTTGATAAATAAGAGAGATAAATTGAATTTTTATTTAAAAAAATACATGTTTTGCACTAGTTTAAAAGTTATTCTAGCGAGAACATCCAATATGACGAGATCTAGAACAAAGTGTTTCAACAAAATCTACACTTTGAAGTTTTCTATTTCTCCACACTCAATCAAACATGTTTTGATCTGTAAACACTTTCTTTACAGCATAAAAAGTTGTTTATTTTTATTGATATGCTGATACGGGCTTTTTGCAGGAATTTGGAAGAATACTGCTAATCGTTAGAAGTAAGAAGCTAGGCAAACTTAAGGTGTGGCTTTATGAAGTCCTCCTTGAAATTAATTTACTATTCCATAACTCAATTCCATGTGCTGCATGATATATAGTAGACCAAATCTTTTGCAGGGATATAATTGTCAACAGAGAGAGGTGATGCCTTGATGCTGAAAAAATGGAACCTACTTTTCTGGATGGCAAGATAAAAAATGTTTTCCATGTATTTTGTACTTGAAATATGTCCCAAAAATAAATAATTCTGAGTGTAATTGTTCAAAATCTGGAAGGCTTTGTCTGTCTGCTGTTTCTGCTACTTTGGATTTGTTTCTTTTAAATGGTTTTACTCTGCAGTGTGTTCGGTTATATCTATATTGTGTGATTTACAGACAGTAATAAATTTTGTTCTTTGGATCCGTTTATGTTTGAGATGAAGGTTGGGTGATGCTCATGCTATTGCAATGGCATTAACTAATAAACCTTAAGACAGGGAAGAACTTATTTAGATCGAAGATCATACAGCTTTGTGGAGCATTGTATGGTAATATTGCATTTGGCTTGGCATGTTTTTGAAATTAATGAACTTTGATGAGCACTCAAGGATTTAAAAGTAACAAAAAGAATTTTTAAGCTTGGTTGCTGCATACAAGATTGGGAAGAAGTTGCTGAGTTTCAAGTATTCTTTTGGGTAGTTCATGGCATTAAGGATGAATGGTTGTTTGATAGAATGTGTAAATTATTCCAAATCTGCATGACTGGGTGTGTCTTCTGCTGCTGCACTTTTGCTTTCTGTTTATTTTGCAGTGTGTTCATTTCTTTCTTCTATATCGATATGTCATCTTTTCTGCGACTTTAGTGGAAGGCAACTCAATTTGGAATTGAGGAGGAGGTTGAGTCAAGATTTCTTAAACCGTATTTACCACACTCTCCTCTCCTTAACCACTTTTTAAGAATAATATTTTCTCTTTATTTTATAAAATAAAATAATTTTTCTTCATCCAAGGTTCCAAATAATCATGGGTTATAAGAATTTTAGTAATAAGAACAAAATAAAATATCTTATTTTTGAATTATTCCAAGTCCGAATTCCTTAAAAATTGGTTAAAAGTTAGTTTTTTATTTGTGGGAAAGAAATTTTGAACCTTAAATCGAATTCTTCTTAAAAATAAATAAGAATAGTTAAATCAAGTCTTAATTTTATAGTTAGTTTAATAATTATGTACTTAAATTTCTGTTTTTTTTTTTCCCAAAATGTAGTTAAATTTCTTTAAATCGATTAAAAAATAACTAAAAAAATTTAATCAGAGCAGTACTTTTTTTTCTTAAATAGACTATTTCCACTTACAGAGTTGGCAAGTGCAACTCAAAGCAGAAAGAAAATTCCAAACACAAAACGACACCGCAAACATGAAAAAAACGAAGAACCTCCTGCTTCTTCAAAACCCCCAACTGCATCAACGTTTAAATACCCAGTAATTCAATCCAACAGAAAAAGATAATAATAAATAAAATCTTTTTTCTCGAGAAAATCGAATACTATGGAATCCCCGAAACTCTGGGTCCTGTTTCTGGTTCTTCTGATTGCGATCCTGTCCAAATCAGTGTTGGGGGCTAAAACTCAATCTTCATCGACAGAAGCTTGTGTGACTCTGCTTGACGGAGATGAGATCCTTTTGGGGTTTCGGGTTTTGGGGAAATCGATAAAGGACACTGGATCAACTAAAGACATGGTTGTTTTGGTCTCCAACTGTAACGCTCTTGGAAGCCAAATTTTTGAGCTAATTTTTTCCTTCTTTTTTTATGTTTGTCACTCGCTCAGTGTAGTTAAAAACTTAATGAGTAGTCTTACTCTTATATTTGTTTAAGATTAATTGTCTAAAGTCCCATTATAGTCTTCTCGTAAGACGTGTCGAAAACGACACTGAAAAACTCCGCTCCTACTTTAGTCTAGTATCCCCCCCCTACTAAGCACATCATCGTTTCAATCTGTAGAAATTTCAAATCTCCATGTAACTTCTAAAATACTAGACATCCATGTGATTCAATATATAAACATATCGAGATTACAACTTAACTACGAATCACAGTATGTTTACAGACTCGATATCACCTAGTACTTACATCCTGAATCGTATACACTGTGTACACAAAAGAATTTAGTCTGGGATATAAACAAAAGAACAAAAGATTATACCTTGGCTCAAAATATAACTTTCTGCAGCTCGACAAAAAGACTCTCGATGCACCACGCTCGTGCCGAGTCTACCTGAAATAATCTGAGGTGGAAAGGGGTGAGCTTTGGGGAAAGCCCAGTAAGAAAACATACGCTAAGTGATATTAGATGTTCTACTATGTTCGTGCATGTGTATTCGTAAATAAGTACGTCAAAACTCATGCTTAAGTATGTTTTACGGAAAATGCAAGTTGACAAATCATTATTCTATAAGCTATAAAAACACTTACACTCATGCATTTATAAAATCGAAATACACAATCAAAATATTTTCCAAGAGACAGGATTTCTTTGATAAGGTATCGCAATATAACCGGGATCTTTGGAAATAACCGAAAGCTTTCTATGAAAGCGTCCACTGTAGCTAGCAGTGGTTACCGTTCCGAACCAAGATTCTATCCATGATCATGAATCATCCCAGCACCAGTGATCATCTAGTAGCTGAGGTACAAGTCATGACTATTTGTCAGACGCCTGGAAGATCACAAAGCAATCCAGGACCTGGAAGATCACAAAGCAATCCGGGATATTTCACGATAATTGCCACACAGGCTTACTAAATGCTACATAGGCATAATTTAAACGCCACACAGGCGAATGCCACACAGGCTTAATAAACGCCACATAGGCGAGTGCCACACAGACTTAGTAAACGCCACACAGGCGAGTTAAGTGCCACACAGGCAATTCCATGTGTCCCCTGTCTCTTACGCTAAAACTCATGCAAGAATACTTTTACAATGTATCTTGAGTATGGGAGACATAATTCGTATTAAACCCTCACGTTTTGATAACCTCATCGTACAAAACATATTTTAAAAAGATAGTATCTCGATGACTAGTAATGGTGCTTGAGGTATATGAGGTTTTAAATACATTATAGAATTTAAATCAATGCCAAAAATCTATTTAATAATTTCTAACGAAATTTCGCCATTATGACGGCATAGGTAGAACACTACCCAGCATCATAATCCACAACAAACAACCTGCATAAAATGCCAACCAACAGTATATTCATCCACAAATCCAACACAGTTCAAATTCAAAACCATTTGTACTTCAACTCAGTTCAATACGTATGAAATTCAACCAAGAATGTATTTCGAATCAATAAGTATTAAATAACAGAAATTTGGACATACACAACATAGCAGACTAATAAACGTTTATCGTATATTCCCTTACCTTAAGTTGCACGACACCAAGATTGGTAACGCTACACTTGCAAGCCTTACCACTTTAGCATTTTCTCAAAATTGTTCTTCACTTAACCTTTTAAGGCTCATCAAGGCGAGCACACTTGTTCTTGCTCTTCTCCCTCTTTCTTTAACCATTGTGTTTTTCCAAAACACACTTACAACTTAAATTTCCAGCCCTCCTAAAAATACACTGCCGTGGTATTAATTTGCCATTCAATAGATATATATATATATATGTGTTATTCTCAATAACATTATAATATTTAGTCTAAAAATGCATCAATTACTCATGTCGCTTAACCATCGGATAACTACAACATTCATACATGTCATTCTACTAGTCTTCCTTTAATTATGAAAAATTAACATGCTACAAATTTAAATAATCCTAACCAACGTCCATGAACATTACTTAACCATATAAGCTGTTGTATATAAAAATTTTTCCAAAGTTCACTACACACCACGATCACTTCATAACATAAATTTAACATGCACTATTGTGGTAATTAACTCATAATTTCATTAACTAAAATGTAACACTAACTGTATTTAAGTTACTTTATAATTCAAAATTTTACTACTAAACAATATAAACATAGCAAGTTCTTGTATAAATAATCTTACCTCTTTCAAGCATATATTTATCTTACAAAAGAATGCATTCACATTCTCAAATAAAATTACTCCAACCAAGAATATGTATATTACTTACTTTAAGCCGATTATATGAAGCATTCTCAAATCTTCCTTCTCTAAGAATTCCTTGAAACCTCCAAGCTGAGTTCACTCCCTTGCACTTATTTATTTATTTGCCTTGTTCTTCTTTTCTATTTCAGCTCCTTTTCAGCACCCTATACACCACATATTTGTTCCTCCACGCCAAGCTTCCCTCTTCCTCTATTCATCCTTAATCACACACCAAAAGACTCCACTTTAGACACCAAAACAACCTATGTACAAGCCACATTTCAGCACCCAACAAGGCTCTCGGTACAGCCTTGATCAGTGGCCACTTTCATTCACCTTGTAGTCTTAAAATCAGAACCCAAATGCCTCCTAAAATCCCCTGCTACTGCTGCCCTATTCTGGCCTGAACAGCAGCCAACACGGCAGTAGGTACAGACTCTTTTCCTGCACCTACAGTCGCAATCAGCCTTTGAAACACGTTGGAACGCCACTGCTTCAGCTGTTTCCCCTATTTCTTTCCTCACAGCCCTGGCCATAACTTATCTTCTTTTCTTCTTCCCATCTTCTCGGTTTTGGTTCATCCATTCAGCCCTTGAACAATATCGAGCCATGCTTCAACCCAGCCGAGACATCCAATTGCTGCAGTTACTTTCTCCTTTCTCTCGCTTCAAGCCTATTCTTAAAGCAAAATGGGTCCCCTGTTCTGCTAGCTTAACCGAGGAAGAGAGCTCCTCAATTGTAAATTTCAAGACTCCCACGTTAGTGGGAGTAGGTGAGGGAAGATTGGCTTCTTCGAGAAGCCAATCTTATATTTTATTTATTTTATATTATTATTTAATATATATATTTGTTTATTTCAAAAAGGTATTATTTATATTTTTATTCTTCTTTATATATATATACATATACGAAATGCATTTATATATTAATTTCCTTCGTATCCTATTATTTATTAGTATACATCTCAAATTAAATCCCTGGGATATTTTATTTTATTTTATTTATTTATTTATTTTCTTATCTTTCATTTCTCTTTATCCAGTTATTATCATTCTTGATATTTCTATCCACTAAACTCTTATGATCACTTAATCCTCATAAATTCTTAAATTTCTTCCAATAATACACTTGTCTATATACCAAGACATTGAAATTTGCGGATATCACACCAACGGCGTTTCTGGTTATGCCAAGAAGCTTATCAAGGTAAACTTTTGCCATCCGTTTGCTTTTCCATTTGATGCCTGAGAAAATTACTAGCCTCAAAGTTAATTACTTTATGTTTTCAGAAAGAACAAAATATCATTTTCTTTTTTGAATTCTATTTATGGAAAGTTTGAGCTTTATAACTAATGCTATGCTAGTTTGCTGGGAAGGATTAGGCAAGTTTATTAGTTTTTTTTATAGAAGACATTGAAGTTTTAATTTTTAAAATTTGCTTTCACTCTTTGGATGCGTTTGGAATGCGGAAAATAATCACTTTGCACGGCAATTTAATTGGGTGCAAAGACTAGACTTTACAGTGTTTGGTAAGATTTTTGTGTGGTAAGATTTTTGTGACTGCAAAGTTGGTTCTCTGCTGCAAAATGGTTGCAACCTTGGCTGCAAAATGATTGCAGCCAATAAGCAAAACATTAACCCGATTATACCCTCTCACAAAAACCCAGCCCTTTATCTCTAAGCTATCTCTTCCCTGTCACCTCTCTTTCTCCCCAATCACACCTCATTTTCGCCTCTCTTTCTCCGGTCGCACATCATTTTGCTGGGAACAAGAAATGTGAGATGTTGATATGGGCAATCGCCTCTCTTGGAACTCTTTCATTTAATATTATTGTTTTCATGTTTTTCATTTAATATTATTGTTTTCATGTTTTTTCTTTCATTTAATATTGTTGTTTTCTGTATTTCAATTTATTTGTTTATGTTTAATTTATTTTGTTATAATATAATGTGAGGTTAAATTATTCAAAAAAAATTGAAATTCAAAATATTTAGACCCTATCTATGATTTAAGAAAAGGAGCACTTTTCACGTTTTTTTTCCATATAAAAATGTAGTGATAAATATAATGTAAAAATAATTATTTGGATAATGCATCTTCCAAAGTTATTTGAATGTAAGATGTACTACTGAAATAAATGATAATACCTAAAAACATTGTTTGGTGCATTTTTATAATTATTTACTTTTTAATATAATAATTAAATTTTTAATTAATTCTAATGTATTAAATTTGTTTTTATGTTTAAGGGTATTTTTGAAATTTACCACAATATTACTAGCAAAGTAAGTGTTTACCAAACACTGTAATGTTACTTTCCTTGCAATTTAATCAAAACTTTACACTGCATACCAAATATTGCAATGTTATTTTTTCAGCAATCATTTTCCCAGTAATTACTTTCTCAGCAGTCACTTTGCGATGCAATTATTTTCCTAGCAATGCACTAAACGCAACCTTTTTGTTTTCCTTTGGTGGACAATTGGGCAGGCTGGCGGGTGGATAGTGGAGAAGATAAAATCAAGTTCGGCCGATGAGGTTTTGGGGTGTTTACAGTAAATTGAAAATTTTTAATACGAAAAGAAAGGTAAAATGCTTTTTTGGTTTCTTTATGGTTCATTTCTGTTAGTTAGGAAAAATGTATGGTTTCGGTAACGGATGAATATAGTTGGGTTTTAGCTTATATTGGATGTTCTTTCAGTGTATAGGTTATACCCACTGTCTATGAATAGCATGCAGCCATCGCCTGAATCAGCAAATTTAATAATATAAAAGTCCTCGAAACTAAATACCAATCAGTTTTTAATGGAAACATTTAAATGTATGGGTATTTAAACGTTTACCCATTAAGGTGGCAGCTTGTAATTTACAACCTATATATTGCATCATATCCTATTTTAAAATGTTCTGTTTCCTGGAGTAAAATCTAGAACTAGAGACTGTGTTTTATGTAAGTTCCTTGAGATATTTTTCTTTCATCTTTCATAGGCTGGCTAGAACCAAGCGTTTGAAAATGACGTGCTTTAGTTTTATTAGTACTTCTTCAATTTCTAGCTGTTCTAGTTTTTTGAGTCCATTATTCCTTCCATCCAATTGTTCCTTCTGGTTTAGTATTACTGTTTCACATTTGGAATTTGCGTGTGTAGTTGTATACCTTGATGCGGATATACTATAGTAGTCAAAAGCATTGAAGATCTCTTTAAATGTGAGAAATTTTGTGCCAATTTGAAGCATTCTGAGAGGCTGAATTCAGGAGTCATGGTAGTGGAACCATCTAAAGCTGTTTTCATTGACTTTTGTCCTATGTAATTGATCCCCGAACTTCTACAAAATTTGAAATTTAGTTATTCTATTATAATTCATAAAAAAAAAATGTCCCTTTACTATTCTATTTTACAAATCCTAATTTAATTGATGTCATTGATAAAGATCTCTATTAAAAATAATGATCTAGTATTGACTTTTGCTGACGTAACATTGATATGCTAACGTGGCTTTTTATTTGGATTACTTGTACATCCCTTGCTTACGTGGCATGATGTGGCCTATTTTCATCTATATAGAGATGACATGATTTTTTTTTATTTTCTTTTTTCCTTTTTCTCTCTGCATCATAATCGGAAGACCAACAAAATTATTTGATTTTCAAGAAACTGTCATCACTCAGCAACTACGTTTCGTTTCCAAAATTTGTCATATTCTTCCCATCAATATCTTCTTTCTCACTATCCAATTAAGTTTTCCTAAAAATTTCTCAAAATTTGTAAATCTAGAAAACTAACTTGCAACTCCAATCTTCAAAAGCCATAACTTCTTTCTTCTTCTATCTCCTTTCACTTTATTTGTTTTTCTTTCCTTCTCACTGAATTGTGAAGGAGATATATTGGTATTGAAAAGCTTTCTTTTGTCACACAAAAAATATTGATGCTCTTGCCATGGAGGTAGTATGTTTTTATACTGTTTGTTTTAGGAAATTACGCTACTTTCATCAATTAGTATTTTTTTTTTGTTGGTTTTAGGAGCTTATAGTTAAGCTAAAATACTAGTATTTTTTTAAAAGAATAACGATAAAAAAAACCTTAAATTAAAGTTCGAAAATTACTCAAACTATGTTTATATGAATTTGACGGAACATGAAATTATTTTAGTTTGATGTTACAAGAATTGGTTGAGTGAGAGCATAATAGGTTCTTAAAAAAATGCATGCTTGTGGGAATAATGCTCAGGTTGCTAGGATTTTAGTGCTGCAAGTAGTTTTAAAGAATATCGAATTAATTTGTTCGCTTTTTCTATTAATTAGGATAATCTTCTACAAAATATTAGCTTTTCGTTAGGGATAGAATGATGAATTTTGTAAGCAAACTATCGCCAACAAGTGACGGTTAACCACCAAAGTAGATTTTCTAAAAGTTATGATTGTAATGTAGAGAGAAAGAAGAGAGAAGAATGTCAAATAAAGAGAAAGAGGAAAGAAAAAAAAAAGACAAAAAAATGAAGGAAAAAAAAGTAAAAAAGTCACATCATCGCCACGTGAACAAAAAATCACATAAGCAAACAATGTCATGTTAACAAAACTTAACACCATATTAGCATTTTTTAATGGAGATCTTTAATAAAATTATTTATTGGACTAAGATTTGCGAATCAAAATAGTAAAGGGACTTAATTTTTATGAATTATAGTAAGACTAAATTTTAAATTTCACAAAAGTACAAGGATCAATTACATGAGACAAAATTGCCACGTCACTAAAGTCAAAGCCACATCAGCAAAAGTTGAAAAGGTCAATGTCACATCAACAAGTTAACGCCACGTTAGTAAAGTCAACACCACATCAACTGCTACTTCAACAATTAACGAAAAATGTAATAGTCATTAACAATTGGATTGAAATTTTTAAATCATAATACTACAAGAACTTAATTTTTATGAATTATAGTGAAGAAACTAAATTTCAAATTGCGCTATCGTACAGAGATCAATAATATAATTTGACCTTTTAAAATTTATTATTATGATTAATAATTTAATATTAACAAAAATATTTTTAAAATATCAAGTGGTAAATAAAAAAATACTATGTGATAGCCAAAACAATTATTTGAAATTATTTTTATATATAATTGATAAATTTATTAAATTACCATTATGAGGATTGCAAAGATAATATATCTAAATCTAAAATAGATTAAATAATATAAAGAACTTATTATCACTCTCAAATTAAAAAAAAAATAAAGAGCTATCAAGATTGAAAGCATTAAAAAAGTTACATGAATAAGCGTGTGGCATGCGATAAAATGAGAAGTTTATGATGAATAGTATCAATGAAGAATTTAATTAAAAAACTTATAATTCCATACAATGTTGGTATATCTTTGATTATGAAAATAAAATATATTTGGTTAATTGACAGAATTTGGTTGACTAAATCCAGATATGGTTCATAATTCCGCGCTGAATTTCAATTCAATCTTTAGCTATTAAAAGCACGATTTTATGATGGTTAAAATGTGATTTTATTGTCATAATTAGCAAGCTCTCATTAGTATTTAAAGAGGGTTCTTTTTAGTCCCCAGTCATGTTAATCCTATATAGAAAAATATCATCTAGTGAGGCTTTCGAGTGTTTGGAAGACTTAGAAGTAATTTAAGGAAGCTTATTGATTCCAGAGACTGAATCAAAATCCGACAGATAGCAAAATAATGGCTAGAGGTTAATTCGATCTTTACTGGGTTTTTCTGCATACAGACTATTAACATGTTTCATGTATGTTTAGAAATATGTTCAGCTTAATTTAATCTTACATTTGGCATCAAAGCTGTAGTATAACCTCTGCCTTGATTTTGTTTGAGCAAAATTTTTTTTATTTTGCATGTATAAAATGATTTTTAATGCATTGGAAGTACTAAAAATAAGAAAATTTGCAAGAAATAAATCATCAAATCTGAACATAGTTTACACATAATTATATAAAATGGTCTTATGTGTTCGACCACTGTTTGTGTAAATTAATAAGGTTATACCCAAGCACATTAGTATTTAAAGAGAGCTCTTTTTGGTTCCCAAGCACGTTAATTTCATACAAAAAAACATCATCTAGTATTAATAAGCTCTCATTGGTATTTAAAGAAGGCTCTTTTTGGTCCCCGAGCACGTTAATCCCATACGAAAAAACACCATTTAGTGAGGCTTTCGAGTGCTTGAAAGACTTAGAAGGAATTCAAAGAAGCTTATCGATTCCAAAGACTGGATCAAAATCAAACAGATAGCAAAGTAATGGCTGGAGGTTAGTACGATCTTTATTGTGTTTTTCTGCATACAGACTATTAATATGTTTCATATATGTTTAGAATCATGTTAGGCTTAATTTAATCTTACATTTGGCATCAGAGCTGTAGTATAACCTCTGCCTTGATTTTGTTTGAGCAAATGTTTCTTATTTTGCATGTATAAAATGATTTTTAATGCATTGAAAGTACTAAAAATAAGAAAATTTGCAAGAAATAAATTATCAAATTCGAACATAGTTTACACATAGTTATATAAAATGGTCTTATGTGTTCGACCATTGTTTGTGTAAATTCATAAGGTTATACCAATTGATTAAGTATTGAGGGCATTTAAAAAAATTTCCAGCCATAATTTTGGCATGTTGCTGGGCTGGTTTTGTGTCATTTTTCCAGCCATGATTTTTTTTTTATCATTTGGGCTGCCTTTTGGTTTAACTTTGGGCCAAATTTTTAAGGTTTATGGGGTCTTGTTTTACCAATTTTGGGCCATTTAGTTTATTTAAAGCATGGGCCTTTTATGTTAATTTATGGGGCATTTTGTTGGACCAAATTTTGGCCTTAAGGATTTAATTAATTTGGCCAAAATAATTTTTCTTATGTTATGGGCATAATTTAATAACTTAGGCAATTAAAATTAATTAAATTGTGGGGCCATTTTGCCTAATTTATTTAGGGGTTATGTTGATTAATTAATTTTATTTGGTTATTAAACTGAAATTTATAAATTTTGGGTAATTTTGGATACTATATGTGCTTGTTATGAGTCTGTATAATTTTTGCTATTTTTATATATTGTGGTTAACTTTAAACACATGTAGCT
Organism: Heritiera littoralis; assembly: GCA_031772115.1. Lineage (NCBI taxonomy): Eukaryota > Viridiplantae > Streptophyta > Magnoliopsida > Malvales > Malvaceae > Heritiera > Heritiera littoralis. Next base: position 1,732,232 of record JAPDPK010000020.1, on the reverse strand, counting down.
AAGTTAGTTCATATTATTTAAAATTAAAATTGTCTTATGTTAATTGCAATTTTAAAATATGAATGAAACTTAAAATTTTGTCAATATGTCTGAGTGATTCATAATTTGTTTAATCAGGGCTTAGCTACAGCAACCTTAATTAAATAAAATTATATTTGTTCAAAATCACATAATGGTATTAGACATAAATTGTGATTAGTTATAAAGTTATAACAAATTTATCCCACACGAATTTTTATTATAATTTTATAACTAATTAGGATAAAATATCAAATTAGTTTGTTAGTTTACCCACAGAGATTAAGAAATAATATAATTTGATAGTTTTATCAAAATTGTATGAATTTATTAGAATTAGAACTTTAGCCTACAGGCAAGTTTTATGTCTAAGATTCATAATTGATTAATAAAATATGTTTACATTGGTAGGCATAATTAAGTTTACCTTAAAAACTTTAGATACATAAGCATATGGTTTTCTTTATGCAATGTTTCCTCAGGCTAGTATTAACCTAGAAGTTCCTAAATTGGATGGAGAGAACTATAAGATCTTAAAAGAGAGAATTCTTCTTCAGTTAGGGTGCATGGATATAAACTATGCTATAAGGAAAGACGAACCCGTACTGACTGAAACTAGCACTCCAGCCCAAGTGGCTTTACATAAACGCTGGGAGTAATCCAATCGCCTTAGTGTCATATATATTAAGACGAAAATATCTACTGGGATATGTGGTTCTATCAAACAGCATACAAACTTTAAGACCTTGCTAAAGACCATAGCTAATCAATTTGTTACTTCAGAAAAAGTGTTGGCCTACACCCTAATCATGAAGTTCTCATTAATGAAACTCACTAATGTAAAAGGAGTGTGCGAGCACATAATGGCAATGAGAGATATAGTGGCCCAACTCAAGAAGCTAGAGGTGGATATATCTGAATCCTTCCTGGTACATTATATACTGAACACTCTTCCAAAGCAATACGGACCATTTAAGATATCCTATAACACACATAAGGATAAGTGGACTATCAATGAATTAATAACCATGTGTGTACAAGAGGAGGGAAGACTGCTTATGGAATCAGGTGAAAGTGCATTTCTGGCAAACCATGAAAAGAACAAGGATCGAGCCAAGGACAAGGGAAAAAGCAAAATCCCTGCCCAAGCTGACAGTAAGAAGAAAAAGTCCATGTGTTTCTTCTGTAAAAAGAAGGGACACATGAAGAAGGACTGTGTCAACCTGCAGCAATGGCTCATTAAGAAAGGTAATCTAGTCTCTTACGTTTGTTTTGAATCAAATATGGTTGAGGTTAGTTATAACACATGGTGGATTGATTCTGGATTTACAATTCACGTTTCAACTTCCTTACAGGATATGACAAACCTAAGGAAGCCAGTGGGAAATGAGAAGAGCATCTATTCTGGAAAAAAAATGCGCTTACGTGTTGAAGGCATTGGAACCTATACTCTAGTTCTTAAGATTGATTTTGTTTTGCAATTTGAAAAGCCCTTTTATATTCCTAATTTTTTGAGAATTTTAATATCTATTTCTAGGCTAGTACTTTATGGATATTTCTTTCAATTTTCAAATAAATCATTATTGATATATTTTAAATTTGATATTATTGGGAATGATACCTTATGTAATGGTCTTTTCTCTATCAATTTACAAAATGACACTACTCATAACGCCTTGATGTCCAAATTGGCACTAAAAGATGTGTTATGAATGAGGATTTCTCCACATTATGGCATCGGAGATTAGGTCATATCTCCATAGATAGGATTATGAGATTAGTAAATGGCGGAATACTAAGTACTCCAAATTTTACTGATTTCGACACTTGTGTGGATTGCATTGTGGGTAAGCAAACGAACAAGTCTACGAAAGGTGCCAATAGGAGTTTAACCATATTAGAAATCATACATTCTGACATATGCTATCCAGACATTGATGCACATGGTCAGAAATACTTCATCATCTTTATTGACGATTACTCAAGTTTTATGTATCTCTACATGTTTCATAATAAGAACAAAGCATTAGATGCTTTCAAAATCTTTAAGGCTAAAGTAAAGAAACGATGTGGAAAACCCATAAAGATAGTAAGAACTGATACAGGTAGGTAGTATTATGGTTGATACATTAAAGATGGACAAGCACCTGGACCATTTGCGAAGTTCCTTCAAGAAAATGGGATTGTTGCCCAATATACCATGCTGGTTCACCAGATCAGAATGGTGTCGCAGAAAGAAAGAACCAAACTTTGATGGAAAGGGTGCGTAGGATGCTTAGCAGCTCAAAGTTGCCTGAGTCTTTGTGGATTGAAGCTCTTAAAACGGCAGCGTATATATTGAACCGGGTTCCAACTAAGGCTGTTTCAAAGACACCTTTCGAATATTCAAAGGTTGGAAACTGAGTTTGCGTATATGCGTGTTTAGGGATGCCTTTTTAAAATAAGAGTTACAATTCACAAGAAAAGAAACTACACCCTAGGACCATAAGTGGATATTTCATCAGATATGCCAAACAATCTAAGGGCTACAAATTCTATTGTCCATCTCAAGGCACTAGAATTGTGGAATCAAGGAATGCCAAGTTTCTTGAAAATGACTTAATTAGTGGGAGTGATCAATCTCAGGACCTACTTCTTGTGAGAGATTAACCCTCTACTTCAAGTCAAGTATTGGTTATCATGAACAATATCCCTTCTGTAAAACTAGATATTGAACAACCAATCATTAAAGATCCACAAGTAGCTGAGAACTTACTAGTAAACGAGGCTCCTCTGGATACACTAGAATTGAATGAGCAACCAGTTGAATAACATGATCCTTTGGAGAATGTTGAACCAACATTAAGAAGGTTTACTAAAGAAAGGAAGTCAGCTATTCCTAGTGATTATATTATGTATCTATAAGAGTCTGATTTAAATGTTGGGCCCGTTAATGATCCACAGATGTTTTTACAAGCCATGAACAACAAAGAATTAAAACTTTGGTTCGATGTTATGAAGGATGAGATGGATTTGATGGCATCTAATGGAGTATGGGATCTTATCAAGTTGCCTAATGGGGCCAGGGCTATAGGTTGTAAATGGGTCTTTAAGACCAAGACTGACTCATTAGGCAACATTGAGTATTATAAGGCAAAACTCGTAGCCAAAGAATTCACTTAAAAAGAAGGAATCGATTACAAGGAGACCTTTTTTCCTATATCTAAGAAAGATTCTCTCCGCATAATAATCACCTTAGTTGCACATTTTGACTTCAAGTTGCATCAAATGGATGTGAAAATGATTTTTCTCAATGGTGATATAGAGGAAGAGGTTTACATGAAAAAACCTGAAGGCTTTTCCTCTAGTAATTGTGAGCATTTGGTCTATAAGCTTAAAAAATCCATATATGGGTTGAAACAAGCTTCCCACCAATGGTATCTAAAATTTCATGAAGTCATCTCTTCATTTGGCTTCGTTGAGAATATCATGGATCAGTGTACATAGCAGAAGGTTAGTGGGAGCAAGATTTGTTTCCTTATGCTATATGTTTATGATATGCTATTTGTAGCCAATGATAAGGGGATGATATGTAAGGTAAAATAATTTCTTTATGAAAACTTTGATATGAAGGATATAGGAGAGGCATCTTATGTCATTGGCATAAAGATCTATAGAGATAGACATAGAGAAATATTAGGTCCGTCACTGGAAGCCTATATCAATAAAGTTTTGGAAAGGTTTAGAATGAAAGATTATTCACCAAGCGTAGCTCCCATTGTGAAGGGTGATAGGTTCAATTTGAACCAATGCTTGAAGAATGATTTTGAGCAGGAACAGATAAAAAACATTTTATATGCTTCAACTGTTGGAAGCATTATGTATGCACAGGTCTATACCAGGCCTGACATTGCTTTTGTTGTAGGAATGTTGGGTAGATACCAAAGTAACCAGGGGATGGACCACTAGAGATATGTAAAAAAGGTGCGTAGATATCTACAAGGCACCAACAACTACATGCTTATGTATAGAAAGACTGATGAGTCGGAAGTAATTGGTTACTTAGATTCAGACTTTTCTGGCTGTGTATGTTCTCTAAAATCAACATCCAGTTATATCTTCATGTTTACCGGCGGAGTTGTTTCTTGGAAGAGCGCTAAGCAGATACTGACTGCTATTTCCACTATGGAGGCTGAGTTCGTTTCATGTTTTGAGGCTACCTCACATGGTATATGGCTTAAGAGTTTCATTGCCGGGCTTAGAGTTGTTCATTCCATATCTAAGTCATTGAAGATATATTGTGACAATTTAGCTGCAGTATTCATGGCTAAGAATAATAAGAGTGGTAGTCGAAGTAAGCACATTGACATTAAGTACTTAGCTATAAGAGAATGTGTTAGAGGTAACAAAAAGTAGTCATTGAATATATTAGCACCGAATTGATGTTAGCTAATCCTTTGACTAAAGGCATGCTACCATCTAAATTTAGGGATCATGTAGAGCGGATGCAACTTGGTTCCACATTGTGCTTTGTAATTGAGACTCTTATTAAGGATATGATGTTTCTCATTTTTTATTTGTGTACACTATAGTTTTTTATTTGAAAAATATCTGTGTTGTTTGGACTGAGAATAAATATAGGGTTTGTTCCTTAAGTAAAAATGGGTTGATTTAGAAACATTTTACATAGTAATACATGGAAGATAATACTCAGCATTAGAAGAACTATCACCATGATTCATGTGATTTGTTTCTTTTGTGAGTGAAATATATGGACCAAGTGGGAGAACGTTAGTATATCCCAATTATGGAAATAGAATATATTTGATTAATTGACAGAATCTGATTAACCAATTCCAGATATGGTCCATAATTTTACACTGAATCTCAACTCAATCTTTGGCTATTAAAAGCACGATTTTATGATGATTAAAATATGATTTTATTGCCATAATTAGCATGCCCTCATTAGTATTTAAAGAGGGCTCCTTCCGATCCCCAAGCACGTTAATCCCATACAAAAAAATACCATCTAGTGAGGCTTTTGAGTGCTTGGAAGACTTGGAAGTACTTCAAGGAAGCTTACCGATTCCAGAGACTGGATCAAAATTAGACAGACAGCAAAGTAATGGTTGGAGGTTAGTTCGATCCTTATTGTGTTTTTTCACATATAGACTGTTAACATGTTTCATGTATATTTAGAAGCATGTCAGGCTTAATTTAATCTTACATACAATGCATTATCATCGAAATTTTTAGATTTTACAAGTAGAATTAAAATACAAACACATATTTAATATTATTTAGAGTTTATGAAATCTAAAAAATTTTACTATAATGTTTAAATAATAATCTTAAAAAATAGGCTTAATAGCCAAATATACCCTTAACCTTTTGTACAAAATGGATATAAGCCTTCAACGTTTTATTGCATGAAAATCAGTCTATACACTTTTATTTTACTGTAAATAAACCCTAAATATTTCAAAATCATGCAATTAAATTCAAATTTATTAATGAAACTAACTTCCGTTAATATTGCACACGTGGCATGCCATGCAGCAACTAAGCTATCCACATTAGCTTCCACGTCATATGTCAAACAGCAGTTAGTGTCAGTTAACAGATCTGCACTTAATTGCATAATTTTGAAAGGTTGAGGTTTATTTACACTAAAATAAAAATTTATGAATTGATTTTCAAACGATAAAATATTGAAGACTTAATTCTATTTTATGTTAAAAATTAAGGATATATTTGATTATTAAGCCTAAAAATAAAAAAATAAAATTGCGAGAAAAATTGTATGGAAAAGTAGTACAGTTTTTGTTTGGATTTATATATGATACACTGACAGTGTATAGTCAATGCACCAAAGGTTGATACCTATCAATAAGTCCTTCTGAGCAATTTAAAAATTTTTTATTTATATTTACTTTTAAGGGCCTGTCATATTTTTTAATTTGTCAATTGATAAGGTGTCAACTTTTGATAAATTGACAGTATATAAAAATTATATATTGTCAATATATCATATACAAACTTTTTTTGTTTTCTTATATGCTTTGTCTTTTTTCTAAAACGAATAATGTTGCAACGTTTGGCGTAAAAATTAAGGATTTAATTAAAATAAACAGTAAAATTGCAGGACTATTATTAAATACAAAGATCTACAAGGTAGGATTTGTGGCAGTAATCAATAATTGTTAGTCCCTCAGAAGTCAGATCTGTGTTTAGTGACCGACAAGTGATAACTCTTTTGGATTTTGGAAAATTTCAAAATCAGTCGATGGACATATTGTCTTATTTATTTAACAGTATTAACGCGTTTTGTAGTGATTAAAAAAAAATTTTAAAATTAATAGAAAGGAATAAGGATTAGTGTATACCCTTTAATGAAATTTTGAAAAAAAAAATACTTTTTCCCCTTTTTTTAACAATTAATATAATTAATTCGAATGCACATTTTAGATAATCGACTATCTATTTTACAAAGTTATAAAAAAAATATATGTATACTTTATAACTATATGTAAATATAAAAATCAATAAATGTACATATCCATTGTAACTTTTTATATATATGTATTCGAATTTTTATTTATAAGTATTCAAATATATTATATTATTTTTAATATTGAAAGAAATGTCCATATGTTTATATAAAATGTACACATAGAAATTGATATATGTACATAGCTTTGTATATATAAGTATAAAAAAGTTATACGAATGCTCAATATTATTTTTTATTTTCTTAATAAAGCTTTACATTGAAAAGTATTCGAATGTCTATTTTGAGGTGTTTGAATACTTTATATTATTTTCAGTATTTGAAGAAATATTTATTTATTCATATAGAATGTACACATAAAAAATCAATAAATGTACATGATTCTGTACATATATATGTATTTGAATACCTGAAAAAGATATTAAAATTATTGTGTGAAAGCATTTGAATATTGTAGATTCCTTTTAGTCTTAAAAAAATGTATGTTCACATAAGATGTAGATTATTGTGTTAATTAACGCAACGGATCCAAGTCCTGATAAAAAAGAAATTGTTAGTAGATTTAAACAATAAATCATAAAAATTAATTCAATCTCATGAAATAAACTACCATATATGTATATATATGCTTTGTTTATAAAAAAGATAGACCAATCACATTCTCGCCAACACGCAATTCCGGGATCGCCCCTCCCGCACTAGAAAATTCTTCTAGAAACCTCTCTAACGCCCACTTTGATTGGCTTCGATTCATCCCCGGCGCAGTCTCTGAAGCCGGAAACGGAGAAATCATCAACTGAGAACACAGCATTCGTCGTTGTCATTGAAATCTTTTATTTCTGTCTTTGCAATTTGCAATTGGCCTTTTTTACTTTTTTATCCGACTACAAACAGAAAATACAAACTGCTTTGTCATGTACAATGCAACCCAGTAAAAGTCCAACGCGTGAATAACCTATTAGTCTTCGATACACATGTCAGTCACCATGCTTCGTCATCTACATTTGCAGTTGATTGAGGCTAGGACAGCATAGCTACTACTTACTAACTTGTCTTAATATAATTTTTCCACGCCCTTCTTTGTCCTCATTTCCAAAGTAGACTGACTTCTGACTTGAACCAAAAAAAAGGTAGCCTGACAAAGCCTATGATAGCATAGCCGATGGAAAGGCAAGTTACTCAAGTTGTTTTTTTTAGTAACCCAAAAGTACCTCAAGTATATTGGTTGTAAAATTCGTATTTATGAATTCTAATCGTGTAACTTAAAATATAAAAAATTTATATCAATTTTCATTTTAACATATTAATGATAAAATTATTATTTCATTTATTGTCGATAAAAATAAAAAATTTTACAAATAAGTTTTTTTTACATATTATTATATATTTGTTAATAATTTTGACTTATTAATTTTTATTTAAAGAACACTTAATATATATAAAAATTTACTTGTAAAGTTTTTATTTCTTCTAACAGTTGATGAAATAATAACCTTTAAATATAACATTTTATTTTAATTTTCATTAATTTATATTATAAATTTTAATTTATATTATTTTTATTTTTATTGTATTTAAAATTATTAAATTTATTTTAATATCCAAACTTACATGGTCCACGAATTAAGGTTAAGGTTTTTTGTGAGTGTCCTTGGTCTCTGTAATTTCTGTCATCATTTTCGCTGCAAATTGTCATTGATTGGACTCGACTGGTGACTGAGATACTAAATTCCTGCTGAGAGCTGAGCATTCAACATTATCTTTTTTTTTTTATTGAAACATTATCTTTTAAAAAAAAACATTATCTTTTTTTTAAAGTATACGAATGCAGAATCATGACATGGGCAAATATATACCACACAAATTACATCGAAGTTAAAAATATGTCTTGTAGAAATAAACGTTCAATAAAAAAACTTTTTTTTTTCAGTATGTGTTAATGTTATTCTTGTAAAACATTTTTTATTCTTTTTATTCTTTTTATTTTTTTCATTCATATAACGAGGGCTAAATTATAATATAATTAATTGAAATTCAAGGATTAAAATTTAAAAACAACAATCACATTGTTGATTGGACCTCAACGATGATCGCGATGTTGTAGCAGCTAAGCAGGTGAGCACTGATGTTAACCAAAAAAAAAAAGGCCGGTGAGCATTGACACGACATCTCACAACTGATTTATAATTATACACAATACTATATAATTAATCTATAATTAATAGTTAGAACATGTTCATAAAAAAGGGCCATAAAGTATTTTGCTTTAGTAAAACGATTAATATAAAGAAAAATTAGAACGAATAAGATTTAATGTAATGGATGGAAACTTTTATAATGAAATTAATTTTTTTTACTTTATTATAAGATCAACATAAAACAAATAAAATTAAGTGTAAATTTAATATCATTAAACGTAAAATATGTTATAAATATCGTAAAAATATGAAAATAAATATAAGTAAAATGTAAAGCATATACGATTAAGCGTAAATTTAATATCATTAGTAATAAGATATATTAGAAGTCTTATAAACACATGAAAATAAAGCATAAAATTAAAATCAATAGACATGAGCATATGATAATTTTGCTAAAAAATGTGTTTATATTTATTGTTATATTTCTACAATGCTTTTAAAATATTTTATGCATAATGATACTAAAATTACGCTTAATAATGTGTGTTTTACATTGACTTTATAGGAAGATAAAAGAAATTCTAAAAATTTGACTTTACAGTAGAATTTTCTTGCAACAATTGTTAGTTTTTTTAAGAAAAATTAAGTCTAAATTTTAAATCCTTTTTTTCATTACACGATACCTCTCTGTAAAAAGAATACATTTATAATAAAAATTAAATAATTAAAAATAAATAAAATAAAATAATTAATTATTAAATCAAAATATAATAAATTAATAAATTTAACAAATTAATTTTATTCACACGCAATAAAATTTGAAATTTTATGTGTCGGTAGCTTTGAATCATAATCATGAAATTTGCCAACAACCTCTTGACTTAGTGACTAAAGATGAGTTGTGGTATATTATAAGTCTTGAGTTTGAATCGAAGCACTCATATTCTCAATTATTTAATATTTTCCTTATAACAAAAAAAAGAACCATGAAATTTAACCTGAAATTAGAGACTTGCGGCATGTCGGCCAAAACAAATCAATAATGGTTTTTAGGGAAAAAACAACAACAACAACAATGGTAAGTTCTTCAAACCTCTGTTATCTCAAATAATTTTATAGTAAAGTTTAATTTTATTATAAAATCAATGTAGATATATGTAATTAAATTTAGTATTAATAAATGTAAAATATGTTAAAAGTATTGTAAATATATGAAAATAAACATAAAATTAGTATTAATAGATGTAAATGCACAACAATTTTATTATAATATGTGTTTACATTTATTATTATATATTTATAATATTTTGAACATATTTTATATTTAATAAAATTAAATTTATGTTTAATCATATATGTTTATTACAATATTATAATAAAATAAAAAATTTTAATGTAACCGAAAAAATTCCCTACAAACCTTTTGGAGTTTGCTCTCTTTGAAAGTACTTCATCTATGAGTTGCGTGGTTTAAGCCTAGGATAGCAAGGCTACTGTTATTTTTCCAAGCCCTCATCTTCTTTGTCCCCATTTCTGAAATGGACTGATGAAAGCCATTTACTCTAATTTTTCCAATAGCCCAGAAGTAATACAGTAATATGTATATATAATTTGTTATTATATGATATTAAACTGTAATTTTATTATGTACAAGATAAAAATTTTATGTTAAAAATTGTGTTGATACATCAAATACAAGTTTTAAATTTTTTTTTAACTTTATAAACAATTTTTATCAAAATTTTATCCTTATTACTTTTATATTTTTTATATATCATTTTCGTAATTAAAATTGCTAGTTAATAAAAAAAAAACCACCACTACAATCTGTAATAGCTTCAAGAATTTATGATCAATTAGCCAAGAATTAAAGTAATTTATGATCCTTAGACTACTTTGACGTTTTAATTGGAAAAACTAGCTCCATGTGAGTGACCTTGGCCCGTAGTATTCGTTAATTTCCTTGGTCTATGTAATTTCTATGTCATCTGCTTCTCCGCAATAAAGTCGTTGATTGGACCCCATTGAGCTGGGCATTCACATCAAATTCATCTTTTTCAAAGTTTACAAATGCAATATCATGGCGCGGATGGGAATCTAAATATATGCATCTTAATTTAATTCTTCTCTCATGATGCTACCCACACCTATTACTTCCTCTCTCTTCCGGCTTTGTGCATTTGCTTCCAAGTAATCTCAGATCCAATTCTCACTATAGTGTCTGGAAAATTAGCCAGCAATTCGGAGTCTGGTTTCTCTAGTTTCAACAACCCTTGTTCGAACCCATCCCCCCCACTCTCTCTGAAAATATGGCCGAGGCAGTTGTTTCCGCCATCTTGGAGCAGCTGACTGTAATCACGATTGAAAAAGCAAGCGAAGCGTGGAGTCTGGTGAGTGGTGTTGAGCAAGAAGTCGAAAGACTTAAAAGCATTTTTCAGGCAATCCAGTACGAGCTTGAAGATGCGGAGAAAAAGCAGTATCTGGACAAACGTCTGAAGCATTGGTTAGGGAGATTCGAAGAAGTTTCTTATGACATGGAAGATGTATTAGACGACTGGAAGGCAGCTGTCTGGGAGTTGCGAACAGCAGATCATGATGTTGGAACTAATACTACTTGTTTTTCGAAGTGGAAGGTATGTGATCCATTTGTTTCATGCGTTCCCTTTGGTTCTCAAGTAGTTAGGCGCCATAATATTGCTACCAGAATTAAACAAATTGATAAAAAGCTTGGCCAGATTTTTGAAGTCAAACGTAACTTTGAATTGATAAAAAGCGAAAGTATTAAGCAGCCCAAACGGCCAGAAAGCACTTCTTTTGTGGATGTCTCAAAGTTACACGGTCGAGATGCAGTCAAAGAAAAAGTAGTAAGCACACTGCTGTGTGGAAGTAGTGAAGAAGAAGAAGGGAGTCGCATTCCTACCGTCGCTCTAGTAGGGATGGGAGGGATAGGAAAAACATCTCTTGCGCAACTGATTTATAATGATCACAGAATTCAGACACATTTCGATAAAAAAATTTGGGTATGTGTATCAGACTCCTTTGACGAAAGCCAAATTGCACGAGCAATTCTTGAAAATCTTGACTCAACGATTTCCTTTCAAAATATAACTCCATTGCAAGTCATCCTAAGCAAGATCCATGAAAACATTAATGAAAAGAAGTTCTTTCTTGTTTTGGATAATGTATGGACAGATCGTGGTCAAGGTTGGCAGCAAGTAAAAGCTACTTTCCAATCTGTCATGTTGGGAAGTGGGATTTTAGTAACCACTCACAAGGACTCAGTTGCAAAGCACATGGAATCCTTTCCTGTCTTTCACTTAGATTTATTATCTAACGAGATATGTTGGCAGATACTTTCTCAAAAAGCATTTACAGGAAGGAATCAGATTGTGGACCGTGAAAATTTAGAGGACGTTGGAAGAAAAATTGCAGAGAAGTGTAAAGGTTTACCGCTTGCTGCAGTAACTCTGGGAGGCCTCTTGCAAGACAAATTTCAAAGAGAAGAGTGGGAAAATGTTTTGAAAAGTGAAATATGGAAATTAGATTCGGCACACAAAGATATTTATGCACCTTTATTGTTGAGTTATTATGATTTGCACTCAGCAATAAGACGATGTTTACTGTATTGTGCAATTTTTCCCAAAGATTATACAATTGGTCAAGATGAATTGGTCCAACATTGGATGGCACAAGGCTATTTGAACTCTGATGACAATTCAGGGACAAAATTAGAAGGAGAAGATTACTTCAAGTGCTTAGCCGCACATTCTTTTTTCCAAGATTTTGACAAAGATGCTAACGACAACATAATTTCCTGCAAGATGCATAATATGGTACATGATTTTGTCCAATTTTTGACAGAAGACAGCATTGTCACAAAGGAGATGGTTAAAGACTTAACATTGGACTTATCTTCCAAAAAACCTCGTCATTTGAGGTTGGTAATTGAAAATAGCAGCTCTTCTCCTATGTCCATTTATGGCACAGAAAAATTGCGAAGCCTTGTAGCAGTTTATCGTGGATTCCATAAAGAACCTGGTAAAGCCTTACGGGATTTGTTTAGTGGATCCAAGCATCTAAGATTATTGGAGTTGGACCGGTTTGATCTAGACACAAAAAAAATTGCTCGTGGCATAAGAAATTTGATTCACTTGAGGTACCTTTGCTTGACATCTTGCTCTGGAATAAAAAATTTGCTTGAAGCAGTGTGTGAATTGCCTAATTTACAGACCTTGAATATTCGAAAGTCTATTGGTTTTGATAAACTGCCAGTTGGAATTGGGAAATTAATTAGCTTGAAGTATCTTTGTATTGAGAAGTTCTTGGGTGAGACTCTCTACTATCCGAAAGGGATTAGTGATTTAACTTCTCTCATGAGATTAAAAGGTGGTATCAGAATGAGAGCAGATGGTAATGATGCTGAAAATTTCAGTATTGGAGATCTAGAAAAGTTGGACCTTCTTGGTGGAAATCTTTGCGTTGAGCTGACAGGGAATGCAATAAATAGGGATGAGGCTAAGAGGGCCAAGCTTGACAGGAAGATACATCTCAAGCGAATGGAGATATGGCTCTGCTCTCCGCATATAAAGCAAGAGGAGGTACTTCAAGCTTTAAACCCACCATCCAACTTGGATGTAGTATTCTTCGAGTACGAGAGGTGGTTGACAAAGTCGAAAAATATGCATATCGTCCTCATGGAAGGGCAAAAGGCGCTTTACAGCGTATGGAGAGACTCCGGTGAGGAAAACTCTTTTTTTTTTTTTGTAAATTACATCTACTCAAAGATAAGATATGAATTTGATAAATAACAGTGATAAATTGAATTTCAAAAAAGAAAATGTTTTGCACTAGTTTAAAAGTTATTCTAACGAGAACATCCAACATGACCAGATCTAGAACAAAGAGTTTCAACAAAATCTACACTTTGAAGTTTTTTATTTCTCCACAGTCAATCAAATGTGCTTTGATCAGTTAACACTTTCTTTACAGTATAAAAAAATTGTTTATTTTTATTGATTCGCTGGTACGGGCTTTTTGCAGATGATGAGAACAATTCTGCTAATCAGTAAGAAGTCAGGTAAACTTAAGGCGTTGCTTTATGAAGTCCTCAATACCATGTGCTGCATGATATATAGTAGACCAAATCTTTTGCAGGGATATATATTGTCAACAGAGAGAGTTGATGCCTTAATGCTGAAAAAATGGAACCTACTTTTCTGGATGGCAGGATAAAAAATGTTTTCCATGTATTTTGTACTTGAAATATGTCCCAAAAATAAATAATTCTATGTGTAATTGTTCAAAATCTGTAAGGCTTTGTCTGTCTGCTGTTTCTGCTACTTTGGATATGTTTCTTTTAAATGGTTTTACTCTGCAGTGTGTTCGTTTACATCTATGTTGTGTGATTTACAGACAGTAATAAATTTTGTTCTTTGGATCCATTTTTGTTTGACATGAAGGTTGGGTGATGCTCATGCTATTGCAATGGCATTAACTAATAAACCTTAAGACAGGGAAGAACTTATTCAGATCGAAGATCATACAGCTTTGTGGACCATTGTATGGTAATATTGCATTTGGCTTGGCATGTTTTTGAAATAAATGAAATTTGATGAGCACTCGAGGATTTAAAAGTAACAATAAGATTTTTTATGCTTGGTTGATGCATACAAGATTGGGTAGAAGTTGCCGGGAGTTTCAAGTCAACGTGTTCCTTTGTGTAGCTCATGGCATTAAGGATGAATGGTTGTCTGATAGAATGCGTGTAATTATTCCAAATCTGCATTGACTGTGTGTGTGTTCTGCTGCTGCACTTTTTGCTTTCTGTTTATTCTGAAGTATGTTCATTTCTTTCTTCTATGTCGATATATCATCGTTTTTGTGACTTTGTGGAAGGCGATCCAATTTGGAACTGAGAAAGAGGTGGAGTCAAGATTTCTTAAACCAAATTTACTACATTCTCCTTTTCTTAATCACTTTTTTTTAAGAGTAATATTTTCTTTCTATTTTATAAAAAAAATAAAATAGTTTTCTTCATCAAAGGTTCAAAATAATCATGGGTTGTAAAATTTTTATTTTACTCATAAAAACAAAATAAATATCTTACTTTTGAATTATTCGGAGTTTGAATTCGTTAAAAATTTGTTAAAAGCTAATTTTTTGATTGATGGAAAAGGAAAATCCGAATCTTTAGCCGAATATTTCTTGAAAAAATATAACAATCTTATGTCAAATATTCGTTAATTTAGTACTTGCATGGTTAAATCTGTTTAAATACTAAAAAAAAAAAATTAAACCGAGCAGTAAATTTTTTTTAATAGAATATTTCCATTTTCGAACCGTAGTTGGCATTGGCAACTCAAATAAAACAAAAGAAAACTTCAACCTCAAAACGACACCGCAAACATGAACAAAACGAAGAACCTCCTCCTTCGAAACCGCCACCTTCATCAACTGTTAAATTCCCAGTAATTCAATCCAACAAAAAAATAAATAAGAACTTTTTCCTGAGAAAATCGAATACTATGAAATCCCCAAAACTCTGGGTCCTGTTTCTGGTTTTTCCCGAGAAAATCGAATACTATGAAATCCCCAAAACGACACCGCAAACATGAACAAAACGAAGAACCACCACCTTCAACTTTTAAATTCCCAGTAATTCAATCCAACAGAGAAATAAATAAAAACTTTTTTCTCGAGAAAATCGAATACTATGAAATCCCCATCAATAAAAACTTCTGATTACGATCCTGTCCAAGGCGGTGTCGGGGGCTGAAACTCAATCTTCATCGACAGAAGCTTACGTGACTCTACTTTACGGAGATGAGTTCCATTTGGGGGTTAAAGTTTTGGGGAAATCGATAAGGGACACTGGATGAACTAAAGACATGATTGTTTTGATCTCGGACGGCGTCTCGGGTTATGCCAAGAAGCTTTTCAAGGTAAAATTTGCAATCGGTTTACTTTTTTGTTTGTTTCCTGAGGAAATTACTAACCTCGAAGTTGCTTACTTTTTTTTGGTGCATCTCGAAGTTAATTACTTTATGTTTTCTGAAGATAAAAGTCATTTTCTTTTTTGAATTCCATCTATGGAAAGTTTTGAGCTTTATAACTAATGCTCTGGTAGTTTGCTAGGAAGGATTAGGCAAGTTTATTAGTTTATATATATATAGAGAGAGAGAGAGAGAGAGAGAGAGAGAGAGAGAGAGAAGGAAGTGAGTTTTAATTTTTAACATTTGCTTTAACTCTTTTTTTGTTTTTCCTTCGGTGGATAGTGTAGAAGATAAGCTTATTGGCGAATCCAAACCAAGTTCGGCCAAAGAGGTTTTGGGGTGTTTACACCAAATTGAAAATTTTTAATATGACTAACTACAAGAAAGCTAAAATCCTTTTTTGGGTTTCAGTTTCCTTATGGTTCATTTCTGCTAGTTGGGAAAAATATATGGGTTCAGTGAAGGATGAATATGGTTGGGTTTTAGCTTATATTTAATGTGCTTTCAGTATGTAAGTTCTACTCACTGTATAATATGCAACCATCTCATGAATGAGCTAATTTAAAAGTAAACAGTCCTTGAAACTAAATACCAATAAGTTTTTGAAGGAAACATTTAAATGTATTGGTATTTAAATGTTTGCTCATTAAGGTGGCAGCTTGTAATTTACAACCTAATATATTGCATAACATATTGCTCATATCCTATTTTGAAATGTTTTGTTTCTTGAAGTAAAACCTAGAACTAGAAACTATGTTTTATGCAAGTTTCTTGATAAGATATTTGTTGCATCTTTTATAGGCTGCCTAGACCCAAGATTTTGAACGTTATGTGCTTTAGTTTTCTTACCACTTATTCAATCTCTAGCTTTTCTAGTTTTTTGAGTCCATTATTCCTTCCATCCCAATGTTCCTTCTGGTGAATTGCACTGTTTCACACTTGGAATTTGCTTGTGTAGTTGTACCTTGATGCAGATACTATAGTAGTCAAAAGCATTGAAGATCTCTTTAAATGTGAGAAATTCTGTGCCAATTTGAAGCATTCTGAGAGGCTGAATTCAGGAGTCATGGTAGTGGAACCATCTGAAGCTGTTTTCAACGACATGATGAGCAAAGTGAATACTTTGCCTTCTTATACTGGAGGGGATCAGGGGCTTCTGAATTCTTATTATGCTGATTTCCCAAATGCCCATGTTTTTGACCCTAATATACCCTAAGAGGTGTTGAAATCCCGACCGTTCCAAAGATGGAGTGACTCTGTACTCTATACAATGCAGATGTTGGTCTTTACATGCTTGCCAACAAGGTACTGCTACATTGTTCTGTTACCCTGCTTTGGGGTTTTATTTAATGCACGTGTTTTCATATAAAAAAAAGGTACTACTACGTATAATAACATTAATGTTAGTTTTAAACTTTATGTCACACTGCTATACCATTATTAGTTTTGTGTCACATGGTTATGTTACTAGAATTAGCAAAGAGTAAAGTGTAGTTCCGTTAGTAAAAAGATTTGAATAAATACTGCCTTTAAAAAGGGTTAAGGAGTACAAAAATCGTTTATGTTCAGTCTTTAGTGTGTAACGAAGGTTTGAAGGAAGCTTGGTTGGTTTGATTCAATCAGACACTAATTTTAATAGAAGAGAATAAAACTTATCTACCACCATGAAGAGAATGATCAAGCAGGTTGTTATTCCCTTTCTGTCTATCTGTGCCTTGTAATCAAGGAGTTGAGGTTCGCAATATGCTGAATAATGAATATGATATTTTTAAATTCCTTTTGGCAATTTGCTTTTCATTTATTTGAATCCTCTTTTTATGCATTATGATGACAGCCTTTATAGACATGTCTTGTTATCATGAGGGGATTTGTTTCAGTTCTTTTCTTCAGTTGGCAGGACTTTCTTTTTTTTAACTATACCACAATAAAACTTACCCAAAAACAGAAAAGGAAACAAAGCTCTGCTTTTGGTTATTAAGTGTCCTTATATCTTTATGCATTATTTTTGCAGTGGATGGTAGATGAGAGTGAGCTTTGTGTTATTCACTATACACTTGGCCCCCTTAAACCTTGGGATTGGTGGACATCTTGGCTCTTAAAACCAGTTGATGTCTGGCAGGTGTTATTGAACTCCTTGGCAAATTTATATGAAAGCTGTGATATATTTCCAGCCTGTTCTGTAAATAGGACAAATGTCAATATAATTTGTTTGCTGGTGCTGCAGAATGTGAGGGAACAGCTTGAAGAATCCCTACCTGGAACTGAGGAGGCAAAAATCCGAATGACGAGCTTCCGGTCAAATTCCTTTTCCTGTTACCTTTTTGTACTCTTCTTTTTTGTTACTATCGATCTTTCCTTCAGGTTAGTGGCTTCAGATTATTATGCTTTTCTGAAATTAATGCCTAGATTATTGCTATCCTGTTCCTTAAACCATATTATTTTGGTGCAGACAGGCAGTTCGCTTTGCAGAACTTCATTATTCAATTAGATCAGACACGTACTACATAATTAGGTCAAGTGGAACAGTTGCTTACACTGGTGTTTCTTCATCTCCCACCATTAATGCTAACAGTCAAGTTAGTTTCCTCTCCTCATCTTTAATCTGAAATCTTACTGGTTTATAAAATCCTGTTAACCTCTTTGTCTACTGAAATTTGATGTAAACTTGTTAGTTTCTTACTTATATTATGTGATGTAATGTTATCCAGTTTCCTAATGGTGCAGAGACCAAGGTGCCTGCCTACCTGGGAGGAATTTCAGTTTATGTTTTATGGCTGCTTTGGTGTCCCTTGGAATTGCTATTGCAATAGTGCCTCGGCAAGTGATGCCATGGACCGGTTTGCCTTTGATGTATGAGTGGACGTTTACAATCTTCTTTCTTTTGTTCGGAACTTTTCTTCATTTGATTTATCAGTGGGGAAATAGAGCAGCAACTCAATTGGGATCAGTTTCCTCTCATATGGATTCTCTTGATTCTGATTCTAGAAATGGTTTATTTACTCATAAGGAATACATAAATTTGTGCATGGTCATGATAAAGTATGATATAAGTTCCCGTTTTGTATGAATGTAATATTGGTTGACACTTTTTGTATGTTCTTTTCAGGTCATCAACGACAGGCATCCTCTTGTGATATTATTACTTGGTATTATGGGTTGGGGATGGCTTTTTTGGCTATTGCTGCTCCATTCTTACCCTGTACTTTTGGGATCACTGCACTGTTCTTGAGGTAATTTCTATTGCAATATCTTGTTTTCTTCTGTCTTTGTAAAAGACGTCATTTTCAGGGCCATCTGGATTTAGGAGGAAAAAGAAAAAGAAAGAAAATAAGCTGTTGGAGATCACTGGCTTTATATTTTTCATATGAGCTTGTTTGTCATAATTGTTTTGAGGAGTTAAAACCTTGAATCTAACGACTGAAAATCCTTTTTATATTCCTGAAGACTAACTTTCATGGTCCATGTTTTCGTACCAGGTTGGGTCTGATGGTGTTTGGAGGGCTTATACTAGCATCTTTCATGACATATGCTTTGGAGCATCTTGCAATTTGGTCATTTTCAAAAGTTCTTGAAGACCAGGACAGCACTCGATCAAGGAGTGCATGTTTCTTATGTTGATAGAAGGCTTCAAAATGGTCATGTTACTTATCAGCATTGCAGTTTCCCCTGTAATTTGTATTCTATTTAACACACAATCAAATCGGTTGATTTGTAAAATATTGCAGAAAATTGTCATATCAGAAATGCAATTCTTTCTCCATCAGGTGTTTGTTTGTTACTTTGTTGTAAAAATATTCTTTCAGTTTCAGAAATAATGCCATCATGATTCAATGCTTTCACACCATTTGCAGTATGAGCAGATTTCTGTTTGAAGAAGCAATGGAGTCTGTATTCTTCATAATTGAAATTGCATCAAGCTGAAAATTTCTATAATAGGGAAGCTAATTTCTTCCTTGTATGCACTTTTCAAAAATAGGCAATGACTTCTCATCTGCAATTTCCATTTCCTGCCCCAACTAAACTGGATGTCAATTTTGTCATAATTAAGCAGACTTTTTCTGGTTACATAATTAAGCAGACTTAGATTTTTTGTATCTTTGCTGTGTTGTGTCAAATTGTGTAAAGCATAAAAATTATTGTGTGACAGTAGATATAGACATGTTAAATACGAAATGAATTTTTTAGTTTTTGATAACTTTATATTCAATTTTTAATGTGTTATCAGTTTACTATGAAGTTTTTATTCAAGTGGTTGATCCATTTTAGCCAAAATGAAGATACAAATTTCCAATTTTATTGCGAAAGTCATCTAGGAAAGAATGGAAACAGTTGCACATTCCAAATCTAATGAAGATTAATAGCTGCGAATAATGCAAAGAAAATAAGAATCAAACATCTTTGACAAGTTCATGGAAGATTACAATCATTTGCAACCACAAACTATTTTCCCATGTAGGCCATGCATGTTATCATATTCAAACTTACTGGTAAGTGTTTGTAGAAAATCTTAGGGATAAAAGGTGGAAACTGTTTGGCAAATAAGAAAACTTTGTTACAAACAAATAGTTGGAAGAAATGATAGTGGACTTCTCATATGCTTAGATAGGATTCGAATCCTGAAGTTTCTACTGTTGGGAGAGTTTTATTGTTTACCACACTTGGTCCGAACAAGATTAATATCATACCATCAAACAGATGAGGATACTTGTGCTTATAAAAAAAAAAACTTTGTTGCCTGAAATCTCAAATGATCGAATATATTAGTAATTTCCATTTACAAAGTTAGATGTTTCCTAATCTCAATTGACAAGCAAATTTCTCTAGAATCTAACATTCAAATTATTCTTCTTTAACAAACATATTGTCATTTTAATTCGAAAGTTTAATGATTTGTTTTGTAACAAACATTTTGTAAGTATAAGTTCAAATCTCTACTTATATATAATAGCAAAATCTCACAATATCTAAATGTGGATTTAGAGAATTACAAATTACTCTTCTTTAAAACTTGACGTCCTCATCGACCTTAATATAGAACAAAACTAAAATCACATCACATGTTAAAATTTTAGAGATGATTCTTACCTTATAGCACTTAATTTACATGTTCCGATTAGTAAATTGTTCTTATACCATTTGTAAAACCGCAGTCTAACCTGTGAGATATTGATTGTTTTGAATTGAAATTTTCAAGATTTTGTTTTACAAGACATTTTGTAAATATAAATTCAAATTTTTGTTTATGTATTATAATAAATTTCATAATATTTCGACGTAAGATTAAAACATTATATTATCTATGCAAACTCACTGTAGTCCACGTATATATGTGTGTGTGGGCGCGTGTGTGTATGATAACTTAATCTGTACTCAAAAGTCAAAAAATTAGAAAGAGAAAGGACAAATACCATTGCTTTTTCAGGTCGGGGTAGAGGCCAGGTGTGAAGGGCAGGAAAGCATGGGAGTTGCATGGAAAGAAGAGTTCAGAGGGAAAAGATTGAAAGAGAACAAAGGAAACTGATTCATCAGCTGAGTCATTCTGTCTTGATGGCGAAAGAAGGCAACCCCCAAAAGCAATGCATGTAGATTGTAGGGGGATGACATGACCAATTTTTGGTGATTCTTTGCGTTATAATCCATATCTTTATATGGCTGTTAATGGAGGGAAATTAAGGCTTTAGTGATTTGTAGTTGGGGTACAAATCATGCTTACCAATAAATTAAAAAAAAAATATCTTCTCTCAAATTGCACTAATTTGTGGTGCAGTTTGTAGTTTTTACTACTTTTGAAAACTTAGCTTTGGATATTGAAAGTAACTATTGTATTTAAGAATTGTTTTTAGCTGATATCAATATCTAACAATAAAAGGTTTAAAAACTTGATTTCCAAACTTAAATAAAATAAAATCTTAAGAGATTGCTTTTACTGTTCAATCGTAATTTCTTTGAGTAAAGTGATTTTAATACACTCATATCTTTAAATTTTATTATTTTATGTATTTTTTTAGATATTTTAATTTATCACAATAACATAAAAAATTTAATATTCTTATAAGTTATTTTTCTCATTACACAACATTTAATTGCGACTGACAATATTAAACTAATCTATAGAGTTATTATCTCACGTTGGTTCATTCTTGAACTTTATTATGTTTGATTACCTATAAATTTTAAATTTGATCCTTAACTTTAACATAGTCATGCACATTCTGAATTAATTGCTAATGGTTCTGCTAATGTCCCTTCAATTTGTTGAAGTCACAATCCTTTTCATGCTGCAAAATTGATGTTTGTCCACTTTTTCCATGTTCTTCCAGCCAGCTAAGTACAAGACTAGATCTACCATAAATTGCAAAGTTTGCAAAAGATAAAAATAGAAAAATCCATGGATAAATTCTCTACTTTTGATGAAATAAAGCAACCTTTTGCGTTAACAGGGCATTAACCCATTAATTAGCTGATATGGTTAATTTGCAAGCAGCTTGCTGTTCTGGCTGCCATGCTAATATCCATGAGCTTTGCATGATATGGTACCTGTCATCCACCTCGAGTTCGACTCTCACTAAACACATCTTTGGAGAAGGATGAAGAGCTTTAACTGTGACTAAACCCCAAACAGGATGAGTCTCAAACCGTTAAAACAGATGAAGATATCTGTGGTTTATAAAAAAAAAAAACACTTTTGACAAAAGTCAAATTATTAAAAGAGTACAAAACTCTTTTGAAGGAATGCTACTTGCTTTCATCTATATTACTAACTTTTTTTTATCATAGTGCCAACATGACAACTAGGCAATACACCATAGAAGCTAGCAAGCAAGCTTTCAAGTCATTAATTTTTGTCACCGCCCACTTGAAACTATAATACTAAGTTAAAAAGAAAGTCAAAATCCCTGAGTGGAACCTAGTTTGTAATTAAAAAAATTAACGTATTCTAGTTTTAATTCAATTAATTTAAGTAATAGAAGAAATTTTTAATAAATTTGAAGTTCAAAATTTAAAAATTTCACACATAACTTTTTTTTTTCTATTTTATCGATAACTTGTTATTTTTATTTTAAAAAAAAAAACCAAATGCCAACTAGTAATTTTTCAACTCTCAAGACATCAAAGTAAGCAAAAATGTGCTTATAACACCTTTTAATGCCATACAAAGCTGAGAATGAATGAAGCTAAATGTACAATGTTAACTGGTCAATATATTCTTATTTTATAAATAAGCAATTGATATGCTCATCAATCAACTAACACAACTCTAAAAAACTCCATTTAATTAATAGTAATTGAAGATGCAAATAATAAAAGAGTAAATAACAATGAATTAATCAATTGATTAAAACGACTTTAAGTCGATTTCAAACATTGGTTCTACTTTAATCATCTTTATCTAGATGCATTAGATTTTCTAGCTGTTGACACCTAATTTTGTCCTAATATTATTATTATTATTATATTTGTATTTATTTTTTATTTTTTATTTTATTTTTATTATTTGTTTTATTATTATCTTTTCTTATTATTATTATTATTATTGGTCTTGTCTCCCATCAACCATCCAATCTGCCGCCAGCCACCCCTGCCAATCCATCTCCTCAGGCCGTCCCATCTCCGCTGGCTAGCCACCTCTCCTGTCTACCCATCCCATCTATGCCTAGCTTACTCCCTCTAAAAACCCCATTTGCAGCCCAATCAAGGGACCCCTCGGAAGCATCATCCTCACAACCCAAAAACCATCCCGGAGCCCCATTTTTTGCTCACCATTTTCGACAGAACTGAGACCCCCATTGAAGAAAACCATCACCAAACCATCATCACGGAAGCTAAAAGCACTCCCTCTGCCTCTGTCGAAAACACAAAAAACCATCACCACCACCGAAACCAACCGAGACCCTTAGGAAACCCTAGACCCGAAACCTCTAACACGGTTCTCACCATCAAAACCACCATCGAAACCCCCAACCACCACAACCAAAAATCAAACCCCCAGAACCCGAGAACCCCGAAACCCAGATCCCAGATCCGAAACACAATCACTTGCAAAAACACAAAACAACAAAAACCACAACAAAAGCAAGAAGCTCGAAGACTCCGAACACCATACCTGAAAAAAAAAAAGAGGAAAAAAATAAAAAAGGGGTTTCAGTTTCGTTCAGATCTGGGGATTTAGGGTCTCTTTTGAGTGGATCGAAGGTCGGAATCGAGCTCAAGGGACAAAGAGCTTTCAGAAAGCTCAAAGCTTTTCGCACTTGGCCACCGGTGGCGGCGGCGGCGGCCAACGGCGGTGGACAGTGGTCGAGGTGGTGGCCGGGAATCGCCTTGACCACGAGCCTTCAAAGGCTCTGATTTTTTTTTGTCAGAAAACTAAAGAAAATGAATTGAAAAAAAACATTGGGTTTTATAGTGCAAAAAAAAATTTGGCCGACCCGCGCGTTGAACCTACCCGACCCAAGGATCCGCGCGCCCGACCCGACTCCAACCTTCTTCCCGCAACTCGCGTGTGCGCCCGACCGCTTGACGACCTGCACGCCCGACCCGGTCCGCCACCTACTTCTGTGCCAGCCCATTCAGTTTCTCAGCCCAGCGGGTTCGGCCCACTCCAGCTTATTTTGGACCTTGTCGTTTGGGCTGGGTTTTTGGGCTCTTTTGAAGGCTTCCTTTTGGGTTTCGAGCCCAAATTCATTTTGGTATTCTTTTCTCATTTATTTATTTAGTGTTTATTTGTTTTGTTAAAAAAATTTTATTAATTAGAAAATTAAAAATTAAAAAAAAATAACAAAAAATTAAATTAAAAAAAATTAAATTAAAATTTTTTTATTAATGTTATTATGTTTTTATTGTTATTATTATTATTCTTAACTATTATTGTGATTATTATTATTATTGTTGTGATTATTATTATTATTTGTGTTTTATTATTATTATTATTGTGTTTTATTATCGTTTTTATTGTTGTTGTTGTTGTTGTTCTTGTTGTTGTTGCATGTTGCAAAATAAGAAATTGAAATTTTTTTTCTTTTTTTTCTTATACTTGTATTTTCATTAATTATTATTGATTAGAAAATGTATAAAAAAAATAAAATATATATAAAAACAAAAGAACAAAAAACCAAAAACAAAGAAAAGTAAAATTTAAATTCAATAATGTCCGATGATGGGATGTTACGGAAGTCACAAGTAGTGATTCCTAACTGATCCCTAGGTGAGAAGAGTCGTACTAAATGTTGCCAAAAGTATTGGAATATTTAGTATGATTTTTCAATAATTTAAATTTTTATTAAAAATGAAAACAAATAAGTTTTTTTAAAAAAAACAAAGAAAATTAAATAAATAAATGATGAAATTTAAATTCAATTAAATGAATGTCCGATGATGGTCTGCTATAGAAGTCACAAGTAGTGATTCCTAGCTGATCCCTAGGTGAGAAGAGTCGTACTAAATGTTGCCAAAAGTATTGGAATATTTAGTATGATTTTTCAATAATTTAAATTTTTATTAAAAATAAAAACAAATAAGTTTTTTTAAGACAAAGAAAATTAAATAAATAAATGATGAAATTTAAATTCAATTAAATGAATGCCCGATGATAGGATGCTACGGAAGTCACATGTAGTGATTCCTAGCTGATCCCTAGGTGAGAAGAGTCGTATTAAATGTTGCCAAAAGTATTGAAATATTTAGTATGATTTTTCAATAATTTAAATTTTTAATAAAAATGAAAATGAATAAGTTTTTTTTTAAAACAAAGAAATATAAATAAATCAATAAATAAATAACGAAATTTAAAATTAAAAATTCATTTGCATCATATATTATTTGTTTGCATTATATGCATTCATTTAATTTCCAAATAAACGTGAATCTACTGAGGATGAGATTCTATAGAAGTCACAGGTAGTGATTCTTAAGAAATCTCTAGGTGAGGAAAATTATTTCAAATGCTGCCAAAAGTATTGGAGTATTTGATTTAATTATTCAATACAAAAAGGTTCACATTTACTTTCGAAAAATAAAGTTTAACCTCTTAAAATAAAACAAAATGAATTTACAAATAAAAAAATGATTTTGAATAAAAAGATTGCAATAAAATAAGAATTATTTTTGAATATCAATTCAAGACCATTTTATTAAAACTAAAGGATAACACATGATTATTATGGTACTGTTTTTTAACGAGCGTCGTGGGGGTGCTAATCCTTTCCCACGCGTAACCGTACTCCTGGACTCAATTTTGTTTTCGTAGAAAAAAAATTTTCTTTTTAATAATACTTAATTAATTTTGAGATTTTGTTAAAAGGATAAAAATTTTAGGTGGCCAATCACACCTAATCAAAAAAGATTGACGGTGACTCCCTTTTGTTTTTAAATGTTTTTCAAAATCGTCGAGCGCGAAGCCGTTACGACAGCTTGGCGACTCCACCGGGGACTTTTTTTAGAGTCAAACCATTCATTAATCATGTGTTATCCAAAGTTTTAATTTAATGGTCTTGATTGATATTTAAACTTAATTCACTTGAACTTTGAAAATAATTTTGTTTGCATTTGCATTCTATGTTATTTATTTTATGTTTTATATTTATATATATTGTTATTAATAAATTGTTTGGACATATAGCATTAGAGTCGTAGTGTGATGAATGATTGGCGTGTTCCCTCATGCACACACTTGCACTTGCATCTGCATAACATGAGCTCTATACCCGGGTTCAGTCCTTCTTAGGAGGGAGTAGAGTACCTTTGCTCTCGTGAGGTAATCACCTTCGCAATGGCAATCGAAATACTCCTACTCAAATTAAATCTTACTAGTCCAGTGTGGACGACAGTGAGGTATAATTTGGGAACCTTTAGATTTGAAAACCCAGCTCAGCATATAGAAAAACCTACGAAGCCAGCCTTAGGTAGAGCCATGTCTAATTTTTGTAGAAATTATCCCGATATTAGGACACAAGAGGGAACATTATTTGACCCCATTTCTCGTATCAATAATAAAGGTACTATGGATTTTGGTTTGAATTGTCCATAATTAAAGTCTAAGAAATTTTTCTTGTTTTTCAAAAACGATTTTTCAAAAATAATAATAATAATAATAAAGTTGTGGAAAGAGATTTTGTAGAATAAAAAGAAAGAAATCTAAGTTTTAATGAAAAAAGAAAGTGTGAGAAAAATAATAAAACAAATGTTTCTTTCAAAATAATGGGAATAATATTTCTTAAAAAAAAGAGAAGAGGGATTTCTTTCAAAAATATGGACATAAAATGGGAATAAATGAAAAAATACGAAGAGAGCTGACGTTTTTTCTAAATAAAGGTAAAATAGAGTTAACAAAATCTTTCATTGATTTTTCTTTTTTCCTTTTCTGAATAATTTAAAGAATAAGTTGACAAGAAAAAAAATAATAAAGAAAAATATTTTTTATTTTTGGGTTGTATAGGAGTTTTACTGAAACTATAAAAACAGAAAAAAAAAATTTTCCCTTTCTTGATTATCTCATAAAAAAAAATTTGAACAAAAAGATGTCAACAAAAAAAAATTTTCCTCGAATTTGTGTGGAAAAGAATTCAAAAAAAAATTGTTTGATTTGGAATAAAAATGAAATAAAGTTAATTTTTGAAAAAAGAATCGATAGGGGATGTGAATCTTAGGAAAAATAGAAAATAAAAAGAAAATTTTAGTGATAAAAGAAAAAGTTTGATTTGGAATAAAAATGAAATAAAATTAATTTTTGAAAAAAAAGAATCAATAGGGGAGGTGAATTTTTTTTAGAAAAAAATTGAAAATAAAAAAAAAATTTGGTGATCAAAGAAAAATGATTTCTAGAAAAATGAAGAAGAATGCTCAGGTTTAGTTAGGAATTCCATCTTTCTTGCATAATTGGATTAAGGAATAATAAGATTAGTGTCTAGGTATTGTGAATACAAATATTCGTTTTTCTCAAACATGTTAGGGACATATGTCATTTTAATTCATTTCATCATCATTGTGTATATATATGTTGATAGTCATGTCATTTGCATTTTAGAATCATGAAGGTTAGGTGAAATAAAATAGAATTTGATCTTCATTGTAATTGCATTTTGCATAAATTGCATTTTGTTTGAATATGTCTTTCAACAATGTCTTGTTATTGTGTCATGTCTTGAACATTTTACATAGCATTTCATGGTTAATAATGTTTCTTCTCACCAAAAATTAAAAAAACAAAAAGAAGAGAGAGAGTTTTTGAAACAATTTTGATATGGTTTAAGATTACTCTTCAACTTCTCTTACTTGTTTCGGACTTAACCTCTTAAGTTAATAAGTGAATATGATAAGTAAGGGGCAAATTTCAGTTTGAACTTTGGTATGCATTTTGCATTGTTGCATCACATTTCATAGATAAGTCTTTGAGAAACTAGACTAAGTTTTTTACAATTTTGAATTTGTTTATTCTTTCAATTTTCTTTTTATCAAATTTGTGTACATGTGCTATTGATTGATTATTTTCATTGAAATTATTTCTCCCTAAGATTTGGTTAAAGTGAAGACCTAAACACCTAACATGTAAAATCAAGAAACTTAGAGAAAAGAAAAAAAAAAGAAAAAGAAGAAGAAAAATTGTTCCATTTCATACATTTCTATCATACATGTCATTTGCATACATATACAAATAACATGATTTTCATAAAATTCACATCATACACTTGTTATACTTCAGTAAATATGTCAATACTTTTCATTTTTCGAGAAAAAGAAGAAAAAATTTGTTTGTTCCAAATTTTTTTTTTGAAAGAAATAAGATAAGGTTTTTCTAATTAGAAAATTGTGGTAATAAGGTTCAAGGCCTCTCAACCATCAAAGGTTACAAAGCAATTCGGGGCTCTCACTCGAGTATAGGTCATGGAAGAAGGACAAGCTAGCCGAATGGAGAAAATAGAAAAGGCACAAGAAGAGATGAAGGGGCAGTTGGCTGCAATGATGGAGATGATGACCAAAATGAGTAAAGGAAAGGAACCAGCACAGGAAGTAACTACTCAAGAAAGGTGGGCACAAGAAGGTGAACGTTCATATCCACATAGTCCCATTCCACCCCAAGTCCATACTTCACAGCATATGCCGTTTTCGAGGCACGACATTCCAAACCCCAAGAGGAACCCATCAGACCCAATCTATGTCCGTGATTCAGATAATTCTAGAGAACAAGAGAAATTGAATATGAGTGCATCAACAGTGAAAGAGAACTTGGAGCCTCAAACAAAGTTAGATCTCCTTGAAGAAAGGCTACGAGCTATCGAAGGGATGAATTTATATGGCTCTTTGGATGCACGTGAGCTCTGTTTGGTACCGGGTGTAGTTATCCCACCAAAGTTCAAGGTTCCAGAATTTGAAAAGTATGATGGGACCAAATGCCCGATAACTCATATCAAGATGTATTGTCAGAAAATGGCTGCCTATGCTCAAAATGATGAATTATTGGTGCATATTTTTCAAGACAGTCTTATCGGATCAGTCGCCAGATGGTACACCCAACTAGATCGAGCTCATATCCGCTCATAGAAAGAATTGGCTCAGGCATTCATTGCTCAATACAATCACATTGAAGATTTGGCACCGGACCGCCTATCCTTACAAGGCATGAGGAAGAAACATGAGGAGAACTTTAAAGAATATGCTCGAAGATGGAGGGATATAGCTGCCCAAGTCCAACCGCCTCTCACAGAGAAAGAAACCACCATCCTGTTTGTCAATACACTCCCTGCACCATTTTATGAAATGATGGTCGGTAATGCCACCACGAATTTTACAAATATGGTAATTTCTGGTGAAATAATAGAGAATGCAATCAAGAGTGGCAAGCTTGTAGGAGATGATGCCGTGAATGCAAGAAAAGGTGATACATCGGGGAATGGAGGAGATGTTCATGCTATGAATTATGAGGGGCAACATGTGGGAGACTTTGCTCCATATCATCCTTATCCCATGTACCAAACCCACTACCCCATCACAAATAATACCTCTCCAAGCCTAAATACCCGTCAGTCAATCCCCCAATCTAGTTGGCAAATAGGTCTCCAAACACATATACCTACCCAAAGCAACCAAAGAGGATCTCGAAACAAACGGAGAAGGACCGACATTGATCAAATTCCTTGGTCATACACTGAAGTATTTCAATACCTTGTCGAGAACCAGCTTGTTACCCCAGTCCAATTAAAGCCTTTGGAACCTCCGTATCCAGAATGGTATGACCCAAATGTTCGATGTGATTATCATAGTGGAAATATGGGTCATTCGATAGAAAGTTGCCCTGCTTTCAAGCACAAGGTGCAAAGTTTGATTAGATCTGGTTTGTTGGATTTTGGGACAAAAGAAGGAACAGGTTAACCATGCTACAGTATGATTGCAAAAGAAGGCTTTTTGGTTGGTCATTCATGGTGGTATAAAGCTGTTTTTTTTTGTAATGCCCATAAACTAAAAAGTGTTTTTTGTGTATTGACTTTCATTTATCTTTTGTCATTTCAACGGAGTAATCGATGCATTTTCATTACATTTTTTCTCTCCATTTCGAAATCCTATATTTTTTTGTGCATTCGCCTATATTTTACCTTTTTCTCCTTCTTTTGGCTTATAAATGATTAATTTCCATTCTTCACCCAATTTTGTTGTTAAATGATGAATATGAAGTTGATTATGATAATAATCTGGGATAAAACTTTAAAATTCTATTTGTATTGATAATTTTGTCCCCATGATCAATGGAAATGTTGAATCAATAGATGGAGTGTACACAAGGAAAGTCGAAATTGATGTGCAATTTAATAGTAGATTTTCCACAAGGTTGTGTTGGCTCAATAAATAATTCTTTGATAAGAGTATTTACGTTCGAAATGAGAAATAGCCATCTTTGGTTTACCCTTCACATACGAGAAAAATTATCCATTGTTACCCCTTTGAGCCTCATAGTTACATATGTTTTTAAAGAAACCTGCCAAGGATCACCCTCCACATTGGGGGGCAAAATTGAGAAAAATAAAGTGAGGTTTGCCCACGAAGAAATTTCAAGTCATTGGAAACCTTAGGGGCAATATAAAGAAAAAGATATCTTTACGCTTGAATTCCTCAAAAAAAAAAAATGAATGATGAAATTGAAAAAATGAAATGAACGATGATGAAAATGAGGAAAAGAGAGAATCAAAAGAAAAAACGTAGTGAATGAAAAGAATGGGAAGAGAAACGAGAAACCAAAGAAGAATAACCAACGAATGGGGTAGAATGCTAGAATTCTTAATATGATGAGAAATGATCCTATGGCTTGAAACCCTTGAAACACGTATTTTGGGCCTGTTTATCCATTCTTTCAAAACCCTGAACCATGGCCTACATTACGTACCTTAAAAAGTCCATTTTGATCGAATTTGAATGCTTGAGTTAAGGAATCATATATTGAGCCTAGACATGTTACAAGTTCATGATTTGGAGCTTGATAAGTGTGATTGATTATGGATAAGTATGGTCCTTGAAAAAGAATGAAAAAGTAAAAGGAAAAATGATGAAAAAAATGAAAAAAAAGAAGAAAAAGAAAAATGAAAAAAAAAGAAAAAAAAAGAGAAAGGAAGGAGAATAAGAAGGGGCTTAAGTTGAAAACCTGAAAGGGCAATTTGAGTCAAAAGAAGAACGAAAGATTTGGCTAAAATCTTGGGAAGATAGCCTTTTATAAGGTAAACCAATGCTGCATGGAGATTTCATGAAGTATGGGGCAAAGCATTGATGGAACCAAAATGATTAGAATGTCAATCAAATAGAATTTTGGCAAAATCTTAGATTAGTTTATCAAAATTGATTGAATATTCATTGTTTAGATATTGTTACCTTCCTTGGCCTCTGGAAATTGCTTATTTTTCTTAGTTAAATTTGTTCTTGTTTACTTCTTCATAAATGTCCATCCTTCAACTTTTGACCAATCTACATACTTATGATTATTGAAAGAAATGTGATGGCATTGCATTCATTATAAAATTGAAATGACGATAAATAAGTGATTGACAATGTTTGTGAAAGCCCAATGCATTACAAAAGAGGAAAGTTGAGCATGATATGGGGCGAAGAAAGAACAGATGAGAACCCTGGGAAGGTTTGCAAGTGCGTCGAAAAAATATGAATGTATGATCAAATGGTGAAAAATGAACAAGAATTAATGGTGTTTCGTGGAATTAGTAGATGTATGGAAGCTTATGATTTGAAGAGATTCAAAAATGGTGAGAAAGATGGTCGTGTGAACCTTGTTACTGCAACTTTTGATTTTTTTCCTTTTCTTTTTCCTTCTCTTGCCCTTTTCCTTTTTTCCTATTTCTCGACATTTGCATTGCATTCATCATACGTAAAAAAAAAAAAAGAAAATTTCACCTTTAAGTAACAAAGTTTGTACATTCTTGGTAAAAAAAAAAAGGGGCAAAACACAAGACAAAAGAAGGAAGCGAGATTCTGAAAATTTTAATAGGATGATGCATCAAGAAACTAAATATCCAGATGTGAATCTCCAAATCAAGGTTGAAATTTCGGGTGTGAATCTCCGAATCAAATTTTTGGATGTGAATCTCCAGCTTAAAATTTTAGATGTGAATCTCCAAGTTAAAATTTCACAGGATGTGAATCCCTAAGTCAAATTTTTGGATGTGAATCTCCAAGTTAAAATTTCTGTAACAACCCTTTTTACCAAAATTATGAGCCAAAATTTTCCTTTTTCACTTACATTTGGTTGGGCTGTGCTTAATGTCTCAGATTTATTCTTAAGCTAAACGTATATTAGCTAAATCAATATCCTATAATCGTTTTGGTCCCAGTTCAAATTTTTTGACTAAGCATGCAGTCACATATTAAAATTATATTACTTAACAAAATTTATGTCCATCAAAGTTGCATGCATCATTTCTTATCATGAATATACTAAGTGCTTCCTTTAATTACATCCCCCTATTGTAAAAGTACTGAAAAGCAAGTATGAATATAAAAAAAAATATATCTGTACATCATGTACCTTCAAGGACGATACAAAAACCTCGAAGGACGTGTCAGAACCTCTTGTACAGATCGCCTACTGCAAATAATTTGGAAGGTGGAGAAGGGGGGTGAGCTTTTTGGAAAGCCCAATAAGGAATACATATAAAGAGACAGATACCGTAAGTTATATGCAAGTATTCTAAAACGATTAATAAATTCTAAATCATAAGGGATGTTTCTAAAATATGGCATCTTATCCAATAAGAAATTCGTGTATTCTAAAAATCAAATGTAAACCAAATCAGTACAATAGATCACTTTAGCAAAGTCATGCTATGCAAATATGTAAACAGACGTCTTCAGAAATCATATCATATTTCAAATCGAATCATAAAAATCCGTACAAAATCATTTTAAGATTTCAGAATTCAATCATATCAATTTGTATCATATCATTTTAATATTCAGAGTTCAGAAAAACAGATATTCAGAAATCAGAAAATAATCAGAAAGTGGAGACATGGCAGTAACTCGGTATACACCAAGCAGCAAAGATATCCCATAGGGATAATAACAGATAGACGTATGGCCATAGTCCAAGTGGTCTACAGTGAACACTGATCAGGTGTCATCTGTGACCGCTGCGGACTGGATCAAATCACACAGCAACATAGTGCACAAAATTCATATCAGATAAGGTCAAACTACAGCCAGATACTATAGGCCCCGAAGGTCACGCTATAGCTAGATACTGCAGGCCTCGAAGGTCATGCTGCAGCCAGATACTGTTGGATCCAAAATATACAGCAGTCCAGATACTGCAAGATGACGGTTAGCTAGTGTCTCAAAACATAAGTTTCATAGTTTCAGAGTTCAAATCCGTAAGTCAAAACATACAGATATTTATAAAAGTTCATAAAACAAATCATTGCATAAAATCATAATTAAGAGTTCATAAAGCAGATTGTTGTATAAAATCAGAATAATTTTCCTAATATTCAAAAACTTAGAAATTTCCAAAATATATAAAGAAATAGGTTTTAGTACCATAATTTATAATAAATCCAAAAAACCAAATTTAAGCTAGAAAAGTCATAAGTCTTTAAAATCATGCAATTTAATAAGCTTTCAATAAAAATTGAATTCTTTAGATAATTCATGCTAATGCAGAGTTTTATAAATCCAAATTTGGAGGAGTATTTTCACAACTCATAAAGGTTCCGAAGATCAATTAAAATGCAAGGAATTTCAAAAATCCAAAAACTTTATAACTTTTCATAAATATTTCTAAAACACTAACTTTAGGTAATTTTTCATAAAATAAAATTGTAACAGCCTGATACCACATTTTTCACGTGTTTACATACAACTTTACCGGTTGGGCTGTCTGCGATGCCAATAACATTCTACAACGATAGTGATAAATAATAACATTTATTTATCAAATACGGAATATGAAATTCTTTTCATT
Source organism: Heritiera littoralis (assembly GCA_031772115.1). NCBI lineage: Eukaryota > Viridiplantae > Streptophyta > Magnoliopsida > Malvales > Malvaceae > Heritiera > Heritiera littoralis. The sequence continues at coordinate 1,698,143 of JAPDPK010000020.1, read as the reverse complement.
ATTCCTTACATCTGACATCCCCTATTGTCTTTATTTCAATAAAGTAGTACTGTATACATATGTCTGGAATGTAAAAGAGAAGAGACTGTACCTGTCACGTTTAACATAATATGCCTCAGCGCTTTAAACGTAGCTGTACCCATCTGAGCTAATTCTCTAACTCCGTGTCTTTTATTTGTGGAGTTAAAACAAAGGGGTGAGCGATTCATACGCTCAAAGGAGACATATGCTGTTTTATGAAACCAAAATCATATTTCACAATTTATTTGTTTTCTAAAAATCACATCAAATGGGAAAACAGTGAATATAGTTACCAACACTTTCGATACACCAGTCAAATCACTGGCTAAACAGTTTACTTTAAAATGTAGTAAACAGTACATAGGATTTCAACAAATCTTCTCAGTAAACAGAAATTGGTAAGTTGAGACTAGGCAACAAATAAATCATGCTATCATCGTTCCCCCTCCCCCTTGCGAGAACGGAATAATCATCCCAAAAAGGGATATAATAGATTTATGGCCACAATCTCTAGGTGGTCCTCGGGTCCACTTGCCAAGTGACCTCGAGACCGCTAATGACTTGGCAGGTCCATCAGCCCTGTGACATCCTGAGGTGCACTCGTTGGTCCATCGACCGAGCCACCGCCCCAGGCGGGTCACGCAACTACATGAATAATACTGCATGAACTCAGGGCCTAAAGTCTCAAAAATCACTTTATATTTCATGAAAACCTTTATGGAATTATCTCACCCATGTTATCATTTTCTCAAAATGATTTAGTTTTCCAGAAAGCTTTAGGCTTCTGTTTACAAAACATCTCGACAATCTTTCAAAATATCAACCTTTTAAAACCTGCTCGCCCATGGTCTGCTCACCTAATCGGTTCGCCCATGGAAGCTCGCCCATGCGGTGAACTTCTGTTCGCCCGCCCTACATTGCTTTTAAATCAGAAAGCAGAACTGGCTCGCCCTCAGTGGCTCGCCCCTAGTCAATTCACCCAAAAAGGTTTTGTATTTTCTATTTTCAAGGATATTAAAATTAGTTTATTTTTCAATTAAGAAAACTTGGAAACATGAAACCTGTTCGCCATGGTCAGCTCGCCCATTTGGCTTGCACATGGTCAATCATCAGTGCGGGAAATAGTATTCGCCCGCCACCTAGCTTTTCAAAACAAAGCATCCTGGCTCGCCCTAATCGGCTCGCCCAAAAGAATATAAAGGGCTTCGCCCAACATGGCTTGCTGCCTTTTTTTATTTAAAACAAAGTTACTCGCCCCAAATAACATAAAAGGCTCTTCGCCCAAGAATCATAAAAAGTTGGCTCGTCCGCCAAACCATTTCGCCCAGAAAATATCACAAGGGTCGGCTTAGTAGCTCGCCCAATATCAAATAGATTTCTCAAACAATGCATGTCAGAAAACAAAACATTTATCTCGATATATTCATAAAATTTACTCCACAGGACATGCATTTACTTCACACACATCTCCCTTACCTGGTTCAACGAAATCTTGTTTTGCCTTGCTTCCTGCTCACCAATAGCCATTCCCAATTCCCGGCTGCAAATAATATATAATTTGTATTAATATTTTTTATTAATTGGGTGAGACATGAGATAATCAACCAGCTCACCACAGGCATTTTACTAGTTCGCCAACCCGAGCTCGCCACTCATAATATGGCTTACACGTGGGAGCTCGCAGCCATTACTCGCCATTAACATATTTTCACCTCACCCAACATTCTCGCCATTCATACTTTGGCTATTCAGAGGGAGCTCGCCCTCAACCAACATGCCATGCCTCAAGGGCTTTAATGTGGTAGTTCACTCACAATTCAACTCGCCCTAAGTCAATGCATTTGAGTTCGCCCATGAATTCACTAACGTTGGGCGACCTCGCCCATTTGACAAAACTTTATGCTTGGCGAGTTCTTATTTCCTACTCGCCTCATTGGCGGTTACTAATTTTCATCATTGGCGATCACAATAGTCACCATTCTCATCACTTATTCCATTATTTTCCTTGTTTTCATATTCTCTAAGGATCTAACTAAAAACAAGACCGTATCTATGTTTATTACTTCATAAAACATAGAAATCTATCATTGAGCATCAAGAACACCTCAGAAATATGAAACTCACCTCAACCAACTGCACTTTCAGAACAGGTTGCTTTCCATCTCACGTTGGCCTTCCTTTGCTTACTCCTTTAACTCATCAAACTAAGGAGGAAAGGTTTGCAAGCAGGTTTACATGTTTAGCCAACTGAAGAGTGAAGCTTAGTAAATCAAGCATGGTAGAAATGGAAGAAGTCAGAACATAAATTTGCAGTTGCATAGCTCTTGTGAAGAAGGTGGAGTTTTCTAAATGGATTTCCCTCAAACATTTCCTCTTATATAGCCATGCTTGCCAATCAGAGCCCCTCACTTGGCCTTATCCCATTTCCTTCATTTATTTCATGTCTTTCATGCATTTAATGCATGAAGAAAACTGCAACACAAATGGCGTGAAAGTCTCTCTTCCACACTCCTTTTTCTGTTTCTATTGACTTTGTTTTGTTTCTCAACCAATAAGGATAAGTTCCTTACTGACTTCAACCTCTTCTCCATTAATTCTCTTCAACCGTGTGACTTATAAGTCAATTTTGGCTGCCAAATGGTTTGAATCTCTTTTCGTTTTGTCCACACTGATTTCAATTCGCCTCCTCATTCTGGAGACCTTTAGCTCACCAACTCGATTTCAGTTCGCCAACTCATAATACCGGGAATTTACGAAATGATTTCCTTTGCTAGGCTATCATTTGTGCTTCTATATGGGCGACCACACTACTCGCCAAATACATTCTATGGGCGATCACAGTCCTCGCCACACACGGCCATCATCTAATCACAGCATTGGCAAACTCACCTATTCGCCAATAAGGCCATTGAATCCTACTCGCCCTCTCACCCATTGGGCGATCAATTCAAAGTTCATTTGGACGATCATCCCATCAATTAACTTGGCGAACTTACCATCCCCCCTGGCCAAAATCCATTGGCGATCAGCTCACCTAATGGCGAACGTCCTACCTTGCTCGCCCATTGGCGAGCTCTTCCATTAGTACTCGCCATCATCAACTCGCTATCACCATTGGCGATTTGCTCGCCCATTGGTGAACGAAATTTCTTGCCCACTTGTTGGCGAGCTATTCTGTATACTCGCCCATATATTATTTCACCATAATTGCTCCATTCACTACTCAATTTAAAGAGCCTTTTTATCCAAGTGGAAATTAATATTCTTTATTTATTTAATTTCCATTATCACTTTTATGAAATCAGACTCTACAGTAGTGTAGAATCAGATCTTACAAAAATTTACTTTGAGAATTCATGAATATACTAAAATCATGCAATTTAATATTCCCAAGACTGAATTCCTTAAAAGTTTTATTCTTAAAAAGTTTTCTTAGCTTTTTTAGCCGCAATCGCAGAAATCAATATTCTTACGAAAATTCGATAGCATGACGGTATCAAATTTCTAAAGTCTTGCAAAGCATACGAAATTCATAAAACACAATGCAATTGATCTTAAAATCATTTCAGTATCTCTTACGTTCCTTATACATATCCCTTACCTAATAGTCGTGACGCAGCTTATCCGGATCGGTCCAAGAAACTGAAATGCAATTGCGAGTTTAATACCACCCCAATGCCAACTCACTTCTCGACTGCAGAAAATCATCAAAACACTTTAATTCCTAAAATTAGCTTTTCATTTCGAAATTTTCTTTTGATATTTTTCCAAATATTTCCTATGCCAAGATTACATACATTCCATATTGAAATATTCTCGATTACTTCCTCTAAGTCCAAATCAAAGTAACACATCCTTACCTTTGAAGATCCTCCAAATCAAGCCTTCCTCAAGCTCTCTTTAAATCTCCACTTCTTTAATATCTCTATTCAAATCCTACAAAATATTATAAATCCTAGTTACCATGACAAATATATATATATATATATATATTTATGCATGTGTATGTACATATAGTCATAAACCAACCCAAGAATAACACTTTCTTTTATTTTCTTTCTTTCTTTCTTTCCTTTCTTTCTTCTTCTATTTTTATTATGATTATTATTATTTTTGTCCTTCTTTACCTGTCTCTTGGCTGGTTCAATACGGCAACAAACAACCCATTGTCAGCCTTGGTTTTTCTTATCTTCCTCTGCTTTCAAGGCCACAACCGAACAGCCCCTATACCAGTCTCATATAGCAACTCTTCAATGCTTCAAAACACCTTTTAACCACCGTTCCATGCCACTTACAGCTCCAATTTCACAACTTCAAAACCGACCTAAATCCAACCTTGAAGATAGCAAAATCTTAGATCCAGCAGCCACTTTAAAATGTGTTTAAAGATCAATAAAAAAGAAACCACCAAAGCTATCTTACACTGCCATGTTTTTCTGGTTGGGCTCGAGACTTTGTTCCTCACGTGGAGCTGCTGTTTTACCCTTGTCTTGGCCTCTTGAAGTCCCACGAAACCTCCCTTATCTACTGCTCACAACCAATCAACAACCAGCTTCCAAACTCCACCCTTGCTATTCACGTCTATTGCCGTAAGAACCACATTACATGGCGTTGAAGATGGCACCCGAACCACAACTAAACCTTGGCATTTCCTCTGTTTCTAGGCCCTCTTTACCAGCCTTCCAACAACTGACCTAAACCGCACAAAATACACAAAATCTTGAACGCCAACTTATTCCTGTTTGTGCCGCGAAAGGGACGAACCCTACTGTTGTGTTCTCTCTTCTGTTATTTCTTTTCTTTACCAAATGACTGCAGCTCCTCCCTTTAATAGCCTTCCGACCTTCACTTCTCACGTGCAGTCAGCCATCAAAAGCCACGTTCCAACCTCTCCCTTCTTCTGCTGCTGCAGTTGCTCTTTCTCTCAAGGCTCTCTTCCTCTCTTTCTCTCGTGGCTTCCTGCTCTGTTTTCACGTTTTCTTCCTTCTCTTCTGTCTTTTCTCTTTTTGCTTTCTTTTCTATTTTAACCGGGTTTTGTTTTGTTTAAAAGAAATAAAGGCTGGTTTTGTTTTGTCTAAAGAGGCAGAGCCTCTGTCCGGTTTTCTCCTGTGGATTCCACTATGGTTGAGGGAAGTCGGTGGCTTCCTAAGGAGTCCAAATCTGACTTTCCCTCCCGTTTCTTCTTTTCATCATTTTTTTTATTTTTTTATTATTTTTTTTCATTTATATCTATATATATTTGGATATATATATATATATATTCCTTTATTTTAAACTAAAACCTATGAATATTATACTTAGTATATATATAGACATATAGATATATATTTTATTTGTATTACTCATGTATATCACATTTAATTCAATATACATGTCTTTTTATTTAATTAAATAATTGTATACACTTATATATATATATATATATATATATATATATTCTTTTAATTATTTAATCCCTCACGTACTTGTACATATGTTTATAACCACACTTACGAAATCATTAACATATTTCATTCTTATATAAAAGTATCATTTATTTTCTTTATCAAATTAAATTGTATATATCTCAAACCTATATATATAATCTAAGATATATATATATATATATATATATATATATATTAATCGTTTATAGTCCAATGTACTACTCACATCTTCGATGTCATTACTAACAAAATTTCGAACTACGTCTCGATACTTAATTCATTTAAATTCCTTCTTTTATTTCACAAATTCTGTATACAATTTGCGATTTTCACAATTTCGGATGTGAATCTCCGAATTAAATTTTTGGGTGTGAACCCCTAAGTCAAATTTTTGGGTGTGAATCTCCAAATCAAATTTCAGATGTGAATCTCTGAATTCCAAGTTGAAAATTTCGGATGTGAATCTCCGAACCAAAATTTCGGGTGTGAATCTCCGAATCAAATTTTTTGATGTGAATCTCTAACTTAAAATTTTGGATGTGAATCTCCAAGTTAAAATTTCACAGGGTGTGAATCCCTAAGTCAAATTTTTGGATGTGAATCTCCAAGTTAAAATTTCGGATGTGAATCTCCGAATTAAAATTTTGGGTGTGAATCCCTAAGTCAAATTTTTGGGTGTGAATCTCCAAATCAAATTTCAGGTGTGAATCTCTGAATTCTAAGTTGAAAATTTCGGATGTGAATCTCCGAACCAAAATTTTGGGTGTGAATCCCTAAGTTAAATTTTTGGGTGTGAATCTCCAAATCAAAATTTCAGGTGAGAATCTCTGAAATTTCGGATGCGAATCTCTAAAATGGATATTTGAATGTGAAACTCCAACTCAAAATTTCAAATAAGAATCTCTGAAATTTCTAATGCGAATCTCTAAAATGGATATTTGTATGTGAAACTCCAACTCAAAATTTCAAATAAGAATCTCTGAAATTTCGGATGCGAATCTCTAAAATGGATATTTGGATGTGAAACTCCAACTCAAAATTTCAAATAAGAATCTCTGAATTTAAGATTCGAATCTCTATATTAAAGTTTACGTTTGGAATTTTCAATGCAAATCCTCAAATTGAGTGCCTGAATGTATCCTGGTCAAGAAAATGCAAAATTGGAAAATGAGGTTGGAAGATTAAGATCTTGAAGTTGAAAAAAAAAAGAGGAAGAAGAAGGTTGAAAAAAAAGGGAAAAGAAAAAGGTTCAGGGCTATATTTTAAAGAGGAGGTTCAAGATTAAATTTGAAATGAGATTAAACACAAGATTTAAAGATGAAATTGAAGAAAATTCAAGATAGGGAATTTTAAGATAGGAAAATTCGATTTAGATGTGAATCTCCGAATCAAACCTTTAGGTGTGAATTCCAAAATTTCAATCTCTGGATGTGAATCTCCAAGTTAAAATTCTGAATGTGAATCTCCATGTCAAATTTTCGGATGTGAATCTCTGAGTTAAAATATTGGATGTGAATCTCCAAATCAAATTCTAAGTCAAACTTTCCAGATGTGAATCTCCGAAACAAAGTTAAAATTTCGGATGTGAATCTTCGAATCAAATTTTTGGATGTGAATCTCCAAGTTGAAATTCCAGATGTGAATCTCCTAATCAAATTTTTGGATGTGAATCTCCAAGTTGAAATTCCAAATGTGAATCTCCGAATCAAATCTTTGGATGTGAATCTCCAAGTTGAAATTTTGGATGTGAATCTCCAAGTTGAAATTCCAGATGTGAATCTCTGAATCCTAGATCTTTGAATATGGAATCTTTCAATTTAAAGTTTCATTGCCTCTGCTGCAAGAGGAGCACTTTTCAAAGAGGAATTTAAAGTTTCATCGCCTCTGCTGCAAGAGGAGTACATTTCAAAAAAAAAAGAAAAAAGAAGAAAAAAAAAAGGAATTTTAAAGTTTCATCGCCTCTGCTGCAAGAGGAGCACATTTCAGAAAAAATTTTAAAGTTTCATCGCCTCTGCTGCAAGAGGAGCACATTCCAAAAATAAAGAAAAATAAAAATAAAAAAAAGGGAATTTAAAGTTTCATTGCCTCTGTTGCAAGAGGAGCATATTCCAAAAAAAAAGATTAGGTCATAAGCCGGACAAAATTAGTGTCTTTTGTCTTTGCTCTATTCCTGATTCTCAGCAATGAACAAAGAGGGGCAACTATTGACACCTAATTTTGTCATAATAATAATAATAATAATAATAATAATAATAATAATAATATTATTATTATTATTATTATTATTATTATTATTATTATTATTATATTTGTATTTATTTTTTATTTTTAATTTTAATTTTATTATTTGTTTTATTATTATCTTTTCTTATTATATTATTATTATTATTATTATTATTATTATTATTATTATTATTATTATTGGTCTTGTCTCCCATCAACCATCTAATTTGCTGCCAGCCACCCCTGCCAACCCATCTCCCCAGGCCGTCCCATCTCCGCCGACTAGCCACCTCTCCTGTCTACCCATCCCATCTATGCCCAGCTTACTCCCTCTAAAAACCCCATTTGCAGCCCAATCAAGGGACCCCTCGGAAGCATCATCCTCACAACCCAAAAACCATCCCGGACCCCATTTTTTGCTCACCATTTTCGACAGAATCGAGAACCCCATTGAAGAAAACCATCACCAAACCATCATCAAGGAAGCTAAAAGCACTCCCTCTGCCTCTGTCGAAAACACAAAAAACCATCACCACCACCGAAACCAACCGAGACCCTTAGGAAACCCTAGACCCTAAACCCCTAACATCGTTCTCACCACCGAAACCATCGTCGAAACCCCCAACCACCACAACCAAAAATCAAACCCCCAGAACCCGAGAACCCCGAAACCCAAATCCCAGATCCGAAACACAATCACCTGCAAAAACACAAAAACAACAAAAACCACAACAAAAGCAAGAAGCCCGAAGACTCTGAACACCATACCTGAAAAAAAAAAGAGGAAAAAACAAAAAAGGGGTTTCGGTTTCGTTCAGATCTGGGGATTTAGGGTCGCTTTTGAGTGGATCGAAGGTCAGAATCGAGCTCAGGGGACAAAGAGCTTTCGGAAAGCTCAAAGCTTTTCGCACTTGGCCACCGGCGGCGGCGGCCAACGGCGGTGGATAGCGGTCGAGGCGGTGGTCGGGAATCGCCCCGACCAAGATGTGAAATCCCAAATTTCTCCATTTTTCCTATATTTATTAAGAGTGCCAAATTAAAATATTGAGTAGAGTTATGAAAATTAATTTTCCTATGTGTTGTGGTTATCAAAAATAAATGAAATAAATAAAAAATTTAATGAAAATTCTGGTCTGGACAGAATACACTATGCAGTGGCATATTTTGGTAAAATAAGTGATTTTTAAGATGGTATTTTGGACCTTAGCAAATTAAAATCAGATCTTATAAATTTAATTTTAATTATGACCAATCAAATTGAGACAACAAAGCCATCTTTTCTATTTGTTCAGTTGAATTCCACCGCCTCAACATTTTTCCGCTGCAATCACCGATTTTTGCTTTTTCTTCCTCCTAGTCTTCATGTTCCAGTCATGAAAACGCCACTATAACATCACCAATTCACCTAGTTATTTCATATAAATTCAACCTTACCTCCATAGCTCTCTAGCCATATAAGAATCTCAGTCAAGAACCACCAAAACAGAGCTACCCTGCTGCTGGAAGTAACGGTTCTGTATAGGTAAATTTCCAGCAATGGTTTTGGACACTTTTACCTCTTTGTTAATGTTATATTTGATGAGTATGAGATGTTTATGATATTAGCTTGAAGTAAGAACATGTATAGAGTAGGCTAGTGTATTTGGCCATAGTGAAAATGATGAGAAGATGGTGTTGATTTTGTGGCTATGGTGTAAAAATGATAAGCTGAATTGTAGAGGAAACAGCCATGGCGATGGTTTGATAAAATAATTAGAACATGGAATTGTTGGCCTGTTGAAAATTCATTCATGAGGGTTTTGGGTCAATGTTGATGGCGTAAAGGGAAGTGGAAGAAAGACTGAATTTTTGGTGTTGTTGGCGTGAATAACAAAAGAATAAAGGTTGTTGTTGGGTGAAAGGCATGACCAACGTAAAAAGGGTGAAGTAAAAATTTAGCAAATGGAAAAGAAAAATTTGACTATAAATTAAATGTAGTCAAATATATATATATATATATATATATATTTATATAAAGGATAGATGATGAAGATGGTGGTGTGAAAGGTGAAATTGAGGGCTGACCACATTTTGAAAATAAGTATAGAGCCTTTAATTTAGTCAACAAATGTGGACTAATTAAGGAGAAAATATAGCCATAAAGCTTAAAGTAATAAAAATATGAAATGAGTCAACATTGTCCAACTAGTGGTAGAAAAATGGAGGAAAGATTTTGACTTTGATGCTTAAAAAGATGAGGGTGGCGTGACTTTAATGTGTGGTAATAAGAAAATTGTTGTAGGAATAAATAAGATATAATGGTGAGCATGGAAAAGCAAGAAGTAATCGGCCATGGGTTATGCTAATGGGATTTTGGTGATTTCAACATGAGATCGGTAGAAGTTAATAGCATGCAATACAATAACAATAACCATGATTTTAAAATTAATAGAATACTCAATTCAGAGTTATGGTTGATATTTAATTGAGAGGAATCTATGATAAAATTCCCATAAAACATTCCAAGTGTTGATGATTAAAATAGTAAATGGAATGAGGATAGGAAATAAATATAAGTTAAGCATGAAATTAAAATGAAAGGAAAATAATGCTTATTGTTGAAGGCCATGTTTGACCAAATGGGAATTCATAGGAATTCCATGTAAATTCTTAAGTGTAAACGAATAAAATAGAAGATGAAGAGAAGTAAAGGAATAAGTCTAATTATTTTAATTATCATTTTTGCAGCTCGTAATTTGGAGGATTAAGGGCTCGGTGTTGCAACTGGATTTATTTTCCTACACTGTAAATAAGGTAAGGAATTGTATATGGAAGTAGTGTAGGAACTACCTGTGACGTCCCCGTCACTCCATCTTATCACCTAACTTTTTCGTATTATCTTATCCGACATTATTTGATTTAGTTCATTAGTGCCATCCATTCTTTACCCTTAAGCTAAATGTCTAATAGCTCATAAGGTTTTATTCAATTTCCATAAGCATCAAAATGATATATATAAATATCATTCCATTTCCACAGGATCTCATACATCGTCTTTACTTACATCCCTGACATCATATATACATAAAGACTACTTGTACTGTATCATAGATGAATTTCAATTTACTATATATATATATATATATATATAAACATATAAGTATACCTTCTATGCTAATTGGAAAGCGTATCGAGAAGGTACACTGCAATCTTTCCAAAACAAGCTCCTTTATTCAGAGCGAAGCTCACTTCAGATAATCTGTAGGAAAAATGGTCGTAAAAGGGTGAGTTTACGCTCAGTAAGAAAATTATGTAAAAGAGCGTACTATGTCTCTATATGCATTTTTCCTACTTGGCTCTATAATGTCATGTAAAGCATTATAAAGCATACATCATAAACATCTTTCATGCATTGTTTGCAATCATGCGTATTTATTTCAATGATATGGCAAACATACTTTCTTTAAAACATCATACTTAAACTTCTTTCTTTAAAACATCATACTTCATATCATACTTTAAAACATACATTATACACTTCTTCATACATACATATTGTACTTTGAAATAGATGGAGACTATGTACAATATTTAAGCGATTGAATCGTCATATAAACCGTTCATTCCCATTTATATGACTCTAATCATGCATTAGTACAGTGGTATACCATGTAGAGGTCAGGGATTCTCTCCTGCCTTAATAATACCACAGTGAGCACTAGTCAGGTGTCACTTATGGTCTTGAGGACCGGACTAGGGTTCTTCGCTTAACATACATATTACTGAGGACTTGATCAGAGTCTCTCAGTCATCAGAAATGCATAATTATCACGCAGTCCATAGTCTCAAAACATTTACAATATAATTTTTCAGGAAACACCTTTGTGTTTAAATCAAATAAGCTTTGAAAGCTCTTTTCATACATGGCAGTCAACTGGCCTCACAGGGCAGTCGGCTGCTGCTTTATAACTTCTTTTATCGAAATTAATTTCATTTAAAATTCTGATATTTTCATCTTTGAAAATACATAGGAGCAGTCGACTGGTCTAGATAGCAGTCGACTGGTTTTCAAACAGAATGCTTCTTAGCAAATAGCAGTCGACTGTTTTTGAAACAGAATGCTTCTGGAAAATTAGCAGTCGACTGGTCTCATAGGGCAGTCGGCTGGTTTTCAAACAGAATGCAATTTGGCAAATAGCAGTCGACTGTCCCATATAGCAGTCGACTGGTTTGAAACAGAATGCTTATGGGTAAATAGCAGTCGACTGGCTTACATAGCAGTCAATTGGTTTGAGTCGGTTTTCGAAAAACGGCGTTTTGGTTGTCTCTAGGCAGTCGACTTCCCTTTAAGGCAGTCGACTGCCCCTAACCTAATTAGTACTAGGAGACAAGTCCGAAAATGTCATTTTTCCTGCATGAAATCAGCTGGTGTTTCTTTCCAAACCACATACAAACATCATAAAACATGCGGACATAAATTTCTTACCTCAATTCCTTCGAGAACGCGAAATCACTTGGCGCGTCAACCTTAGCTTTTGTAACATCCGAAATTATGAAATTCGGACTAACTTTCTTCTTTTAATTACTATCTTTCCCATTCCATTAGTCGATATCAATCGGTTTGCATTCGGTGTCGATGTAAGTTTGATTCTATAACAAAACTAAGATATAATATTTATAATTCTATTTATAATAATTCAATATAATTTACATCCCACTAGATCATGTATATATATATATATATTGACCACTACACTGATTTCATTCCACTTACAAATACGTCTGCTGTGCATTTATTAGTATGAATATAAATATAAAATTCCACATGTACCTGTACTCCTGACATATCACTCTTAGTGATCTCTTCCACTACCTTGTAACTTCTGTAACCACGTGCACGGATAAACTATCTGGGATGGTGAGTAAGGGGGTGAGCTTTGGGGAAAGCCCAGTAAGAAAAAGCATATAAAAGAGTGGTACTATGCCACTATATGCAGTAAAATCATAAACTTAAATTTTATAAATAAAATAATACATATGAGTGCATGTAAACATTTATTGAAAACTCTTTTAAAACATATACTGTTCATATAAATATTCACTGTTCAAATCATTTAAAATCAATCTATCTTTAATTCAATCACTGTTCGTATATTCTTTCACGGTTCAGTTTTCAAATCATTTCAATCAAATCTGTCATCTGTCTGTAAATCAATCATTTCATATACTATGTAAAACAATAGAGTGTGAGCATCCAAGAAACCCATACACGAACTATATCCCTACAGGGACCTGTATAGGATTAGGCGTACCCCCGTGGGGCCAGGCATCCAGCCCTAAGCCGTTCCTATCTGTAACAATGGCCATTGTCGAAGATCTACAGTGTACACTCGTCAGTGACAACTGTGATCGGATAAAGGGGAAGGTACTGGGGACTTGCGCAACAATCTCCCAGCCCTAATCATCAATCTGTATGCATGAATCCACATGGAGCCAACACTCTTTAAAAATCATGTTCATATATCGATAAAACTCCAATGAAATTATATTCATATAAATTGTTCTAAATCAATGCATATTCATATAATCAAATAAACATTTATTTGCTATAAATCAATCTCATCAAAGTTTTCTAATAAAAATCTCATATATTCAAGTAATACATTTATATATAAAATATCATTTTATTCTATAAAAAATACTATAAAATAACTTTAAAATAATTCTTATGTAATCATATGGCTGAAAACATGTTGTAAATCCATATAATAAATTTTCTACTATTCATTTAGAAAAGAGGGTGCAGGGAAGATTCAAGAGTAGGATTTCCAAAATTTTCTGTAGAAATTCGGTTTAAATTCTATCCAAACCCTTTGCATACAAATCACAATTCCAATAATTCAAATCACCATTTACTTGCATGCAAGCACAGTATTTCCTACACTACTTCCATATACTATTCCTTACCTTATTTACAGTGTAGGAAAATAAATCCTGTTGCAACACCGAGCCCTTAATCCTTCAAATTATGCGCTGTAGGACAACATTTTAAAAGTCAACATTCACTATTCGAATTTATAAAATATTTTTATTTTCCTAAACTTCTATTTTTATTTGTCAACACTTGAAAAATAACATTATGGAATTCCCATGAATTCCTACGGTAAATGAAATTTAATTAATTTAAGTGTTTAGTTGTATTTCCTCACTATATATATTATTATTTAACCCTTTATCCATTTAAAATTAATTTCTTTCCTTCATCGACAGCTCACACCAAAATTGCCCTGCTCCTTGATTCTTCATAATTCATGTCATTTATCAATATTTGTACACTCTAAGATTTTCTATAATCAACTACATAGTAGTCCATCAATTTCTTATTTTAATAGCTTTAATTTATGGCCATATTTATCACATCTTTTGCTGCCAACTTCCTACAGTTTACACTAGAAAGCTAGCTAAATTTTCTTTTCTTTCTTAATGGCCGGCTACCTATACCATTCTACTTCATATTTTTGTCAATTAGTTCTTTTGACTACCTTTAATTTATGTTCAAAGTTTCCTTTCCCTTACCATATCATTCACGCCAACATCATCTTTTTAAGCATCAAAGTCAAAATCTTTCCTCCATTTTTCTACCACTAGTTGTACAATGTTAACTCATTTCATATTTTTATTACTTTAAGCTTTATGGCTATATTTTCTCCTTAATTAGCCTCCATTTTTGACCCCTTGATCGGCTGCTCATGCTATTCTAATTTTCTGTTTTTGTTTCATTATGGTCAGCCCCCCCTATTTTCTGTCATTAACACCACAACAGCCCACATTTCCTCCCTCAAACACCACAACCGAATACCCTATCCTAATCTATTCATGTTCTTACTTCAAGCAAATATCATAAACATCTCATACTCATCAAATATAACCATTAACAAGAGGTAAAAGTGTCCAAAACCATTGCTGGAAATTTACCTGTACAGTTTTCAATTCTGCCAGCCACAGGACAGCTCACGTATGAAGGTTTTTGGATGAGTTCTTGGAATATATAGGAAGCTCTTGAGGCAAGGATTAATTTTCCTTAATGTATCTAAGGAAATAGCTGAAGAAAAAGGGAAGCTCTATCAAGAAAACGTGAGAAACCCTTAAGGATATCGAGAGAAAACGAGAGAAAGCAGAGCAGCAAACAGGGGTCGGTAAAAAGCTGAAGAAGGGGCTAGAAGATGGATGTGTTGTATTATTTTAATGGGTCTTAAATTACATTTTTAATTTATAAATTTTAATATAATTACAAAAGGTCAAAATACCTATTTAAATTTACTATATTTTCATCCCTTGCCATTGTACAGTGTTTTCTGACTTCCAAGACAGAATTTCTATAAATCTTAATTATTTATTTTATTTATTTTAGGTAAATTTTAAGTCAAAGATTGACCAATTTGACTATCCCTTCAAAAAATCCAATTTGCCCCTAAATTATCTTATCATTTTCATTCCTATTCCATTAATATTTTATTATTTTAATTTTCTAAATTTATATATATATATATTTTTTCCATTTCAGAGGGCATCCGGGTCAAAGATTGCCATGTGAGGCCCACTTGGCAATTTTCTCCATTAACATTGTAGCATGTGGGAATTAATTTTCGTAACTTCACTTAATATTCTTATTCGATACCTTTAATAAGTATAGGGAGAATGGTGAAATTTGGGCTCTCACAGCTTTTCACCTCTTCGAATCTAAAATCATCATATCAAGTTAAACCTTTAATTAATCACTATACATACATCATACCAACTCAGTATAACTCCTTATCATGAACCAAATTGACTAAATCATCTTCTTCTCTTACCTTTGCTAGAAACCAAAATCTCAAACCTTGAGATCTCTTCCAATACTTGGAATTAATCCACCAAACTTTGGATATCACTTAGTCCAGTGACAAGGATCGATTTTCATTCAATAACCTAAGGGAATCGACGGATGGATGAGGGGTTTGTCAAGGTAACTATGGAATGGAAACTTGGAAGATTGGAGATGGAACGAGAGGGGCTGGAGGGTAGGGGCTGACGTTGGGTGTTGGCTGATGAAGATGACTCATGTACTTGCATTAAATGCCTCCCTATCTCTTTAATCATCTTAGCCATGCTTCCTTTGAATCAAGACCATTTGACCATTTCCTTAATTCCTCTTCCACTCATTTAATTACTATATATCCATTATAGCTAATAAAAATCTGATATTAATTTCTTATCATACATTAAATAAGTTCCTCATATCCACATAAGTTATTTGACCAATTGACTTTCACTTCTTCCATTCAAACATAAGCCACATGTATTTTTAACTACCAAATTAAAATTTTGATTTTTCATTCTTTTCTCATATTCAATTATTTTCCTGACATCACATAATTTCTTTGATACTTTTACTTCCAATTCTCTTTATTTCTTACATGTTCCATACATCATTTATACCTCAGTTACACATCAACTTCATATTTATTTAATCATATGGAATTGAAATACCTTACATAGATGGAGGAATACATGGAAATTGGAGATTTCACACTACCGTGTATGCATGTGGGAAAATTTGGGTGATTTAGAAATTATAAATCGAAATTTATGAAAGGGATTAGGATAGAAATTTACCCAAAAGGTTACCGAAAATTATAGAAAATTTCCCTTAATTACTTATACGCTCGCTATGTTAAATAAATAGCATTTTTATATAGTTTGAATATTTGAATACGTGAAATGATGATAATATGTTTTATAAAGTTTATGAGATTTATTTAGAATATATAAAGTGTTGATTTGTTTACATGAATAGAAATCGATTGAAATAGTTTACATGGAAATTGATTTACTGTGATTTTAAGATATATGAAACTGATTTTATAAGAGCGTTAGCTCCTTGTGGATTCATGCATACAGATTGATGATTAGGGCTGGGAGACCATAGCTAAGTCCCCAGTACCTTTTCCTTTTCCGATCACAGTTGTCACTGACGAGTGTACACTGTAGATTTTCGACAATGGCCATTGTTACAAGTAGGAACGGCTTAGGGTTGGATGCTTGGCCCCACGTGGGTACGCCTAATCCTATACAGGTCCCTGGAGGGATACAGTTCGTGCATGAGTTTCTTGGATGTTAACTTCTATAATGATTTCAACAATATGTGATATGATTGATTTTACAGATAGATGATAAATTGATTTCGAATGATACAGTATACGAGATAATCGATTTACCGACAGACAACAAATTGTTTTAAAGGATTATAAAAAGTGAAAAAGTATATGAATCATATATGTTTTAAACGAGGTTTCTATATATGTTTTCATGAAACCGCATGCATTATTTTGTTTATAAAAATTTATATTCATGATTATTACTGCATATAGTGGCATGGTACCACTCTTCTATATGCTTTTCCTTACTGAGCGTAAACTCACCCCTTATTTTTCCACTCAGACTATTTGCAGTAGATTCCGCTCATACGAGAGGAGCACGATTTTTGGAGCTTACAGTATTTCCTTCGAGGCTGGTTATTTATCCAATGAAGGTATATTGTATTTTCTATATATTTCAGACTTGAATAGTACAGTACTCATAATGTTGTAAAGGCTAAGGGGAAGTAAATTTAAAAGAAAGAAGTTCTATATGTGTCTAGAGACCTGAACTTCTATATAAGGATATATTGAATGCGTGATTATTTGTGGACTTAATTACATGAAGTTATTTGGTAATTAATTGCATCTAAATCATGCAAAAATTGGGATTTTCAGTTGGTGTATAAACTGTCTGAAATGCAGAAGGTTAGGATATTTGCAGCAGTTATGCTGCCGAAATTTTCTTAGAGATCTTCTAAAATATCAGGAAATATTCTAAGTAAAATAAATTAAGTGAAATTGTGAATTTTGAAATTTGTTTCCAATAAATATATCTCATTTGTTTAATAACTTCTGGTTATATGAATATTAATTATAATTATATGAAAGGTAAGTAAATGAAAATGAATTAAACCATCGAAAAGAAAGAAAAATGACATTGACAAATAGCCTAACCAATTGTAGAAAAAGGAAAAAAGTTAATTGGCATTTTGGTGAAAATCGGATGTAGAATTTACAGTTGTAGAAAAAGGAAAAAAGTTAATTGGCATTTTATTTGTAGAATTTAAAAATTTTATTAATAGTTTATTAATAATTATGAAAACAAATCATGTTAAATGTAAATATTTTTATAGAATAACTTAGACCGATGATAACATCAGGTGAAATCGTTATTTAAATTTGATTGGCACTATATCTTACTCCTCTAACTCTCAAGTCTTAACCATGTGCTATTTCGCATAAAGGACTAAATCAGGACAAGAACTGGAAAAATAAATAAATAAATCAGGACATCAGGTGAAATCGTTATTTAAATTTTGCTTTTAATATTCTAGAAGTAAACATTTTTTGGGATTTGCCATCAAAATTCGAAGATTTTAAAGACTTCTGTTATCGTATTTTTTACCCCAAACGTACTGTATGGATTTCAAAAATTTTGTTCAACCCTGCAAGCATCTTTCACACGGTCTCGCTCTCACCTCGCCTCTCTCTTTTCCTTATATTATGTTAACGAAAATCAACATCTCTTCTGGACGAATACCAGGCCCTTGGCTTCAAGTCCTTCCGTATAGGTTACGGTAATAAAAATCAACATCCAATAACTCTCTTTTGTTGAACTATTCCAAGTCGTTTATTTGTATCTCTGTTTTGAATCTCAATTAATTCCTACCTAGAATGTATGTATGTATCGACGACCCAGCTTTGGAAAGAAAGATTGCTTGAACAAATAGTAATTTATGCATTTCTGCCACTGGGAATGTACAGGAATGGAATTTTCCATTCCAACTAATTTAATCATGTTGTCAAATAAATATCAGTTAATATTTACCACTTTTGATTCATAAAGCGGAGACCTTCAAGCCTTATTTCAAAGTCTCAAGCGGAAGGAAGGCAAATTTACAGACTCACAGTAATATAATATGAAATAGTAAAATTCCTTGCATACATACATATGTATGCATGTATGAGCAACAGAAAAAAGGGAAAGTGTTGTTTAGTGAGTGTTGCTTTGCTAATGTTGTTTGAAACCAATGACGATTGAACCTTGCAATTTTTCAGGTGATAACTGGCTTATGTTAAGTTGCCAATGGCCTCAAGAGACATTTGGAAACTAAGAAGCCGATTGTTTATTGAGTTTGGGACCAAGTAGTGAAAATTTCTACAGCAATTATCTACCCACTCTCATTGAATTATAGATTTCCTTGGTCTGTAATTTCTGCGCCTTCTTCTCCACGGCAATAACGTCGGCAATAAAGTTCCTGCTGAGAGCTGAGCATTCACACCAATTTTATCTAAATATCATGGAAGGGGCAAATATATGCCACACAAATTCCAAAGAAATCTAAATATTTGCATCTTAATTTAATTTTCTTCTCTCATGATGCTACACCTACTACTTGCTCTGTCTTCTGGCTTTGGGTATTTGCTTCCATTTAATCTTCTTTTCTCATGATGCTACACCTACTACTTGCTCTGTCTTCTGGCTTTGGGTATTTGCTTCCAAGTAATCCCAAATCCAGGTCTTAGTATAGTGCTCACTAGCTCGGAGTCTGGTTTCTCTAGTTTTAACAACCCTCCCTCCAAGCCTTCCCTCTCTTTCTCTCTGGAAATATGGTCGAGGCAATTGTTTCCACTATCTTGGAGCAGCTGACTGCAATCACGATCGAAAAAGCAAGCGGGGCGTGGAGGCTGGTGAGTGGTGTTGAGAAAGAGGTCAAAAGGCTTGGAAGCAATTTTAAGGCAATCCAGTACGAGCTTGAAGATGCCGAGGAAAAGCAATATCGGGACAAACGTCTAAAAGTTTGGTTAGAGAGGTTCAAAGAAGTTTCTTATGACATGGAAGATGTATTAGATGACTGGCAAACAGCTGTCCAGGACTTGCAAACGGCAGATCATGGAGTTGAAACCAGTTATACTTCTGTTCCGAAGAAGTGGAAGGTATGTCAATTTGTTTCAAGCTTTTTCTTTGGTTCTCAAGTAGTTAGGCGTCGTGATATTGCTAGCCGAATAAAAGAAATCGATGAAGAGCTTGACCAGATTATTAAAGACAAAGATAAGTTTGAATTGATAAAAAGAGAAAGTATTAAGCAACCCAAAAGGCCAGAAAGCACTTGTTTTGTGGATGTCTCAAAGTTATACGGTCGAGATACGGTCAAAGAAGAAGTAATAAAGACATTGCTGTATGGAATCAGTGAAGAAGAAGAAAGTTGCATTCCTACCATTACTCTAGTAGGGATGGGAGGAATAGGAAAAACAGCTCTTGCCCAACTGATATATAATGACCATAGAATTCAGACACATTTCGACAATAAAATATGGGTGTGTGTATCAGACCCCCTTGATCAAAGACAAATTGCACATGCAATTCTTGAAGGTCTTGACTCAACAATTTTCCTTCAAAATACAACTCCATTGCAAATCCTTTTTACCAAGATCCATGAAAACATGAAAAAAAAGAAATTCTTTCTTGTTCTAGATGATGTTTGGGCAGATCATGGTCAAGATTGGGAACAACTAAAAGCTAGTTTCCAATCTGTCATGTTGGGAAGTAGGATTTTAATTACTACTCGCAAGGAATCAGTTGCAAAGCACATGGAATCCACTCATATATTTCACTTAGATCTATTATCTGAGGAGATATGTTGGCAGATACTTTCTCAAAAAGCATTTTTCGGAAGGAATCAAATCGTGAGCCGTGAAAATGTAGAAGACATTGGAAGAGAAATTGCAAAGAAATGTAAAGGTTTACCGCTTGCTGCAGTAACTTTAGGAAGTCTCCTGCAAGATAAATTACGAAGAGAAGAGTGGCAAAATGTTTTGAATAGTGAGACATGGAAATTAGATTTTGCACAAGAATATATTTTTACACCTTTGTTATTGAGTTATTATGATTTGCCCCCAAAAATGAGACGATGTTTATTGTATTGTGCAATCTTTCCCAAAGATACTATTATTAATAAAGATTCATTGATTCAACAATGGATGGCGCAAGGATATTTGAACTCTGAGGACAACTTAAAAGCAGAATTAAAAGGTGAAGATTACTTCAGCTACTTAGCCTCTCGTTCTTTTTTTCAGAATTTTGAGAAAGATGCTAATGACAATATAATTTGCTGTAAGATGCATGACATAGTACATGACTTTGTCCAATTTTTGACAAAAAACAGATTTGTTGTAGAGAAGATAGCCAAAGATTTAACATTGGACTTATCTTCCAAAAAACCTCGTCATTTGGGGTTGGCAATTGAAAATTGCAGCTCTTCTCCTATGTCCATTTATGGCACAGAAAAATTGCGAAGCCTTGTGGTAGGTTCTCTTGGATACAATGAAAAACCTGGTGAAGTCTTACAGAATTTGTTTAGTGGACCTAAGCATCTAAGAGTATTGGTGTTTTACCGGTTTCATCTAGACACAAAAGAAATTGTTCGTGGCATAGGAAATTTGATTCAGTTGAGGTACCTTTGTTTGATGTTTTGCTCTGGAATAGAAAACTTGTTTGAAGCAGTGTGTGAATTACCTAATTTACAATCTTTGAACATTCAATGTGAAAGTCTTCAGAAACTGCCAACTGGAATCGGAAAATTGATTAACCTGAGGTATCTTGATACTGAATGTTGTTTTGGTCTGACTTACTACCCAAAGGAGATTAGTAATTTAACTTCTCTCATGAGATTAGATGGTATCAAAATGAGAGCAGATCGTAATGATGCTGAAGAATTCAGTATTGGGGATCTCGAAAACTTGGACCTTCTTGGTGGAAATCTTTGTGTTGAGCTGACAGGGGATTCAATAGACTGGGACGAGGCTAAGAGGGCTAAGCTTCACAACAAGACACATCTCAAGCGAATGGAGATATGGCTCTGCTCTACGCATATAAAGAAAGAGGAAGTACTTCAAGCTTTAAACCCACCATCCATCTTGCCTGTAGTACTCTTCGATTACCAAAGCTGGTTGAGAAGTGGGAAGCACCCGGCAAGGAGTAAAATTCGAGTCGCTCGTTTAGCACAAAAAGCAGCCCGTAAATTAATGGAAGCTAATGCCTTTGGTGAGGAAAGCTCATTCTTCTCTTATTATATAGTTAACAAACTTGAGGGAAAAACTTAATTTAGCAATATTTCTTAAAGCAATTTTATCACTGAATTTTCTAATTTGTTCAGAAAATTATGAGATACATAGCAAAAAATTTCAGCAAAATCTGCACTTCGAAGTTTTCCACTTTCTTTAGAGCACCAAAAAATTTATGTTTATTTTTATTGATATGTTTGGATGAACCAATTTTCGCAGGAAGCGGAGAGAATACTACTGTTTGAAAGAAATAAGAAACCAAGTAAGCTTAATGTCTTGACTCTTGCTTTCTTATGTCCTCCATGAAATTAATTTACTATTCCATAACTCAGTACCATGTGCTTTGTGATTGTAGACCTTATATTTTGCAGGGATATTGTCAACACAGAGAGGTGAATCCCTGATGCTGAAAAATGGAACCTACTGTTCTTGATGGCATGAAGAAAAAAGATGTTAGGATTTATTCGTGTCAAAAATAGTTCAGTGTGTAATGTTCAAATCTTTAAGGCTTTATGTGTCTACCGCTACTTTTCGTTTGTATTTGGATTTATTTCTTTTTAAAAGGATTATTCTGTTGTGCGTTCATTTATATCTTTATAGTGTGATTTAAAAGACAATACTGAATTTTACTCTTTGGAACCATTGCTGATGCTACTGCAGCGGCATTAACAATAAATCTCAAGACCGTGAAGAACTTATTCAGATTGAAGATCATACAGCTTTGCCGAGCTTTAGATATAGTAATGCATTTGTATTGCCATATATACATTATTCAAATATATCAATAAATATAATGAAACGGACTACTGTAACTGTAAAAACTATGTAAGGATGCAAATCTTATATATTAAAAATTAAAAACGGTGGGATTCGAGCTTTGTGATTGGGTCACGATTCCCGCTTCATTTGTTGACAGCGCATTGATGGGACAATGTGACCAGTGTTTTCTCTTCTTCCGGTTTTGCTTGCTTCTGCCGTTCGCGTGTTTTTCTTTTCTTTGTGTTTGGCGCATTTCCTTGCTCCTTCTACTGCACATTTTCATTTTCAGAGCATTCATTAAATGCTTATGTCTGTTGGCAGCGTTGGAAAGGTAAAAAGCTTAAAAAAATTTATGACGGAGAAATGTAGTAGAACTAGAGGCACGGCAAAGAGAGAGAAAAATGATTTAGAATTTGGAGAAGGAGTAAACAGAAGTAGAAGTCTGACGAAAAACAAAGATTGATATGTTCCAGCTTAAGGCCAATGAGGCAAAACGAAAGGCTTCAACAAATTGCTCTTGCAAAGTCAGATAAATCAAAGGAAGAATATGCTAGCAGTTACCTGAAACTTCGCTTGAGTGAGGCTGAGCCTGAAAAGCAGTATATGTTTGAAAAGATAAAGCTATAGGAGAGCTCACGTGCATCACAAAGCAACAGCAGCAATGATCCTTCACAGGTGTTGATGCTTTCCAAAATCCATGATCTGCTCCATGGATACAATATCACTTCTAAGACAATGGCCCATGCTCTCATTCGAAGTTTTGATTATTATGATAATGGGTCTTCAAATTTTTTTCCGCCAAAATCATGGATTTGTTTCTCAGAAAGAAGATAAGGAAATCGACAATAGTTACACTGAAGCTTTTTTTTCTATGCAGTTGGTTTCGCTTTCTGATATTTAATGTTTCGAATTTGAAGCTTGGATGATTTTGAATATTTATTTCAATGCATATTCAAGATCATATTTTTAATTTTGGGTTTTGTAATTTTTTGTCTTTCGTAGCAAATTAACAAATTGATCTTTGGGTTGAAGAATTTCCGCTTAAGAGAGAAAAAGAAATCAACAAAAAGGTAAGTAATTTTGATTTTTAAGTCTATAAATGGTTATAATTTTGTTCCCAAACTCTTAGTGGCTAACCAATTCAAATTTTATTTTTGTTTTTTACTCATGTTAGATTGTTTCATTGGTTTAACAAAAGAGAGTACTGTTTTATTTAAAGTCCCCTGTTTCAATTTTCTATGCAACTTTTTTTTGCATTGTTTTGGGTTGTGATTTTCTAAGAAAATTGATTTAGTTTTCCTTTAATGTAAATAAGATTAATGAGTTATATATCTTTGCTCATTTCTACTTAGAAATTTTATCTTTATGCCTTCCAAGTAATAAGGAAAAGGAGAGAGAAATGTAACCTTAAATTTATATTATGGTTTGGATCTTCGTATATGTAGCTATACATGCAAGATCTTAATTAATTATACTATAATCATTGATCATTTAAATAAAAAAAGAATAATGATATCAGAGTTGTAAAACTCACTACTCTTTTACTACAAATTTCAAGTTTCAATGGTCATACTCATATTTCGTTTTGGATTACTTCTACTTTGTTTTAGAAAAGATAATTAGCTGGGATTAAAGAAATGAATTTGAAAAAAAAAAGTGTACAATTTCTGTAAAGATTAATGAGAACGATCGGAATTAAATTCCGGTTTAAAATTTTCTAATGGAGTTTGTAAGGAAAAGATGCATGATAAAAATATGCTTCGTTGATTTACAAAAGCAGTTTTAATTATAGCTCAAAATCAACAGTACTCTCGTTAAAAGTTGTATTATTTTCATCTTTCTCATCAATCAATTTTTCTTTTTTTTTCTTGCTCCCTAAAATTTGATGATATTAGTATTACATGCTTTTTATCTTGCTAACGTTTGTGTTTGCTATTTAACATACAACTTGGGAACTGTTGAAATTCGCAACCACATGGATCACATAGGTACCTTTAATACTTGAATGCCATTTAATATTATGGTGATTTAAGAAAAAATAATATAGGAAATGTTTTTGATTATTACTTTGTATGGTTGTAAGTTGTTTTTTGATTGATTATTTCAGATAGAATTGGTTTGAACTTGTTTAGGTTTAGGAAACCATTTCAATGATACTGACTGGTTCCATTGTTGTTATGCAGAGCTACTTGAATTCTGGCTCTAACTGGATTCAGCTGCATGAGCTTGATGTCAAGCATTAATGAGTTTCAGGTAAGTGACTTAAATATTGCTGCATAAGAATGTAATAGATTTTTTCCCTTTTGTTTGTTTATCTTAGTGTGTGTTTCATAAACCATTGAATTTTTTTTAAAACTGTTGAAAATTTAATTTTTCTTTAAACTGTTGAAAATTTAATTTTTCGATGAATTAATTTTGTCAATGGCCTTGGTTGTTGATTTTTAGTAATCACTTAATTGAAGATTTTCAAGGAAAAAGTGTTGAAAATCTTGAGTAGCTTTTAGCTACTTATTGTTGCAAGTCAATTCAATTTAAGGAAAAATATTTTAGCTCCAAGAACTATGTTGGATGTCTGCCATAACCTTATATGTACAAGACTTTACATATGAATATCCAGGTTTGTCTTTACACTTGTCATGTTGCTTTTCTCTATAGCTAGCATGTAAATGTAGGTTGCAAGAGGTCAACCACAAGAGCTCTTGCTTTTCAAGCACTAGATCAATACAAACTAGCTTATGTGTATATGATATTAATGACCTCTGATTTTGTCAAATCTCATCCTAGCTTCATCTTTTGATATATGCGTTGGTTAATAGGTTATAGGCGCTTTTAAGTTTAGCTTGAGTGCTATTTTAAGAAATGTTTTTTCATTAATGTACAATTGTCAATAAATTCAAGATGCATTAGTTATAAGTTATCTATATGCATATCACCTTAAGTGTCAAATTTGGATGTTTTTTAAGAGTTCCCTATATTCCCTTTTTTATTTTCCACATTTTTCATCTTTTGATTCGTATCAGTGTTTGCCGCATTTGAATATTTTCTTGATTTGTTCTTTTTCCTTGAGTTAAAGGAATGCAAATCATGTAAGTTGGTGACTCTTGCTTCATGAATATGCTCAATCAAATAGAATATTGATCTTGTGAAGTCGATATATGGATCTCACAGCGAAAAAGTATAAGATGATAGGAAAATTAAGGGTGATGGAAATTGCCAGGTCTTTGTTTTTGTATTATGATTAGTCCTTTCTTTGCGATTACCTTTTTTACCCACATTTATCATGCAGATACATAATTGCACATATATGCTATAGTGAGGTTTCAATACGAAAGTCACTGATTATTGGCATAATTTCTTTTTTCTTTGGCTACATCTGCCATTTTTCTTGATAAATCTCCTATGATGGTTTGTTTTTTAGTAGTTTTGAGCATTAGTAGATAAGCTATTTTACTTTTTATTATGCCAATAATAGAATGTTTCTCTGTTCTTTTTGTTTTACTGCATTCTGTCTCCATTTGGAGGCTTTCATGAACATGTGCTGGAGTTACTTCTTAAAACCATTCAGTCAATGGACTATATTCCAGTTTGGGGCTTCATTTCTGACTAAAGTGAAACCTATAAAACTACATTGCTAATATTGCTTGAATTTGTACATAGTTTTACTATTTGGTGTCCCTTTTACTTTTGTGATTTTGTTCAAATGCTCACATTTGATTAGAAGAGGTCACTGAACTTAGCTTAGTGCCAACATAATTTTGATTCCATCTGATTTTTCATAGCATCAGTATTTCTTTATTTCCAAGTTCTAATAACAATTGCATCACCTGCAGCCATCTCATATATTGCTAATGGATTAAGAGAACAACAATGCCTCCTGGCCCTTGTAGAAGCAGAGAAAGATAAGCTTCTTTGGTCAGTTTGAAAAAGTTGAAAGTTCTTGATTCATACTTACATTTATGCCATTGAGTCTCATTTAGAGCTTTTAGTACACTCTTCATATATAAAAAATAGAGCACCATGCAAGTTTGGTTTGGCATATTTCAAGGGTTTCAATTTTGTATGGTAGTTCTGCGGAGGACTAAATACTTTTAGTTTGTGAAAAGCAAGGAATAAAAAATAATGTTCTCTTCTACTGAAGGGCTAGAGTGAACCTAATAGAGAAATTGAACTTGATGTAGTTGATTCTTTCGATTCATATGGGGTTCCATTATTGGGATCCATCTTAATGTTCAAAACTATAGGCTTCAGACAAATATTAAGATTTAGTAAGTTGGTCTTGGCAAGTAATACTGTTCTACAAAATTCCTGGAAGATGTAAAGGTGATTTTCTTCAAATGCTGCAAGTTTATATAGTTTGCTTAATAATTTACCTCCATTTGTTTTCCTGCCTTATTTGGAAATGCATTAGCCTATTAAACCTAGATATATCAACAGATCATAGTGCATTGATTTAGAGAAATTATTCTAAGTACTACATTTAATGCTTGATAAATGATTGATATTTTCCAGATTAAACATTTGTATGTCTTAAATATCTTTCCAATTAATATCTATGAGAGTTAGTTCTACTAACTTTCATTAGCACCCTGATTGACAAAGAAACAATTGCTGGCTGTGTCTGCTTTATTATGCTATCATGGATATAATATGTTATCTGCTGTTGATCTTTTGGAAATCACTAACTCTTCCAGAACAAAAGACTTGACTGTACTGGAATTTCTTATTATTTAAAAATATGCTTACAAATGGTGTTAAGGCTTGAGAATTTTGCATACACCTATTTTGTGGTCTCATGGATTGCATTTTTTTAAAAAAATCAAATTGAAGAGTAAATGGACTTATAAGTATAACACTTTTGTCTCTTTTTCTTTCTTTGACTTGTTCTTTTATATTAAGGTCTTATGATATTAATATATACTTCTTTGATTCTTACCTAGATTTGAGGCAACATGCTGCTCTGAAATTGCTATCTCTTCCAAAAACATTGGTAGGAGTAATGAGCCAAGAGAAATTTGAAAGGTCTTGGGCCTATACTCTTGATAAGAGGTTGGTTTTGTTGTTTCAATTGATAATTTGCAAAAGTTAACATCGTCAGAGGACAATCATGCTTCCTTTTAACTTGACATTATACTTGATGTATCTCTCTTAAATTTCAGTTACTTCCATTTTGTTCATGAGTTTGTGACAACCTTGATGGACTCTTCCATTTTATTCTTTGGCATATTGCCTCATTTTTGGAAGGTGAGTGGTAAGTTTTTAATTAGTTGAACCTCCCTTATGTTGACTCCATTATCTTATTTGTTTTTTAATTATTTACTGCAAAAATGAAAAAATTTCTTGCCTTTAGTTGGTCTAAATGCATAGAATGAAATATTGCACACCCTTGTGTTTTTCGCTGGTCTTATGATATGGTCACAAGTGAATTCATGGTTTCCTTTATGTTTTGTATCCTGTAATGTAATTATTACTTTAAATGTCTTTTTTTTTTCATTTTCTAGAAAATTAAATTAAAGGGCAATAGTTCTCTATAAAGTATAGCTGGCAGCTATAATGTTTATGTTTGCTTCCCTTGTGTTTGGCTTTCTTTCCTTCTTGCCTATTTACACAAATTTCACACCATTTTCTTGGTCCTATAGCTTCCTGGTTTTACTCCTTCTTGCTGGATTTGTGGCCTTCCCCAAAGCTACTTTTTTTTTGGAGAAAAGCACAACAAAGAGTGAAAAAACCTTCATTGTAGTTTGCTCTACTTTAACCAAAGAAGTTTCTCTTTCAATCTACTTCTGGTATAAATTTCAAAACTTTATCAATAACCAATTATTTTGTTTGTCAGATTCATTGACCTTATTGGTATTTTCAATTCATTTTCTTTTTGTCATCCAAACAATTCCTAAAAGGATTTTGCTTCTAGCTCTAGATTGTTGACAATTGTTAAATGTAATGGTATTTTTTTGATTTTCCATTTTCTTTTCTTTTTATTTAATAATTTTGATTTTTATATAAAATTTCATAAAAGACTGTTTGCATTTGTTAGTTTATTTTGAATATTTATCATATATGATTGTCAAAAAGTTTTAATGTGATGAAATTGACATAATTGGTTGTGCTCATTATACACTCATATTGGTGTTGGAACTTGGTGGCTTTACAAGATCATATCATGCGCTTAAATGTTTACTAAGAAAGTTGAGTTTCAAAGGAAGAACTTCAGGCATGCAATCTGTCTCAAAAATCTGGTATGCCACTTGATCTTGATGAATACTCAGTTTACCAACTTTAGAAACATGAATGATTTTTCTACTTCTTTTAGATGTCGCAGTGTGTTGGTTCTACGAATGTAGGTGCATGTTGGTTACTTCAACTTCAATTGAGCTTGAAATTTTTGAAGTCTCAGCTCTGCAAGAGGGTTATTATGACTCAAACACAATTAGGAATCAGTCCAATTTATCCTCCTCTTGTAATAGTGCAAGAAGTCATTTGCTTACAATTTTTTTTTAGAATTAATTATAGGTTTTTTCCAGTTAAAGCGTGATTGATGACAGAAAATGCAAAAAGAGTAATTTAAGAAAGGATTTGCATAGAAGCATGTTAGATCAAGATTTTATAAAAGATTTTACAGCTTGCATTTCTAGAGCTAAAGAAATCACCCATTTTTTCGGTATTACTTTTTTCCTATTTTTTATCCATTTATTTTATCGTCATAATGTATTTGTAAACTGCCTGATTTTTTGGTTCTCTATGCGTTGAATTTTTACAATGTGTGATTTTATTTTAGCTGTTTTGTTACTCTTAGGGTTACTAAATAAGCTTATTCATTTGCGCCCTGTATTTTATCAAATGCAGATGCATGTACACCTGCATAAGCTGGAACCGCCCTTTTCACAAATCATTAGAAATAAACTTATTGATTTAATATTACTATTGATATTTTTATTGCTTGCTATGCATTGATTTTATTGTTGAAATAACTTTGGTCGAGCAAAGCAGGAAATATAGAACTTTCTTTAATCAAAGTAATGACATAACTTTTATCTCTCACTGATTTTGTGATTGCTTTATTGTTGTTTAAGCATGTCAAAAGGTTTTTATTTTTTTTTTATTAATATGGTATACCAAGCAAAGAAGAACAAAAGCGTTACAAGGCGTTACAAGGCTTTAAAAATCTGTATATCCTTTTTTTATCAAAAGCGTTACAAGGCTTTAAAGAAGAACAATACAGAAGAGAGTTTTTCGGAATATAAGGTAGCAAAAAAGGAGGCAAAGAAGGCTGTGGCAGAAGCTAAGATGAGGGTTGCGAAAGAGATTTACGACAAGTTGAACACAAAGGAGGGAGAGAAAAGGATATACAGATTGGCGCGAGCAAGAGAAAGGAGGAGTCGCGACCTAGGAGTCGTGAAATGTATTAAGGATGAGCATCAAAGAACTCTCGTTAAAGATAATGACATTAAGGACAGGTGGCGAGATTATTTTAACAAATTATTTAATGATGGACAAAATAAAGTTTTGGATAATATTTCGGTGCCTCTTAAGGATTTAAATCGGTGCTTTATGCGTAGAATCCAAGAGACAGAGGTAAAAGATGCACTAAAGATGATGAAGAATGGAAAAGCTATTGGACCTGATGACATCCCAATTGAAGTTTGGAAATGCCTTGGAGATGTAGGAGTTAGGTGGTTGACAAATCTATTTAATAAGATTTGGCACACTAACAAAATGCCAGAGGAATGGAGGAAGAGTGTCTTAGTACCTTTATATAAGAACAAGGGAGATATTCAAAGTTGCGTCAACTACCGAGGCATAAAATTGATGAGTCACACGATGAAACTATGGGAGAGAGTGATAGAACGGAGATTAAGAAAGAATGTAGAGATATCGGAGAATCAATTTGGTTTTATGCCGGGTCGATCAACTATGGAGGCAATATATTTGCTTAGACAACTTATGGAGCGCTTTCGAGTAATGGGTAAAGATCTTCATATGGTCTTTATAGATTTGGAGAAAGCATATGATAAAGTGCATAGGGAGGTACTCTGGTGGTCCTTAATGAAGAAAAGAGTTCCTTTGAAATATATTAAACTAATTAAGGACATGTATAGAGGCGCAAGGACACATGTGAGGACAGGTGGAGGGCAAACAAGTGAGTTTCCTATCACGGTGGGATTACACCAAGGGTCAGCGTTGAGTCCATTCTTGTTCGCGGTAGTTATGGACGAACTGACAAAATCCATCCAGGATAAGGTGCCCTGGTGTATGATGTTTGCAGATGATATTGTCCTATGTGCGGAAACTAGAGCGAAGATCAATACAAAGTTGGAAGTATGGAGACAAACGTTGGAATCAAAAGGATTTAAACTAAGCAGAGTGAAGACTGAATACATGGAGTGTAAATTCAGTTCTAATCGACTGGAAGAGCGTGATGTAGTGAAGTTAGATGGGGTGGCGATACCTAAGCGGGATCATTTTCGATACTTGGGATCAATAATACAGATGGATGGAGAGATTGATGGTGATGTGACCTATAGGATCCAGGCTGGATGGAGTAAGTGGAGAAGTGCTACAGGTGTGTTGTGCGATAAAGGAATTCCTTCATGGTTGAAAGGCAAGTTTTATAGGATAGTTGTTAGACCAACATTATTATATGGTAGTGAATGTTGGGCGACTAAGAGGCTACATACACAAAAGATGAGTGTAACAGAAATGAGAATGTTACGGTGGATATGTGGATATACAAGAAAGGATAGAATGAGAAATGATGATATTCATAAGATGATTGGAGTGGTACCTATCGAAGACAAAATATGTGAAAATCTTTTACGTTGGTTTGGACATGTAAGACGTAGACCTGTAGATGCTCCAGTTAGGAGAATAGAGGCTATGGATGTTGAGAGAAGGGTTAAGACTAGAGGAAGACCGAAAAAGACTTGGAAGGAAGTAGTTTGGAAAGACATGGAGGTTTTAGAATTAGATGAGCAAATGGCCTTGAATAGGAATCTATGGAGGCAGAGAATACATATGGACGATCTAATGTGATTTTAGATATTGGTTCATATAGCCTACCCCAATCTATTGGGATAAAGGCTCTGATGATGATGATGATGATGAATATGGTATACCAGGCACAACAATTTGGCAAATAGTGGGAAGATTTTTTCAGTGCCTGGACTATTAGTACTTCTCTAGGTAGGTTCTAACTCAAAAGATTAAGGACTTGGGATTTTCTTAAATTGTTTACAACATGCGTAATGCCTCTTTACAAATTTTATTTATTAGATTTGTTGCAATTTTCATTTTTAAATTTTTTTTTCATTTTCTATTTTTTTCTTTAGATATGTTTCGTTGAGCTGTTTTTATTTTATAGCAGCATGTTAAAGCTATGATCATAATTGAAGGGTTTAGTTTATTTATATAGTTTGAACATTCTAATCATCTTTTATATATAGTTTTTTTTTGTGTTCTTGATGTAGCCACCTAAGTTTGAACTTTATGATCTAAAGGCACCATACCTATTTCCAAGATTCTTGTCTCCTATCAAAGCTGATAAATATAAGGTGATTTTAAGCTTTAGTTTATATCAATTATTAATAATTGGGCTGTCTTAGCTCATGCCTAATTTGCCATTGTATATTATTGATTGCATAATTTCATATGGTTTTTTCTCGAGAGTTTATAGTGTATAGCACCCTATAGTTGGTGTGCATTCTTGTTTGGAGTTCGACACTGAGCTTGCGGTGATCCAAGATCTTTTTTACCTTTTGGAATTAACTATTTCTTCCTTGGTTTTCCCTTCTAAATTATTTTCCTACAGGTAATTGCATATATTTTTTGCTTTGGTATTTATTGGTCGTTTTTTTTGGCCCATTTTAATTTGTGGTGATTCTATCTTCTTTTTGGTTTGGGATTCTTTAGAAGTACAATATCGATTAACATATACGTGCGTTGAATTATTTAGTTATGATGTTTCATGTTTGTCTTGCTTACTCGAATTTCTTATTTACTTTTATTTTGCTTTGAATCTTTTTTTTTTGTAATTGCTTGGGCTCAAATTATGATTTCTTGAGTTTGATGAAAATTTGCATCTATTAATCATGTTAACACCTCTTATTTTCAGCTATTATCATTTCATTTTTAGCATAATCGTTATTCATTAATGCTCTTGATTTATTGATGCTTCTGATACCAAAAATTTAGGCTTACTGAGTAGATGCATGTTTTCGTAATAATTTATTCCTTGATTCAACTTAGTATTCAAATGTGTTTTAATCGGTGTAGGTATTTGTTTGCATTTGCTTCCAATTTTGACTACTTTATCTTTTCTCATTTATTTGATTTCCTAATGTTTTGTTAGGATTTTTAAGTGTGTATGAATGGCTATTGATATAAATGATTTTGAAAAAGAGGGTGCCAGATTAGATATGCACAAATGGTGGTTATAGTATGAGCTAATATTTATTTTTTCCCCAAATTTAATAATTTTTTTCCTTTACTTGATTATGTTTGTTACATGGTCAACTGGGAATTTTAATAATAGGAATTGTTGACTTATGAAAAATTGCTTTAAATTGTAAAAAAAAAAAAAACATGGTTCCATGATAGGTAAATGTAAATGTTTTCCTTTATTTAAAATTGAACTCAAATATATAATACAGTATCATTTTCGATTTTATCTAAATTAATTTTGTTTTTATATGTGCATATAAATTTCAATTTAATATTATGTTCTTTTTTTTCTATCTTTTCTGTTTCATGTTATAGCCTTATCAATTTTTTTTCTTGGTTTTTGTTTTGACTATAAGTGTTGCTTTTGTTATATATTCTTTAGAGGAATACCACTTATGTGCTAGGCAAGTGTATGAACCTTCTGTCCTTGCTCCAAAGATCAAATCCTTTCGATGTTTCAGGGGAAGCTCTTGGTATTATTACATTCCACTTTTACTCTTTGTATGGAGCTACTTCTAAATTTAATTTGTGTCGTAAATTCATGTTATCAAGCTTCAGTGCTGTTGCACTCTAAGAATATATATGTGTTATCATATTTATTTATTTTTAGTTAGAAATATATGTGTTATTACTTCAAAGAGATAATGTTCACTTTGAAACAGTTATGTCTTATTACCTCAAAGTTAACATTTTCTCTCTTTTTTTTCTTTTAATTTTGATGATGTACCCATTTCATATTATTTGGGATTTTAGACTTACTATGAATCATGATAGTCAAATTAGTTTTTCTTTACTCTCTTTAATGTTGTTGGAATTATTTTGTAACTTCCGCATTATTCAAATCTATCTATCTATCTATACAATAAATTTTGCATCCAAGCTTGTATTCTGGTTAAGCCACACTTTCAACTTCTCTGATAAACGCGTTTCATCCCTCTCTTAATTCCGCGTGTCCTTCTCTTTTCCTGTGATGTTTTGAGCTTTTTTTTTTTTTCGTTTTGATGAATTGAGTTTTGAATTGATTTTGATGATGAAATAGCAGAAAAAAAAAAAGGGCGGCAGCAGAGAAGGGGCTTGAGGTAATAATGAAAGAGTAAAAGCACACTTACTATCTATAGTAACCGAGAGAAAGAAGAGTTCTTTTTCCAAGAAAATGAGATTCACAGTGGGGTCAAACGCACAGAAAAAAGACAGTTGTTCAGCTTTTCTTAAAGATTGAAAAGCAAAATTACAATATCGTACATGAAGGTTTATCATATTTACAAAAAAAACC
The DNA here is from genome assembly GCA_031772115.1 of Heritiera littoralis. Classification (NCBI taxonomy): domain Eukaryota; kingdom Viridiplantae; phylum Streptophyta; class Magnoliopsida; order Malvales; family Malvaceae; genus Heritiera; species Heritiera littoralis. The sequence goes on along the minus strand of JAPDPK010000020.1, from coordinate 1,663,845 downwards.
AGATAACTTCTCCTACTCTCTCCTCAATTTCAGCACCGACCGACACCTTTTTCTCTCCTTCGCAACTTCTCCCACCCTGCCTTCATGTGGTAGGTACGTGAGTTTTGTTCAACTATTTATTTTAGTTTCTTTTTCCTTTTTTTTTAAAGATCCTTAGTTCTATCTTATTTTTGAATTTTTTGATTAATCTGATAATTTTATTTTGTTATCATGAATTTGTGAGGTCTTGCCATTGGGATTCCTTTGCTTTTGGGAGATGAAAAAAATGCGATTTTTTTTTATTTCATTGTTCTCTGCAATTTAACTTCTCTCTCTTTCTCCTTTCCACGCACACACTAACTTTTGTAATTCTAATTTTTATATTGTGGGTTTGCAAAAATTCTGTGTTTCTCACAAAATTCCCTTTGATATTTTCTCTTAATTTTTTTTATGGTTCATTCTGGGTAGAAAACAAATGGGCACAACCTTTGATGCCTAAAACCAAAAAAAAAAACCATCCAAAAACCTTTGACTCGGAACTTCTTCTCCATTTCTAACTTATTTATCGAGTTTTAAGGGAAATTGAGCGATTTTATGAAATGGTTTGTTTTGTTTTTTAATCAAAGTTGTGAATGGCTTAATTTGAGTGAATTATTCTGGAACAAATTGCATTATTTTACTTTTACATACAAATGCTCATTCTTTTATGGGCATCCTTGATGTTATTTTTTGTGTTTTCATAATTTTTTTTCTGCCTGTTCCTGCATTAATTCTTTTCTCTTTTCTGCATTAACTCTTTCTTGGGGTTGTGAAAAGCTAAATCTCAAATCAAACGTCTCTTTTCTCTATCCACTCCATCTTCCCTATGCCAAATGTATACCCAGTCCATCTCTCTTTTCCCAAATATAGAACATTCAAGGGAGAAAGAATGGTGATAATGAAAAATTTTCTCCTAAGCTCATAATTTTTTTGTTTTTCTTTCCTTTTCCCCATCTCACTAAGCGATGGGGTGAGAGAACGACAACAAAGGCTGAATTTGCCCTATTTCAAACCAGTTTTGGGCACAAAAGGATGATCACTTTCTCTTTGTCTTTCTTTTACTGATTCTAACCATTTCTTTTTCCTCTTTGAATGGTAGGATGAGAGAATGATCTATGAAAGTTGAATCCGATGCGAAGGCCGCATCTTCCCTGTCTCAGGCAAGTTCTCAGCGCAAAAAGAGAAAAAACATGTGCTTTATCTCCAGTTGAAAGTGAGAGTTGTGGATGCATGTAACTTTTTTCTCCATTTATGTTTATGGGTCTTTCATTTTTTTTCTTCATTTCAAAGACGGAAGACTTGGTTAATGAATTTAACACTTCTTTTTGTTAATGTTTTATTATTGTTGACATTCATCAGTTTTTATTTTATTTCATTTTCAAATACACTAATTTCTTTGAAAACTAAACAACAAAGAATTTAAATTGTTAGAACTTTTGGGTTCTGTGTAAAAAATTGTAAACTTCTTTAGATTGCTTTAATGGGTTTCCTTTTTTTTTGTGGGGGGGGGGGGGGGGGAGGGGGTGGGCTCAAGAATTTTTATTGGGTTAAAATTTGATTATTTAAACGCCTTTGGAAAAGAAAATTACCAATTTGTGTTGATTTCCAATAATTTTTTTGAGTTTATCATTGATGTTTTAAGTCCAAATCTAGAAATCTTAAAGTATTGACATGTTGAATTATAATTATGGATTCATGAAGAATTACCTGTTAACAAATAGAACAAAAATTAAAATTTGTGTTTGTGTAATCATACCTCTTGGGAAATAAGATCACAATAACTTGCATATTTGTTTTCCTTACTTTTTTGGTGTATGGAAATTTTATCAAATTTTTAAAGAGTTATGTTTTTTTTTATAATCTGATTTATGTTGCTTTCTAGGATTTTCTCAGCAGCCGAGAGACAGCCATGTTGGATTATAATTATGGATTCATGAAGAATTATCTGTTAGCAAATAAAACAAAAATTAAAATTTGTTTGTGTAATCATACCTCTAGGGAAATAAGATTTCAACAACTTGCATATTTGTTTTCCTTATTTTTTTGGTGTATGGAAATTTTATAAATTTTTTAAAGATTTATTTTTTTTAAATCTGATTTATGTTGTTTTCCAGGATTTTCTCAGGAGCCAAGAGACAGTTGGATGCCAATGCCAAGTTGAGCAAAGACTCTTATCCTCCTCAAAGTGCATTGGAAAAGTACACCAGGTTGTTTCAATATCTCAACCTTCTTTAGCTATGGATTAATTCGCATTTGGATGTGCATTTATGCAGTTTAAGTTGGGTGGGGATACACTAAAAAAATGAGATGAAGACTTCTTTAGATATGCAAAGCTACGTTCATGAGTTGATCTATTGACTAAATTATGATCTGATTAAAAAAAAGTTGAAGTTCTTAACTACTTATCATAATTAATTGAGACTTCATTCTTTTTGGCAGTGTTTGCTCCGTAATTTCAAAATCTAAGCTTCTTCTTGGCAAGGTAGTTGAGAAGCTACAATTAATCAAGAAATGCTTGGTTTCCAAACCTTAGCAACCAAGCTACCATAGTCTTTGGATTAGGTTATTGGTATAAATGATGCCAGGAAAATAATGACGACTGCAGTTAAAGGTGAGAGTTGTTGGAAATTTTATTTAGTTATAAATTAAATGTTTTCTGTTGTTCATAGGTTAGCTTGCATTTTTTTTTATTGGGGAGGTGTTTTACACCTTCTGAATCTTTTCTCACTTGTAATATCTAATTATATAGTGATCATTTCATTCCATGACTATGGATCTTATTTTATCTAATGGTGGGCCTCAACTCTGCCAAGTCATTGTTTTCGAGTAATTTGCATTAATTTTCTGATACCAGCTCTAGCTTAATTAGAGGTTTTTTATAATTTTGTTGGCCTCTCTCTGACCATAAGATTTTGAACCTTATCTATATAATAGTAGACCTCAACTCTACCAAGTCATATTTTTCAAGTAATTTACGCTAATCTTTTGATGCCAGTTCTTGCTTATTAGAGATTTTCAATGATTTTATTGGCCTTTCTATGGCCATAAGATTTTGAAAGTTGCAGTTGTTATGAACAGAGAGTATATTTGACATGCTCAAGAAAAAAAAAAAAAGAAAAAAAATTCCCACATATCTTTTCGCTGATCTTATATTGACATTATGACATACATTGTTAATATTTTGTTCTTTGTCCTCCTGTCCTTGGACAAATATTTGCAAATTTGTGCAATTTATAATCTTCACCTTTCTGATGTCGAAGCACTTTTCGCAGGCAACTTTCCTTGATGAAGTTTATAACATTAATCATGCAAGACAACATGATCATACTCATTTACTTAAGGTATGTTTGATGTTGATTCTCCCATTCTATTGTTACATTATTACTAATTACTTTTAACTTTATTTGATTAGAAAATTTCAAATCATTGAACATGATGAATGGATCAAGAACGAGGAACATCTTTTGCTTTGATCGAGCTAAAATCAAACAAGTCATCCACTCCATTAAGGATGCAATAAATACAACTATGGACAGAGGTAATAAATGCAACTCAATCAACTCAAGAGTCTACTCAACAAGGACAAGAGCAAACTGTTGGTTTTCTTAAGTAGGTTTCTTCCTTACCTATCAACCACTTTTATGATACACGAGTAATTCTATCAGTTATTTAGTTTATCAAACATTTGTTCTTTTTTTTGAAATAAAGCTTGATGTATCAAGAGATTTATGTGTTAATTAAGTTTTTTGGAGATGCGATGATTGGTTTCTTGCTTTTGTATGCTGTGGCCTTTTGAGTTGGGGTGGAATTTTGTTCAGGCTTGATTATCAGTTGATATATGAATGTACAAAAGTCGAGGTAGTGTGACTAGATACTTCTAAGATTATTTGTGCCTTTTTTATTTGATTGATATAATGTCTTCTAGAATACTTATTTAAGGCATTGGAGTTTAAATGTGGAGTAATTTTCTTTTGATTTGAGTTTGAACGGATTTGGATAAGGTTGAAATTTCCCTTTTCCTCTCTCTTTCCGTCTCTCTAAGTTTTGGGCAATATTTCTTGGCAAGATGTGATATGTTGCTTTGTTTAACATTTATGATACTTGGTTTTTGATGAGGATAGGTGGTTTTAATGGACGTGAATTTGAGCGGAAGTGATTTGATGCTTAAAGTGGGAATGGTATTCTGAACTATGTGATTTTCAAGGTCAAGTTTTCCTATTCTATTAGGTTGGCTTGCATTTTTATGCTATTAAATAATAAGCTTGCATGAATTAATTTGTTGATTTTTTACTCTTTTTCCGTTGCAGCTGATAGCAGAAAAATTGGTATTTAGTTATGAGAAAGGCGTTTATAATCACGTGGCAATGTGAAGATAATAAGTCATTGCAAATTCTATATATTGTATTATCAGTGCTAATGACACAAGAAAATTCAGGTATTCTTCATCTCACTTCATTCTTTGTTTCTTTTAATGTTACCTTAATTGGTATTAAAAACAGAATAATTTTCTTTTATGTTGTGAATTCATTTACAAGGCATGTAAGTAAATTTTTTTATTATTAATTTGTCTTTTGATTTGGCGGCTGCAAGTTGGAGTTTTATTGATTGAGATAATAAAATAGTTGCTAATTAAAAAAAAGAAATGAAAGATGCATCAAGTTGAAAACTTTCTTTTACTTATGGGTTTTTCTTGCTTCATTTTGTAACAAGCCACATAACCACTAAGCTCATGTGCAGTCATTTTGTTGATTTTATGTATGAAATTTAAACTGCTAAATATTCTCTATGTTATCATCTCCACTTATTATTGTATATCAAGCCCCAGGGATATCATTTTTGTTACTGGAGTAATATTTGAAATGTCTAATGTTAGTTTTATCCAATACCTCTAGCTAGAATTTCAATATTTTAGCGATCAGGGTTATTAAATTCATGTTTTAGGAACTAATTATCTGAAGTAATTTATTTTGTTTGATCTACTTCAAGCTTACCTTCAATGAGCTTATTTAGTGAGGGGTTGTTCTTCCTGTCTTCTTCTTTTTTTTTCTTTTGGTTTTCTTTTGAGGTAAACATTTTAAGTTTTGTTGTTTTTTTCCTTCCAAAAATAAAGTATAGCCAAGCTTGATGCATTGTAAGTGATAAATATGAAGTTTGATCTACTGGCAAAGTGTTATGAGGTATAAATGTATAGATAACAATTTATATAAACTGTGATTAAATGATCAGTTTGATGCTAAAATGATCACTTTTGTGCATGAACCTGTTGCAATGCACGGGCAAAAAAAACTATTATGTTAATTCAAATTGTTGATTATTGAGGATCCTTTTTCATATTTAATTGAGAGATAAAATGAAGATATCTCGAAGGTGTACTTTTAAGGCATGCAGTTACAGACGGCACGAATTCAACGCTCAAGCATGAACAATATCAACTTAGGAAACATTCACAATTTTTCTTAATTGATTTGAATTTGGATAGTTTTATATTAGAGAGTGTAAAGAAATGAAGCTACTACAAAATTTATCACATCCTAACATAATTATAAGTATGGTTTTTGTGCCTTTATTCTGAATTTGGATCCATGAGTATCATAATTAAGTTTTTCTATTATTTTTATTTCTATTCATGGAATATTTCTGTGCCAAACGTATATTCATATTCGTATGTCTTCTTTTCAATTGTGATATATATGTATTCAAGGGGAAAAATCCTCAGTGACTCTATTTGTAGGATTGCAACAGTTAACTCTTCTCTTTCTAAGTTCCTTGACATTGTTTTGCTTTTCCCAACTTGCAAAAATTGTACATGTGTTGGTGTTTTATAAGGGTCATTGTGTGATTTACAACTCTGAAATTTTTAAGTGCATGAAAGTATAATATTGTTGTGTTTCTATCCAATTTGATTATTTGCTCTCACTTCATTTTCTTTCAAAGATTTGGAATGTTGTTATTTTTTTATTTTAGGTTTGGTCTTTTTCTTATAACCACTGAGTTAAGTAAGGGATGGAATAGTGAAGATCCAAAAATTGATCAAAGATAAAAATATAAAAATGAACATGCAAGCATTCCGTATATTAATGTATATGCCATGTAGATTGTTTAAAATGAATATCCGTACAAATTCTTTTTCTTTTTCACTGCACTTCTTCATTTATTAATGTACATAAATACTTGCTTAACCCTTATTTTCACTTTTCTAATCTTTAACATCTCATGTTTGTCCTTTCAAATGATCTGCCCGCGCAACGCGCGGGTGTTACCTAGTTAGTATTATATGTGTGTAATAAAATCTTTTCTTGTTTCCTATTAATTATATGAAGTTAAACTCATAAATTAATATAGTTTAAAAAAATTAAATATATTATACAATAAAATTTCTCTATATTAGTACTCTAGCATCATCATTGAGTATTAATTTTTATAAAAAAAAATTCATTTTTTATTTTTAATATATTTCAATTCAAAAACCAGACTTTTATCAAACGCAATAAAAATTAAGTAGATAAAACTTTTTTAAATTAATTAATTTTAAATCATATTAATTTGAACAAAATACTCATAAAAGTAAGTTAATTTTTTATCATCGCATTCTCTTTCAAATTCAATCTAAAGCATTCAAAAACATTCCCTTTCAAATTCAATCTAAAGCATTCAAAAACATTCTCAAGTTATCATTTCCACTATTTAATTGTTTTTCCTTCCAAATTTTCATTAAACAAAAGAATAAAAAATAATTTTAACTTTAATTTAAAATCTCGTGAGACTAAGCCCCATTATCCCTCCGTTCTCTTGCCTCAGTTCGCTTCTCTAGTTTTCTTCACCGCCCAAGCAGCTCTTTCCTTCCCTCGTCGCCCGGCTTATGGCCTCTGCTTCAATTAGTTTCCAGTGGCCGTCTCGTCTCTCTGAAGATTCAAAAGATCAATAAGCCACGCATTTTGCAATTGATACGAGGCCATCAGACCACGCAAGCTTTAAAAGAGCACTACCTCCACGCTACAACTTAAAATTTTCACAATCTGAGGCAAAAAAATAATTTTGAGAGAATATTTTTTATTAGCTTGAATTACTTTTTCTTACTAGATTGTTGTGGTTTGGTATTGTGAAGACTGCGAATTTTTCGTATCGAGTTTGTATATAAAAGAAGAAATTAGATAAACTAATCGCTAAGAGTGTTTTGAAATTTTATATTCTCTTAAGTAATGAAATCGAAAAATAGAGTTTAGTGCATTTAACAATAAATGATTAATATATATAATTAGATTATACATAGGTTCGGGATATATGTATATTAATTTAATAAAAAAAATAATTGATACTTTTATATAGGAATAAACTAGGTTCATAATTATACAAATGCATTTACAAACCTATGTGCAAGTAAACCTGATCATGAGCCGAGACGGGTTCAGGTCGAGCCCATGACAGGTAATAATAAGTTTTATGTTTGCCCAAGCCTGGTCCAGCCTGAAAATTCGAGCCTGATTTTTTGTCCAAGCCTGTTTTAATTTTTATACTACAAGCCCGAGCCCGAGCCCAACCCGATCCGAAATACTTTTTTATATTTTAATTTTTTATTTACTTGTTTTCTTATTATTTTATACCCTTTAAAATTTAATTTAATTTGTCAAAATTTGTATATCAATTTTCATATTAAATATTTATAATCATGTTTATTAATCAATAATGTTTTATATACATATTATTATATTATACTTAGTAAATATATAAAAAAAATTTAGTTAATATTAAAAAAATATATAAAAAAATTATAAATTTGGGTCGGGATGGGCCCAGGCTTTGAAAGGTCAAGCCCAAGGCCTGACCTGATTTTTAAACTAGCCTAAAAATTTTGCCCAAGCTCGGTTATTTCATTAAATATTTTTGTCCAAACCCGATCAAATTTCAGACGGGCCTTTAAGCTTGGGTAGAGAGCTCAACTCTTAAGTAGGTTTATGTGCAAGTATATACAAGTAAATAGATAATCAAAAGAAAAGATAAATATATATATATATATATATATATTCATTTAATCGAATCAAGGATACAAGTGCATGAAATTAAGTGTGATATACCTATGAGTATGTGAATTAAAAAAATGTGTATATGAAAATATAAAAATATTAAGTATAAAATATATATAAGTTAAAATAAAGAAAAATAAAATATATAGATATTACTATTATTATATATATTATTAGACATAAAAAATATATATAAACTAAATACAAAATTGAGATAAAAGATATATATATATATATATTTATATATACATATGTATATAGATAAATATACCACATAAGAGAGATATATAAAAATTAGGATAGGAAATATGTTTACATATAATATAGGATATATAAATATATAAAAAATAATTATATAATGTACAAAAAAAAAAGAAGAAACGGGCAACTGTGGCAGAGCACTCTGCCCATAGCCACCCTCTACCGACTCCCTTCCTCCCATCTCATCTCATTTTCATCTCACTCAACTGCTCATCTCTCCCTCATGTGTCCTCCTCATCGTTCACGCAATTCTTTTTTTTATTTTATTTTCATCTATGCTGCGTTTACATTGGCGTCGAAAAGGAAGGGAAAAAATTAATATAAACTGCTGCAGCTAACAGAGGAGAAAGAAAAGGGAAATGAAAGAGCCGAGAGAGGGAGAGCAAAGCATGGCTAAGAGAAAGGAAAAATAGGAAGAGAGACTAGAAAGTAGAAAGAAGGAACTTCCTGCAGCAACTAAGGGAGAGAAGAGCTGAGACCGAGAGAAGAAAGAGCTGAGAAAAACGACTGGAGTTGCTGCACTGTGAGGAAGAAACCAATTGAAGAAGGAAGGCTGACCTTGAAGTAGAAATCGGCGCAAAAGGAGGGCTTACCGGTGCTGTTTATGGGTGCGTGAACAAGGTGGTTCAGTGGTTTGAAACAGCGGGAAAGAGGGGCAGTGTATAAAGGCCATTTAGTGTAAAGTTGTTGGAAGTTTGAGAGAAGGACAACTGACCCTATATAGAAGAATCGGGAGAGCTTGTGGGTGCTGGCTTGAGAGGGCCATTAGGTGATGTTGAATGGTTTGGTGGTCTAAACAGTAGTAAATTGTGTAAGGCTAACCGAGAGCCATGGAAGGGAGTACAAAAGGCTGAAGCAATGCACTGAACTGAGAAGAGTTCCATCTTGTGCTGGGAATGAACTGAGAGGAGTTCCATCTTGTGCTGGGAATGATTGAATAAGAGGCTAACTGTTACGTCCCCGTCACTCCATCTTATCACTTATCTTGTCCTTCTTTAGTTAGATTTAGTTTATACAGTGTCGTTCTTTCCTTATCTTTAAGCTAATTATTTAATAGCTTATGAATTATTTTGCAATTTCCATAAACTTAAAAATAATGATATATATATATCATTCCATTTCCACAGGATCTCATACATCATCTTATCTTACATCTCCGATATCCTATATACATAATTTCTACTTGTACTGTACCGTAACTGAATTTAAACTTTACTATACATAAACATAGGAGTATACCTTCTATACTAACTGGGAAGCGTATCGAGAAGGTACACTTCGATTCTTCAAAAACAACAAGCTCCTCTAGTCGGAGCGGATTTCACTTCAGGAAATCTGTAGGAAAAATGGTCGTAAAAGGGTGAGTTTACGCTCAGTAAGAAAAGTATGTAAAAGAGCGTACTATGTCTCTATATGCACTTTTCCTACTTGGCTCTATAATGTCATGTAAAGCATTATAAAGCATGCATCATAAACATCTTTCATGCATTATTTGCCACCATGCTTAATTATTTCAAATGCCATGGCAAACATATTTTGTATGCTTTTTTTAAAACATAGCATACATATAAAACATGCATCATACTTCTTCTTTAAAACATCATACTTCATAGCATACTTCAAAACATACTTCATACTTGAAAACATACATCGTATACCTTTCTTCATACATACATCTTATACTTTGAAATAGATGGAGACTATGTACAATGTTTAAGCGATTGAGTCGTCATATAAACCGTTCATTCCCATTTATATGACTCTATATGACTCTAATCATGCATTGGTACAGTAGTGCACTCCGTATAGGTCAGGGATTCTCTCCTGCCTTTATAATTTCCACAGTGAACACTAGTCAGGTGTCACATGTGGGATTGAGGACCGGACTAGGGTTCCTCGCTCAACATACATATTACTGAGGACTTGATCAGAGTCACCCAGCCATCAGAAATGCATAATCATTACGCAGTCCATAGTCTCAAAACATTATAATATACTTTTGTGTTTAAAGCAACTAAGCTTAAAAACTCTTTTCATGCATGGCAGTCGACTGGTCTCATAGGGCAGTCAGCTGCTACTTCATAACTTCCCTTTTCGAAATTATTTTCATTTAAATTTCGATATTTTCATATTTGAAAATACAAGAGGGCAGTCGACTGGTCCATATAGCAGTTGACTGGTTTTCAGACAGAATGCCTCTTAAGAAATAGCAGTCGACTGTCCCATATAGCAGTCGACTGTTTTTGAAACAGAATACATCTCGGAAAATAGCAGTCGACTGGTTCTATAGGCAGTCGGCTGGTTTTGAAACAGAATGCATCTTGAAAAATAGCAGTCGATTGGCTTACATAGCAGTCGACTGGTTTGCATCGGTTTTCGGAAAACGACGTTTTGGTTCTCTCTAGGCAGTCGACTTCCTCTTTAAGGCAGTCGGCTGCTCCTAGCCTAATTGGTACTAGGAGACAAATCCTAAATTGTATCTTTTCCTGCACAAAACAACTTGTACATCTTTCCAAAACATGTAAAACATCATAAAAACATGCGGACATAGCCGCCTTACGTCCGTTACATAATTTCCTTACCTCGATTCCTTCGGAAACGCGAAATCACTTGGCGCGTAACCCTAGCTTTTCCACTTCTTCAACCTGAAATCATCACATCAATTTAAACCTCTAACTTATTTTCATACACATAATATACTAACTCAAAACAACCCCAAATCATGAACGAAATTGCAAGAATTCTCTTCTTCTCTTACCTTCACTAGAGACCAGAATTTCCCAACTTGAGATCTCTTCCTATACTTGGAATTAATCCACTAAACTTCAGATATCACCTAGTCTAATGACAAGGATCACTTTTCGTCAACTGAACTTAGTGAATTGGTGGGGCAGTAAGGTGGTTTAGCAAGGTAGCTAGAGATGGAAGCTTGGAAGATTGGATGGAACGAGAGGGAGAGCTGGGAAGAAGAGTGGCTGACGTTGGTGATGAGCTGATGAGGGTGAGTCATGCAAGAGGCATTAAATGTCTCTTTATCTCATTATCAATCTCAGCCAAGCTTTTCCTTGACCTTTTGACCCATTTGACTATCATTTAATTCTTCTTCCATAGGACTCATCCATTTAATCACCAATCATGCTTCTGATTTTCTTCTTCCTCCTATTCCATTTATTTTCCTGATATCAACATAATTCATTTGGCTATTTGACAATAAATTTTCTTATTTCTTCTATATTCCATACATCAGCCATACATTATTCATACATCAATTACACATCAACTTCATATTCATTTTATCATATTTACTTAGAATACTTTACATACATGGAAGAATACATGAAAATTAGGGATCTCACATCCTCCCCACCTTAGAAAATTTGGTCCTCCAAATTTGCCTTAGCTTGTCATGTAAACAACTCAGGATACCTTTCCTTCATTAAGCTCTCTAGCTCCCATGTAGCTTCTTCCATCGTATGGTATTGCCATAAGACTTTTACTAATGGAATCGTCTTAGACCTCAAAACTTTCTCTTTTCTGTCCAAAATCCGAATCGGCTTCTCTACATAACTCATATCTTCCCTTATCTCCAAGGGTTCATATTCAATAACATGCGTCGGATCCGGATTATACTTCCGAAGCATCGATACATGAAACACATTGTGTACTCCCGATAGCTCCGGAGGTAATGCCAATCTATAGGCAACATCACCTATTCTATCTAAGACCTCAAATGGACCGATATAACGAGGACTTAACTTACCTCGTCGGCCAAACCTCATGATCCCTTTGGATGGAGAAACTTTCAAAAATACATAATCTCCAACCATGAACTCAAGTGGCCTTCGTCGAGCATCTGCATAGCTCTTTTGTCTACTCTGAGCTGTCTTAAGCCTCTGACAAATCAACTTAATATCCTCGGAAGCTTGCTCGACTAGATCTGGAGCCAATAACTTGCGTTCGCCCACTTCTTCCCACCCAATCGGAGATCGACACCTTCTTCCATACAGAGCTTCATATGGTGCCATCCCGATGCTTGCATGATAACTATTATTGTATGCAAACTCAGCCAATGGCAGATGGTCATCCCAGGAGCCTTTAAAGTCCATAGCACAAGCTCTCAACATATCCTCGAGCGTCTGAATCGTACGCTCGGACTGCCCATCAGTCTGCGGATGAAAAGCTGTGCTAAAACTCAACTTAGATCCCATGGCTTCTTGAAAATGCTCCCAGAAATGGGAAGTAAACCTGGAATCTCTATCAGAAGTGATGCTCACTGGAACACCGTGTAGTCTTACAACATCTCTTACATACATATCTGCCAAAGTATTGAGTGTATCTGTTGACTTCATAGGTAGGAAGTGAGCTGACTTCGTTAATCTATCGACGATCACCCAAATACCATCATGATTCCTCTTGGTTCTGGGTAACCCCATAATAAAGTCCATCGTAATGTGTTCCCACTTCCACATAGGTACAGGTAGAGGATGCAGTAATCCCGCTGGCTTTTGGTGCTCTACCTTAACCTGTTGACATGTGAGACATTTTGCTACAAAATCAGCTATATCTCTCTTCATGCCATTCCACCAATACACCTTGCGAAGATTTTGATACATCTTCGTATTTCCTGGGTGCAACGTGTATTTAGTGGCATGTGCTTCAGTCAAAATCAACTTCTTCAGTTCATCATCATTAGGAACACATATACGACTCTTAAACCTCAAAATTCCATCACTACAAATCTTAAATTCTGAGGTCATACCTGACTGCATCTGATTCATAGCCTCAATGCATCTATCATCTTCTTTTTGAGCACTTCGGATTCTATCCATCAATTCTGGCTCAATCCTCAAACTAGCCATCATTCCGAATTGCCCATAAGTCATAACATCAAGGGTGAGGCTTGCAAATTGCTCAATTAGCTCATATTCTTTTATCATCATATAAGACACTATACTTACATGCTTCCGGCTCAAAGCATCCGCCACCACATTTGCTTTCCCCGGGTGGTACAAGATCTCACAATCGTAGTCCTTTAGAAGCTCGAGCCATCTTCTTTGCCTCATGTTCAATTCTCTTTGGGAGAACAAGTATTTCAGACTTTTATGATCCGTAAAAATCTGAAATTTCTCACCATACAAGTAATGCCTCCATATCTTCAGGGCAAATACTACTGCAGCTAACTCCAAATCGTGAGTCGGGTAGTTCCTCTCATGGTCCTTCAGTTGTCTAGATCCATAGGCCACTACCTTACCATGCTGCATCAACACACATCCCAAACCTTGCCCTGAGGCATCACTATACACCGTAAATCCACCTGAACCACTAGGAATGGTAAGGATCGGTGCAGTCGTTAGCCTGTTCTTCAACTCTTGGAAGCTACTCTCACAGGCTTCATTCCACTCATACTTCACTTCCTTGCGCATCAAGCGCGTCAATGGAGCAGCTAGCTTCGAGAAACCCTCTACAAACCTTCTGTAGTAGCCAGCTAAACCCAAGAAACTTCTAATCTCCGTCACTGTCTTCGGTCTTTCCCATTGAACCACCGCTTCAATCTTTGATGGATCTTTTTTCACACTGAGACACCATCTTTACTGATCACATGTCCTAAAAAGGAGATTTGGTTCAACCAGAAATCGCACTTACTTAGCTTGGCATACAATCCTCTATCTCTGAGGGTCTCCAAAACAATCCTCAAATGCTGCTTATGTTCTTCCCATGACCTCGAGTACACCAAAATGTCATCGATGAAGACAATGACAAACTGGTCTAGGTACTGTTTGAATACGTCATTCATCAAGTTCATGAAGGCTGCAGGTGCATTCGTCAGACCAAACGGCATCACCAAGAATTCATAATGGCCATACCGTGTCCTGAATGCAGTTTTAGGGATATCCTCATCTCGAATCTTCAACTGGTGATATCCCGATCTCAAGTCTATCTTGGAAAAGACTTGTGCACCCTTTAGCTGATCAAAGAGGTCGTCAATTCGGGGAAGAGGGTACTTGTTCTTGATCGTCACTTTATTCAACCACCGGTAGTCAATGCATAACCTCATACTACCGTCCTTCTTCCTGACAAACAACACAGGAGCACCCCAAGGGGATACGCTGGGTCGTATGAATCCCTTGTCTAGCAACTCCTGAAGCTGTTTCTTCAATTCTTCCAATTCTACCAAAGCCATCCGGTAAGGAGCTCTTGAAATGGGCTCTGTTCCCGGCACCAAATCTATCGTAAATTCCACTTCCCGATCCGGAGGAAGTCCTGGAAGATCATCCGGAAACACTTCTGGAAAATCTTGGACTACAGGAATATCCTTGAGTCCGGGACGTTTCTGATTTACGTCCTCCACATAAGCAATAAATCCTTCACATCATCATACATATTATTCATTATTTTCATTTGCAAACAATCAAGATCAAACATGCTTTCATATTAATTACTTGCAAAATTTACAACATAGCTAACGGGTGAAGAAAATGTTACACTCTTAGCATAACAGTCCACTATAACATGATTATTAGCTAACCAATCCATACCCAAAATAACATCAAGTCCATACATATTCAGTAAGATTAGGTCAGCCTTAGATTCTCTTTCTCCTACCCGTAGCTTACAGTTTCTACACACCAACTCTGTTATTTGTGATTCCCTAAGAGGTGTACTTATCCTTACTAATTGTTCTAAAGTCTCAGGCTCAACGGGTATTTCCTTAGCAATCCTAGGAGACACAAATGAATGCGTAGAGCCTGGATCAAACAATGCTGTGACGCTTATATCAAACAAGTAAATCGTACCTTTAATCACTTTGGACGAGGCATCAGCAGACTCTTCGTCGATGGCAAACACTCGTCCTTGGGTCACAGCTTTCTTTCCCTTCTCTGCTGCAGTGGCTTTAGGTTGCGGTTTAGGAGCCTTATCAGATTCATCAGGCATCTTCGGATCTCTCTGAGGGCAATCTCTAATCATGTGCCCTTTCTCCCCACATCTAAAGCAAGCGCCACTCGCCAAGCGACATGGCTGTGATCCGTGAAATTTCCCACATTGCTCACATCTTTGTATTGTACTTTTCGGTGAGCTAGCGGTACTTCCAGCTGGATATCGGGACCGCTCATCACTTATCTTGATCCCGGTAGCCTTAGGAGTACCTATAGAAACTCCTTCGGATCTTCTACTTCTCCGATGTGGATACCTATCACTCTGAGTTTTCTCATCCGACTTCCGTTTCATCGGTTCTTTGCCTTTACCCTTGGTTCGGAATTCAGCATGATGCAAATCATAGTCCTGCTCACACAACTGAGCCTTACGGACAGCTTCTCCATAGGTGGTGATATCCATCGGATACAATTTAGATCTAATCGGGGACCTCAATCCCTCGATAAACCTGAAAATCTTATGCCCTTCATCTCTTTTGACTTCTGGATCGAATCTACTCAAGGTAGTGAACTTAGATTCATACTGATTCACCGTCATCGTACCCTGAGTCAAGCTTAAGAATTCGATCTTCAGTCTATTCTGATCCGTGCGTGGGATGTATTGTTCGTTAAAAGCTTCCACAAATCGATCCCACGTGACTTCGTCATGTCGGGCCTCTAGCACGGTCCGAGTGGCTTGCCACCAATACTCAGCATCATCTATCAACAGATAGGCAGCCAAGCCTACTTTCTCCCTTTCGGAGCAGGGCATGTACTCAAAGGATTTTAGAACTGCTTTCATCCAGTTCTCTGCTGTCAACAAATCTCTTTCCCCCTTGAACTTAGGCGGATCCAACTTCTTGAATTCCTTAATCAATGCTACACTGCAATAAGCTCTAGGATCCCGCCTTCCAGTAACTGGAACTGGTGGTGTTACTTCTACAGGAGCAACAGCAGGTGTAGCTGCTTGGGTACTTGTGGCCACATTTGGAAAGTTCGACATGAATTGTGTGAACATAGCGGCCATGTTCTCCATATGCTTTTCCATTTTCGCTAGCCTCGTGTTTGGGCTATGCGGTGGAGACGGATGAGGAGACGGAACTGGGGGTTGTTCTTCACGACCCCGTCCTCTTCCTCTTCTTGTACCTCTCCTTTGTGAGCTCATACTGAAAACATAGTCATCATTGAGCTCTTTAGTATAACCATATACAGCTATACTATTCATTTATATTCAGACAAGTACAGTACAATTGGGGATATACTCTATTTCTAACTTCTTGACACTGACAAACTTCAATCTAAACTGCTCTGATACCACTCTGTTACGTCCCCGTCACTCCATCTTATCACTTATCTTGTCCTTCTTTAGTTAGATTTAGTTTATACAGTGTCGTTCTTTCCTTATCTTTAAGCTAATTATTTAATAGCTTATGAATTATTTTGCAATTTCCATAAACTTAAAAATAATGATATATATATATCATCCATTTCCACAGGATCTCATACATCATCTTATCTTACATCCCCGATATCCTATATACATAATTTCTACTTGTACTGTACCGTAACTGAATTTAAACTTTACTATACATAAACATAGGAGTATACCTTCTATACTAACTGGGAAGCGTATCGAGAAGGTACACTTCGATTCTTCAAAAACAACAAGCTCCTCTAGTCGGAGCGGATTTCACTTCAGGAAATCTGTAGGAAAAATGGTCGTAAAAGGGTGAGTTTACGCTCAGTAAGAAAAGTATGTAAAAGAGCGTACTATGTCTCTATATGCACTTTTCCTACTTGGCTCTATAATGTCATGTAAAGCATTATAAAGCATGCATCATAAACATCTTTCATGCATTATTTGCCACCATGCTTAATTATTTCAAATGCCATGGCAAACATATTTTGTATGCTTTTTTTAAAACATAGCATACATATAAAACATGCATCATACTTCTTCTTTAAAACATCATACTTCATAGCATACTTCAAAACATACTTCATACTTGAAAACATACATCGTATACCTTTCTTCATACATACATCTTATACTTTGAAATAGATGGAGACTATGTACAATGTTTAAGCGATTGAGTCGTCATATAAACCGTTCATTCCCATTTATATGACTCTATATGACTCTAATCATGCATTGGTACAGTAGTGCACTCCGTATAGGTCAGGGATTCTCTCCTGCCTTTATAATTTCCACAGTGAACACTAGTCAGGTGTCACATGTGGGATTGAGGACCGGACTAGGGTTCCTCGCTCAACATACATATTACTGAGGACTTGATCAGAGTCACCCAGCCATCAGAAATGCATAATCATTACGCAGTCCATAGTCTCAAAACATTTAATATACTTTTGTGTTTAAAGCAACTAAGCTTAAAAACTCTTTTCATGCATGGCAGTCGACTGGTCTCATAGGGCAGTCAGCTGCTACTTCATAACTTCCCTTTTCGAAATTATTTTCATTTAAATTTCAATATTTTCATATTTGAAAATACAAGAGGGCAGTCGACTGGTCCATATAGCAGTTGACTGGTTTTCAGACAGAATGCCTCTTAAGAAATAGCAGTCGACTGTCCCATATAGCAGTCGACTGTTTTTGAAACAGAATACATCTCGGAAAATAGCAGTCGACTGGTTCTATAGGCAGTCGGTTGGTTTTGAAATAGAATGCATCTTGAAAAATAGCAGTCGATTGGCTTACATAGCAGTCGACTGGTTTGCATCGGTTTTCGGAAAACGACGTTTTGGTTCTCTAGGCAGTCGACTTCCTCTTTAAGGCAGTCGGCTGCTCCTAGCCTAATTGGTACTAGGAGACAAATCCTAAATTGTATCTTTTCCTGCACAAAACAACTTGTACATCTTTCCAAAACATGTAAAACATCATAAAAACATGCGGACATAGCCGCCTTACGTCCGTTACATAATTTCCTTACCTCGATTCCTTCGGAAACGCGAAATCACTTGGCGCGTAACCCTAGCTTTTCCACTTCTTCAACCTGAAATCATCACATCAATTTAAACCTCTAACTTATTTTCATACACATAATATACTAACTCAAAACAACCCCAAATCATGAACGAAATTGCAAGAATTCTCTTCTTCTCTTACCTTCACTAGAGACCAGAATTTCCCAACTTGAGATCTCTTCCTATACTTGGAATTAATCCACTAAACTTCAGATATCACCTAGTCTAATGACAAGGATCACTTTTCGTCAACTGAACTTAGTGAATTGGTGGGGCAGTAAGGTGGTTTAGCAAGGTAGCTAGAGATGGAAGCTTGGAAGATTGGATGGAACGAGAGGGAGAGCTGGGAAGAAGAGTGGCTGACGTTGGTGATGAGCTGATGAGGGTGAGTCATGCAAGAGGCATTAAATGTCTCTTTATCTCATTATCAATCTCAGCCAAGCTTTTCCTTGACCTTTTGACCCATTTGACTATCATTTAATTCTTCTTCCATAGGACTCATCCATTTAATCACCAATCATGCTTCTGATTTTCTTCTTCCTCCTATTCCATTTATTTTCCTGATATCAACATAATTCATTTGGCTATTTGACAATAAATTTTCTTATTTCTTCTATATTCCATACATCAGCCATACATTATTCATACATCAATTACACATCAACTTCATATTCATTTTATCATATTTACTTAGAATACTTTACATACATGGAAGAATACGTGGAAAAGGAAGTCTCATAATAACTTCGCTGAAGGAGGTGTTAAAAGGGGCTGTGTAGAGGTGTAAAGACAGCATTTGAGGCTCCGAAGACTGCTAAATTATCTTACTGAATTTATAAATAAATATATAAAATTGAATAAATTAAGTGTTAATATATATTTATATATACACATTCATGTCATTTATATATTAATATATAAATATAAATATATAATTCTACTCAATTAAATTAATTATTATAGAAAGTATGAAAATATCAAGAACATATAGTAAAATAAATTTAAATGAGTTAGGATATAATTAGCAAAAAATCCAAATGAGAACTTTGCGAAACAAAAAAAAGATAGCCAAATGAATAAAATATAGATTAATATTGACAGCCAGCTACATCTCATTAACACTCTCTCCACCGGCCACTTACATCCTCACTATCACCGTCCATCATCATCACCATCGTCCTAACAGCAGCCGCTTCAATCCCTCCCTTTTATTTTCTACTGTACGAGAGCTTATCATTTGCATCCTCACGAGTTGCTGCAACTTAACCCCTTTTGTATCAACAACAAGGGTTGAAGGAAAGAGTAAATTGGAGAGTGAAAATCGAAGAGCAGGGGTGAGGTAGGAGGGTTAGGCGAGGAGCACACAGGGAAGGAGTAAATATGTTTCAGTTCTGGGCGAGGATTGTGGCTGTTTACGGTGGCTGTACAGGGTGGAATCGATGGCCTGAAAATATTGTGAAGCAAGGGGAGCCGCTGCGTGACTGTTTTGGTCGCTAAAGAAGCACTAAAAGTCTATATATATATATTCACCAAAAGACTATATATATGCAAGGGGAGCCGCTGCATGACTGTTTTGGTGACTACTAGAAAATAGATTTTTAGTAACCAAGATTTGCCATTACTAACAATGTGATTGTAAAATGTAATTATATTTGCAACGATTTTTTATAATCGTTGTTTATTTGACTTTGTAAATACTTTACACAACGATAGTTTTTGTTGTTGCGAATTCATATTAAATTAACAACGATTAAAAAAGTCGTTATTATATCTTATTATGTTTACAACGATTTTTTATTGTCGTTGCCTTAAAAGTGTTTAAATTTTTTTATAAAACTACTTAAAAAATTGTTGCGATATATATATATATATATATTCTATATATATATATATATATATATATATATTCATAACCACAAAAATATATCGTTTCGAAATATTATTAGATTTGTAACGACTTTTCATCGAAGTTATTAAATTAAAATTTTCTTAACATTTTACACAATAATCAAAATAACAATTACAAAATCTCATTATCAATGTCATTGATAAACACAATTTTCTCTTAAATTAAAATATTTCTTTAGTTGTTACGAAATCTCATTATCAATGTGATTTTTAACTCTTTTATCTATAGTACAAAATTAATATTTTTATATCTTCAAAATATCAGCATTGCAAATTTACTATCTTTTTCTTTATATATATATATATATATATATATATATGTTTACATTCTATTTTGTCAAGAGCTAACCTATCCATTTTGATTTTGCTTAATTATTTTAATTAAAAAAATAAAAATCATAATTTGCATGAATTAAAACTTGTAGTTATTCTTATATTAAAACTCTTATTAATTAAAACTTTTACTAATTTTAGGACTAATCATTGTAAAGACAACTTTACTAATTAAAACTTTAATTTTTTTTCTAAAACATGATTTATTCATAAACAAATATGATACCGTGAAAAAGTGGTTAACCAAACAAGATGTAGCACACGATTTCTAAGCATCATTATATCTTCTACTTTCCTTTCCCCACCAAGAATATCTCTCTCTGTTAAACCCATTTCAAAACTTCACAATCGAAAATGGGTTCCTTTACTATTGCGACAATTGAAATTGTCACAATTGTAAAAGTTGTAGTTACTTACAATTACTTTTTCACCATTTACATAGATAAATTTAATAAATTATTTTTCATTGCAATAACAATTCATACATATTTATTATATTTAACAATTAGTAGCCTTGATTAATAAAAGTGATCTTTTTGTGAAAAAAATCCCCTACTGCCACGATAAAAAAATATATTATAACTTTACATATAAGTTTCATGTGTATATAACTTACTATATTGCATGAACTTGGCTAAAATTTAGTTTGTAGTTAGAACTAAATGATTAAAATTTGGGTAAAGTTAGGTATGTTTTCACAATTGATTAATGATAAATTATGTAGTAGCTTACCAACACATATATACACACAAATATAAAATTTAATTATATGTAAAAATAATGCAGTATCATAGCAAAAAAAAAATGCAGTAATTTTACTAGTTCTTATTTTTTTTTTTGGAAAGAAAACATTACTCATAATAACAAATTAAAAAAAAAGAAAGACAAACTCGCCCTCTAAATTTAAACTATGTTTAAAACTAGGGCACCACAACCAAAAGAAAATACATGAAAAACCTAGCCAAATCAAAAAAAAAAAAAAACAAAACATAGCCGCACCGCTTATAACCCTCAACCTTTCTTTTCTTTTTCAACTAATCCTTTGCCTTCTAAAGGAAAAGATATAACAATTAATCTTTCTTTCTATTTTCCCTCTTAACCAAACTTACAGATTAATCATCAACAAACACACATCTCTCAACTTTGTTTATAGGTAACAGTTTTTAGTTTATTATTTCAAGTATTTTATTAATAGGATTTTTACATGAATCATAAATTAAATTTTGTTGGGTATTTAAGTGGTTGTGTTATGATATTAATTTGAATTTTGTGAATGATTTCCGGTTGGATATTCTGAAAATTAGTTTTATAATAAAATGTAAAGCTTTTGGGTATTTTTATGGTGTTAATCCCAATCAAGCATTACATGGAAATTTGAGGTTAGAGAAATAATTACAAGAGTAATATGAAATTATTTTTTAAAAATATTTTCTATTTGATTGTATCATTGTATGGATATTTAAATTTGATTTGGGTTGTGTTTAGAAGATTGAATTAATTGGCAGTACTCTAATGTTTTCTTGCAGCGACAAAGGGAATTTGGTTTCTGTCTAGTATTGCTTTAACTTATTTGGATTGCAATATATTTATTTTTGAATAGTTTTAATTGACTTTTTTTTCTTGTGTTTGTTCATTTTGCAAGGAACCAAAATTCAAATTACCTTTCCTTCAGAATTGTGGATGTTTAGTTCTGTATATATTTTTTATTCATTTATTTGGAACTTGTACAAGAATATTGTAATTATCTCATGGAATTTAAATGGTATTTCAATTTTCAAATTGTATTTTGAATAATATTTTTATATTTTAATGAATATACATGGAATATTTAAAAATTAATCTTGCACATTGTTTTTATTTTGATGAATAAACTCTAAATTTATTTGTAGCAACGACTGTAATCATTGTGAATAAAATTAGATACGAGATAATTGTCATTTTGTATTTATTTGTAGCAACGACTATCATCATTGGGAATAAAATTTGATACGACAAAATTGTCGTTTCATATTTATTAATAACAATTACAATAGTCGTTGCAAAATTAACTATTGCAACAATAAAAAAACTGTTGCCAAAAGCAATTGCAACTAAATATATTTTGTTGCTAAAAAAATATAGACAAAATATTAAGTCGTTGCTAAAACAAAAATTTAATTAGTAACAAGAAAAAGTCGTTGCAATAAATACATTTTTGCAACGACTAATTATTCAATGAAAATCGTTGCGTATACTTTTAGTGACGAAGTTTAACGCAACGACCTTGCAACGACTTTTAATCGTTGGGAAAATGCTTTAACAACGATAAATTTGAATTTTGCAATGATTTTAAGCATTGCAAAAGATTCATTTTCTAGTAGTGATTCTCGGCTGAAGGAAGCTCTGCTTAGCTACTGTAGGTGGCTACTTCGGGAGGTATCAAGCTGTTGTGGAGCTGTTGTGGAAGTGTTTTAAATGCTGGAGATGGGGTCTGTTTGAAGCAGGTTGCTACGGTTGAAGCTTAAGGTTGTAACCCGGTGCTAGTTTAGGCTAGAAGAGCAGCTCATGCGTGGCTTTGCCTTATGGTTTTGGGCATGAAAACAGTAGCTAGTTAAAGGGTGTTAAGGCGTGCTCGTAATGTAGTTTAAGGAGCCAAAAAGGGGTTTGAAAACATAGGTTGAAAGGGGCTATAATTTATGCTAAGATCAACTGAAACAAAGGAGACCAACAAAGGCAGCTAAAGGTGAGGAATATTGGTTGCTTTGAATTTGTACAACTCACATGGGAATCGATCAAGGGCATGCGGATATGTTGAAAACTCTTAAACCCTCACCGCTTAAACCCTCAACCTTACCTTCAGTCAAACCATTCATTGCGCAATTTCATTCCGCTTACAAACACATCTGCTGTGCATTTATTAGTCTGAATATAAATATAAAATTTCACATGTACTTGTACTCATGACATATCAACTTTTAGTGATCTCTTCCACTACCTTGTAACTTCTATAACCACGTGCACGAAAGAACTATTTGGGATGGTGAGTAAGGGGGTGAGCTTTGGGAAAAGCCCAGTAAGAAAAAGCATATAAAAGAGTGGTACTATGCCACTATATGCAGTAAAAATCATAAATTTAAATTTTATAAATAAAATAATGCATATGGGTACATGTAAACATTTATTGAAAACTCTTTTAAAACATATGTTGTTCATATAAATATTCATTGTTCAAATCATTTAAAATCAATCTATCTTTAATTCAGTCACTGTTCATATATTCTTTCACGGTTCACTTCTCAAATCATTTCAATCAAATCTGTCATCTGTCTGTAAATCAATCATTTCATATATTGTGTAAAACAATAGAGTGTGAGCATCCAAGAAACCCATACACGAATTATATCCTTACAGGGACCTGTATAGGAATCAAGCATACCCACGTGGGGCCAGGCATCTAGCCCTAAGCCGTTCCTACCTGTAACAATGGCCATTGCCGAAGATCTACAGTGTACACTTGTCAGTAACAACTGTGACCGAAAAAAGGGGAAGGTACTGGGGACCTGTGCGACAGTCTCCCAGCCCTAATCATCAATCTGTATGCATGAATCCGCATGGAGCCAACACTCTCTAAAAAATCATGTTCATATATCAATAAAACTCCAGTGAAATCATATTCATATAAATTGTTCTAAATCAATGCATATTCATATAATCAAATAAACATATATTTGCTATAAATCAATCTCATAAAATTCTCTAATAAAAATCTCATATATTCAAGTAATAAATTTATATATAAAAATATCATTTTATTCTATATAAAAATATTATAAAATAACTTTAAAATAATTCTTACGTAATCATATGGCTTAAAACATGTTGTAAATCCATATAATAAATTTTCTATTATTTATTTAGAAAATAGGGTGCATGGAAGATTCAAGACATTTGGTTGTTTATGTTATCCATATCTTAGACCTTTTAACAAAAATAAACTCAATTTTAGATCATCTCCTTGTATTTTCCTAGGTTATAGTTCTAAACACAAAGGATACAAATACCTTGACTCCAACAATAATCTCTTTATATCCAGACATGTTATTTTTGATGAAGAACAATACCTTTACGTTCAATTGTTCTCTTCCAAATCACATACAAATATCTCTTCTGTTCCTTGTTCAATTCCATCACCTCCTTTAATAGCTCCAAATCATGTGTCGACTCAATCCCTTCCACATTCATCTTCAACTTCAATCCAAAATCAGAATTCAACTACTTCAATAAATAAGTCTCCTACATCAGTTTCACATACTAGTCAAACCTTGGACTTTTCCTTACATACTAATTCTATTCAAACCAATGATCAAAACTCAATATTAGGACCACCTCCATTACCAACTGAAAATTATGATCCTATGCTAACAAGGTCCAAAAATGGGATTTATAAACCTAAGGTGTTTTTAGTGGATTTGGATCAAAATGAGCCTACTAGCATTAGTTAAGCACTTCAGCATCCTAAGTGGAAAGAAGCAATACATGCTGAATATAATGTTCTGTTGAAAAATGCCACATGGTCCTTGGTACCTCTTCAAATAGATAGATCCATAGTTGATTGCAAATGGGTCTACAAACTTAAGAAAAATTCAGAAGGTTCCATTGCAAGATATAAGGCAAGGCTGGTTGCTAAAGGATACCTTCAACAACCAGGGATTGACTTTGGTGAAACATTCAGCTCAGTAGTGAAGCCTACCACCAGCAGAATTATTTTGACCTTAGCCTTGTCTAAAGGGTGGTGTCTACGCCAAATGGATGTTAATAATGCTCTCTTAAAAGGAGTACTAAATGAAGAAGTCTACATGTGTGATAACCGTGAATTTTCTAAAATTAATATTAAATATTTGTAAATTTAATATTAAAGTGAAAGATAAATTAAAGTAAATAAATAAAATTATTTACAAAAAGGGAAATAGTGTTGGAATTTCCCGAAATTGATGAAATAGAGGAAATTTAATTTGGATAAATGGAAATCCAAATTAAATAAGAAATGGAAAGGGGAAATTATTTGGATATTAAGAGATCCAAATTATAAGGAATAAAATAGGTATATTCAACTCTATTGCATAATACAATTTTAATACACCATTTAATTCATCCTCAATCACATCATCTGTATTTCCATCAATTATCCTTATATAAGTGAATTTCATTATTCACTAATTTTCAGAGTTATTTTCTTAAGCTTTTTGGATTCTTCTATGTTCTCCGATATAAGCTTAGAATAGATTCCATATTAACAATCGAGTAATTGCTAACCCGATCTCTCAATCTATATTACTCTGAAAATTTTATCAGGAATCACATCCGATACTTTCTTTAATCACACATCTCTTACTGTGTTAGACATTTCATCTCTGTGTCCTATCATTTCACTGTACATCCTCAAGGTAGAGACATTTAATATTTAAATCATTTTAACATTTACTCTGCCTTGATTCACTTATTTCCTCATACTTCACAGCATATCAATCATCTTAATTAGTATGCTGTATCAAGTATAACATTTTAACTAATACATTATACAGCTAACCGATTCATTACTTTAATTTACTTTGAAATCATTTTCATTTAATAATTCAGGTTAGCTGTTATCTTCCTCATCTCTTATCTTCACTTACTGTTCTTATGCATATTCTCTAATTTCCTATACTCCATACAGTACATCATTCCGTAAAACATAATTCAAAATATTCCGGTTCCATAAATATCCATTTGATACTTAGAAAATAGAATAAAAGTATAGAACCGAAATTAACCGTATTGCTATGGATTTCATCATCTATACAGATCTCTTTCTCAATCATCTTCAGTAATCATTTTACTTTTCATCATATCCAACAATCCCGTAACAATATCCCATTAATACACTTTTAATTTAGACCCTTAAAATTAATAACTAAGCCGCTCATCTTGCGACTTCCTTATAACCATTCGGGTTACATCAACACTTTAAGCGTAGTGAAATTTATAATCGAGATCGTTATACTCATATTATGTCCTTTATACTCTCAATAACTCCATTACTATCAATAGATTCAAAATCGACTTGGTTTATCACTATTCAAAACACAATCCCACATAGGGGCATTTTTGTCATTTCACATTTATTTCTTTCTCCTCAATATACATTTAAACCAAGGATCTTATTATCTATGTGCTGATAGTATCCTTTCTCATACTATTATCAACAGTTTAAAATCTTTTTCGATTTTGACAGAGAAGTCCACTAGGATCCATAATTGGATTATTTTGCATGAAATGCAGCTTTACATCATCAATTTCTTTGCCAAATCAATCAATTCCAACTTCTGTTGGTCTATTTTGACTCCCGGTAAAATTTTGGAAGTAAGGGTATTTTGATCATTTTTGCCAAAAATTTTCTCTCTCTTCAATTTTACATTCAATCGGTGATCTTAAGGTCTATTTAATGATGATATTTCATTCCCATCCTTTATATCATCACTTTAAGGTCTCAATTCAATCCGGACAGAAAAGTACTGATGGGGACCTCACCGAGTCATTTCTGTTCCTTACTAAACTGACCTTCTTTTATACTATAAGATCACCATTTCAAATAATTTCTAGAGCCATTTTCCCTCTTTGACATTCTTAGTCCATAATGCTCACTCCCTTTTAAAACATTTAATTCACTTTACAATCATTTATTTTCTTTATGTATTCAGACTACACAGTACTACAGGGGATGTTAACCTTTTTCGACACATTTTCTTTCCAAAAGTATCGACAGGCATCAGGCCAACCCTGCTCTGATACCATTAAATTTGTCACATCCCGTGACCACCTTATTTCACGTTTTTCTATACATCTTATATGGTTGGGCTGTCTGTGATGCTTTACTTTTCATGTTCATTAAACTATTACATTTAAAAAACATATTATCGTTTACATCCCCTATCTTAAATCACAAGAAAGTAGTACTGTAGATAAGTCTAAATACAAAAAATAAATGATCATACCTCATATAATAAATCAAGCTGTCGTAGTGTCTCCAAATGCGCAGCCAAAATTCTCAGATGTCAGATCTCATAGTCACCGTAAATCTGAAATGTTAATATTAAGGGGTGAGCAAACCACGGGCTCAGTAAGGGAATTATATGCTTCACTTGATATTCAGCTATCTATATGCTGAAAAACTTTTTCTTTCACTTTCTTTAAATTTTCCTAAAAGGGCTCTAGGCTCATATGTAGGAAGGATACTACAGTCGGCTAGGGATTCGGATGGAGTAAGACAGGTATTTTGAAATACTTGTCTTGTTCCGGAACCTAGAAGCAACTGTAGAGAGTAATAAATTTCGTTTGAAATTTAAATCCTTTTTCCTTTTATTTCATGTCATTTTCAATTTTATGCTTTTATGATTTAAAGTATTTTGATAGAATAATTAATGTTATCTATTCTTCTAGAAAAATATTAGTTTAACTCGTCATCATCCAAATCATATTACATATAAACAGTAGATAGCAACAATACAATAAAATCATTTCCTTTAAAATCATTATGTACTGTCATTCACTGTAAACCTTTTCTTTCTTTTCACTTCAGTCAAATCGATATTTAAACAATTCAATAATCAT
Organism: Heritiera littoralis; assembly: GCA_031772115.1. Taxonomy (NCBI): domain Eukaryota; kingdom Viridiplantae; phylum Streptophyta; class Magnoliopsida; order Malvales; family Malvaceae; genus Heritiera; species Heritiera littoralis. The sequence continues at coordinate 1,635,782 of JAPDPK010000020.1, read as the reverse complement.
TGGGTGGAGACAGTCATCATTTAATAGAATCATGCACTATCACTATCCCCGAAGGGACAATCACTATCATTATCCCCGAAGGGACGATCATTATAACGAATGGCCATCGTCAACACTCACAGTTCGCACTGGTCAGGTGCTTATTGCGTAAACCTGTGGGTTTTGACCATAATTCCCACAGTCATATACAATATAATAAATCTGCAGACTGATAAGGTCTTGCAGTCATATAACACTATACATGATCACTAACGAACGACTGTCTCAAAACATTTTCATAATTCATTCATTTAACAGTAGAAATCAATTTCAAATAGCGATTAACAGTAGAAATCATTTTCAATTAAATCATTTCATGTAATTCCTTTCGTGTAATTCTTTTCATTTAATTTAATTCATATAAATCCTTTCTTAAAATTCATTTCATGTAAATCAATACACATAAACCACTTCATGTAAATTAAGTCATATAATTCATCTCATGTAAATAATTTCATGAAATTCAATTCATGTAAAATAATCATGTAATTTACATATCATGAGAATTTTCGGTGATTTCATTATCACCGATATCGAAAACATGAATATTTTAAAAATGGAATACCATATATTCATGTTTTATGAAAATAATCAATTTCTTGGTTTTCGTGGTTGAAAATCATTTCTCGTGACATAAAATCATTTATTATGATTTTCGATAATTTTCTAATATTTTTCAGCAGTATAACGGCTGCCGATTGGCTAGCCTCCTGCATGGAAAATACAGTTTATATTTTCAACTAGTATGTCATCATAAATTTTCAGCCGATGAATCATCACAACATTTTCATAAAATAATTCATAATTAAAAGCATGCAGACTGAATATCCTTACAGTGCTGCACATGCATCCCTTACCTATCCCGGGTTGGCGACTTTCGCGTTATTGGTCGAGCCCGTACTCCATCTCTTCTGATTCCATCATCCCGTTCGCCGAAAATGATTTCTGGAAACCAAATTATAACATTTAGAATTTTTTCATAATTTATTAAAAATCACAGGAAATTAATTTTCGGAATTTCTTACCAAATTTCTGAATTCCCGGAAATTTTTGAATTCTCGAAAATTTCCTTTTCTCTCTTTCTTTCTTCCTTTTTCTTCTTTCTATTTCCTTTTTCTTCCTTCTTTTTCCTTTTTCTTCCTCTTTTTCTTCTCTTTTCTTTTCCTTTTCCTTTTTCTTTTCTTTTTCTTTTCCTTTTTCCTGGTCTGAACCGGTTCAGACCAGTCCAGCCTCCCTCACCGCCGGTTCTCCTCCGGTGGCCGGTTCTCCAGCGGTTCGACATTTCCACAGCTGGCGGACATCACGACGAAGCTGCTGGTGGTCTCCGTTTAGCCCAGCTCGGCAGCACGGTGGCGGATCTGGCGGCGTGGGTCTCGGCTTCTTTTCCTCCTCTTTCCTCCTTCCTCCGCCGTCGTTCTCCTCACCGGTGGCCTCCTTCTTCTTCCCCTTACCTCCACCGAGCTCGAGGTTGGGGTGGCGGTGCCCGGATCGGCCGGCACCGCCGTTTCCTTCTTTCCTTTCTTTTCTCTTTTTCGCTTCAGTTTCTTTCTTTCTCGTTTCCTTTTTCCTTCGCCAGCATTTTCCTCCTTCTTTCCCTTGTCTCGCCGGCCTCTCCCCTCTCTCTCTTTGTAAGACCCAATTTTACACTACTGTAGACCCTAATTTCATAAAATGGATAATGGAAATTAAGTAAATAATAAATACTGAATTCCACATGGGTAAAAAGCTCCTTAATTTAAGAAGTAAATAGAGCAATTTCGGTGAAATAATGTATAGGCGAGTAGATAGAGCAGCTCGCCAATGGGCGAGCAAGGGTGAACGCCCAATGTTACGTGATATCTGATTGCGCAAGTGATGATTATGGCGAGTTGATTGTTTGCCTTTTTGGTTTGGCGAATAGGTAAGTTCGCCAAGTTGATTTAAGTGGTGGTCGCCCGATTTTGGAGAGGGCTTGTGATCGCCCATATTTATTGAGTAAATTGAGATGCTGAATGTTATCGCCAACTGTATGCCTGAATCACAGCAAACAAGGCTGTTCGCCAATGGGCGAGCAAAATTGGAGAACAGAACGCCTATTATGATGGCGAGGGCGAATAGGGAGATCACCCAAATAGGGCGAGGGCGAGTATATGAGTTCGCCCAAATGCTGCGAGGGCTCCTGAACGCCCATTCAAATTGAGGAAATTAAAATGCTAAATAAAAAAAAATTTCCAAATGTGGGGAATCATAGCAATTGGCGAGTAGAGCAAAATATGGTGATCGCCAACAATGAAAATCGCTATAATCGCCAAACCTCTATTTGATCGCCAAGAAAGGATATTATTTCGTAATGGCCAAATATTAAGTTGGCATCAAAACAAAGTGGCGACCTGGTGTAACTAGTGGGCGAGCTGTTAATTTGCTTAGTGTTGGTGTGGTCTAAACAACAAACCGTGCAGCCAAATTTGACTTTTGTTACTATTGTGATAAGGTTGAAGAAAAGTCTAACAAGGGATGAACTCTATTGGCTGAAGTAGCCATGAAAGGTTGGCAAACAAAGTCAATAACGTGTATGAAGAAAAGAGTTCCAGTTGACTTCTTTTGTTGCAATGGTCTTCATGAATTAATGCAACAAATGATGCTGAGAAGAGAAGCAGAATGGAAGTCAACAAATGTGCAGCAAAAGTGGACTTCAAGACACTTTGCTACTGCCATACGTTATTTCCTTCAATCTGTTAAAGGTTGGTCAATTCTGCATGAGACAAGAAATTGATTAAAGGCTGACATGGCTGGAAAGCTATTGGTGGAAATATGGAACAAAGTCATTAGAAGAAGAAAGAGGCGTGTAGAAGGAAGACTTTCACGCCAACATGAACTGCAGCTTGTCTTCCTGCATTTAAGGGATGTCTGACCCATGAAATGAGGAAAGAAACGGAATAAAGGCTAAGGGATGAGTTTTGATTGGAGAAGCATGGTTATATAAGAAGAAACACTTGAGGCAAATTTGTTTAGCAAACTTCATTGTCCTTACGAGGGTTATGCAACTGCAAGATGATACTCTAATTTCCTTCCATTTCTACCATGCTTGATCTACTAAACTTCTTCCTTAAGTTGGCTAAACACATAAACATGCTTGCAAACCTTTCCTCCTTAGTTTGATGAGTTAAAGGAGTAAGCAAAGGAAGGCCAACGTGAGATGGAAAGCAACCTGTTCTGGAAGTGCAGTTGGTTGAGGTGAGTTTCATATTTTCTGAGGAGTTCTTGATGCTCAATGATAGATTTCTATGTTTTATGAAGTAATAAACATAGATACAGTCTTGTTTTTTAGTTAGATCCTTAGAGAATATGAAAACAAGGAAAATAATGGAATAAGTGGCGAGAATGGCGACTATTGTGATCGCCAAAGATGAAAATTTGTAATCGCCAATGAGGCGAGTGGATAATAAGAACTCGCCAAAGTAAATTCTGTGTTCAAATGGGCGAGATCGCCCAACTCTAGTGAAGTGATTTAATGGGCGAGCTCAAATGTATAGGGCATTGGGCGAGTAGAAATGTGGGCGAACTCCCGCATTAAGCCAATGTAAACCTGGCGAGTTGAATATTGGGCGAGCTCACAAATATATGGCGAGTACTGGCGGGCGAGCTCCCACGTGTAAGCCTTTGGTGAATGGAGAGCTCGGATTGGGCGAGCTAGTTAGAGCTCTGTTGGGTGAGTAGTCATTCCATTTATCTTAATCTCGCCAAAGTGCTAAGAAATGAAAATATTAATTGAATTTATAAATTATTTGCAGCCGGGAATTATGACCTCGGTGTATGCGATTTGGAAAGCGAGAAGGAAGCAAGGCTTCGTTGAACCAGGTAAGGGAAATGTGTGTGAAGTGAATGCATGTCCTGTGGAGTTAAGTTTTATGAAATTATTGAGAAAATTATTTTAGTTTATGACATGCATTGTTTGAGAAATCTATTTTATATTGGGCGAGCTACTAAGCTGACCCTTGTGATATTTCTAGACGAAATGACGTTGGCGGGCGAACCAGACTTTTATGATTTTTGGCAAAGAACCCTTTTATGACATTTGGGCGAGGAACCCTGTTTTAAATAAAAGGCGGGCGAGCCATGTTGGCGAACCCCTTGATATTCTTTTGGCGAGCCGATATGGGCGAGCCAGGTTGCTTGTGTTGAAAAGCTACGTGGCGGGCGAATACTATTCCCGCACTGATGATTGACCATGGGCGAGCCAAATGGCGAGCTGACCATGGCGAACAGGTTTCACGTTTCCAAAGTTTCTTAATTGAAAAATAAACTAATTTTAATATCTTTGAAAATAGAAAATATAAACCCTTTTGGGCGAATTGACTAAGGGGCGAGCCACTAAGGGCGAGCCAGTTTTGCTTGTTGTTTTAAAAGCAAAGGTTGGCGGGCGAACACATGTTCACCGCACTGGGCGAGCTGCCATGGGCGAGCCATGTTGGGCGAGCGGACCATGGGCGAGCAGATTTTAAATGTTGAGATTTTGGAATGTTTTCAAGGTATTTTGTAAACAGAAAGCCTAAACCTTTTTGGAAATCAAATCATTTTGAGAAAATGATAATATGGGTGAGATAATTCCATAAAGGTTTTCATGAGATATAAAAGTTATTTTGAGACTTTAGGCCCTGAGTTCATGCGTTGCTAGTGCGTGACCCGCCTGGGGCGGTAGCTCGGTCGATGGACCAAAGAGTGTACCTCAGGGCGTCACAGGGCTGATGGACCCACCAAGTCATCATTGGTCTCGAGGTCACTTGGCAAGTGGACCTGAGGACCACCTAGAGATTGTGGCCATAGATCTATTGCATCCCTTTTTGGGATGATTATTCCGTTCTCGCAAGGGGGAGGGGGAACGATGACAACATGATTTATTTGTTGCCTAGTCTCAACTTGTTGATTTCTGTTTACTAAGAGGATTTGTTAAATCCTATTTACTGTTTACTACATTTTAAAGTAAATTAATTAGCCAGTGATTTGAATGATGTTTTGAGAGTATTGTTTACTGTATCCACTGTTTTCCTATTTGATATGATGTTAGGAAAAACAAATACGTTGTGGTATATAGTTTTGATTTTATAAAGCAGCATATGTTTCTTTTACTGAGCGTATGAATCGCTCACCCCTTTGTTTTAACTCCACAGATAAAAGACACGGAGTTTAAGAGAATTAGCTCCCATATGGATAGCTACATATAAAGCGCAGGGGCAACTTATGTCGAATATGACAGGAACAATCACTTCTCTTTTACATTTCAGACATATGTGTACAGTACTACTTTAGTGAAATAAAGACAATAGGGGATGTCAGATGTAAGGAATAATGAAAAGAAATTTCATATTCCGTATTTGATAAATAAATATTATTATTTATCACTATCTTTGTAGAATGTTATTGGTATCGCAGACAGCCCAACCGGTAAAGTTGTATGGAAATACGTGAAAAATGTGGTAACGGGCTGTTACACTCTTCCTTTTCGATGGCCGCCGACAGTGGTCAGCTAGCTTCGGGATTTTCGACAGAAACAGGGTCCCGATCCTGTTTTTGTTTCTGTTTCTTCTTCTTTTTTTTTTGTATTATAATTATATTTATATAATATATATCAATATAATTATAACAATATATATATATATATTCTATATACAATATACATATATATACTCTTTAATTGAAATTAACATATATATATATTTCATATATATTTATTTATATACAAAATTGTATAAAAATATACACATGTATTTATTTAATAAAAAAATATATTTATATAATTAATTAATCACTTATTTTTAAGAATAATATTTTCTCTCTGTTTTATAAAAAAATAAAATAGTTTTCTTCATCAAAGGTTCAAAATAATCATGGGTTATAAGAATTTTACTAATAAGAATAAAATGAAATATCTTACTTTTGAATTATTCTTGAGTTCAAATTCGTTAAAAATTTGTTAAAAGTTAGTTTTTTGAATGATGAAAAAGAAAATTTTGAATCTGAAATCGAATTTTTCTTTAAAAAAATAGCAATTTTATGTCAAATCTTTGTTAATCTAGTAATTACATAGTTAAAACTGTTTAGATACTTAAAAAAGAAAAATTAAACCGAGCAAGCAGTGCTTTTCTGTTTGCTTCCTGAGGAAATTACTGACCTCGACGTTACTCAACTTTTTTTATGGTACATCTTGAAGTTAATTACTTTATGTTTTCTGAAGGTAAAAGTCATTTTCCTTTTTGAATTCTATTTATGGAAAGTTTTGAGCTTTATAACTAATGCTTTGGTAGTTTGCTAGGAAGGATTAGGCGCGCGCGCGCGCGCGAAGGAAGTGAAGTTTTAATTTTTAACATTTGCTTTAACTCTTTCATTTTCCTTCGGTGGATAATCAGGCAGGCTGACGGGTGGATAGTTGAGAAGATAAGCTTGTTGGCGAATCCAAACCAAGTTCGGCCAAAGAGGTTTTGGGGTGTTTACACCAAATTGAAAATTTTTAATATGACTAACTACAAGAAAGGTAAAATCCTTTTTTGGGTTTCAGTTTCCTTATGGTTCATTTCTGCTAGTTGGGAAAAATGTGTGGATTCACTTAAGGATGAACATAGTTGGGTTTTAGCTTATATTTAATGTACTTTCAGTATATAAGTTCTACTCACTGTCAATGAATAACATGCAACCATCTCATGAATGAGCTAATTTAAAAGTATAAAGTCCTTGAAACTAAATACCAATAAGTTTTTGAAGGAAACATTTAAATTTATTGGTATTTAAATGTTTGCTTGTTAAGGTGGCAGCTTGTAATTTACAACCTAATATATTGCATAACATATTGCTCATATCCTATTTTGAAATGTTTTGTTTCTTGAAGTAAAACCTAGAACTAGAAAATATGTTTTATGCAAGTTCCTTGAGAAGATTTTTGTTGCGTCTTTTATAGGCTGCCCAGACCCAAGATTTTGAACGTTATGTGCTTTAGTTTTCTTACCATATATTCAATCTCTAGGTGTTCTAGTTTTTTGAGTCCATTATTCCTTCCATCCCAATGTTCCTTCTGGTGAATTGCACTGTTTCGCACTTGGAATTTGCTTGTGTAGTTGTATACCTTGATGCAGATACTATAGTAGTCAAAAGCATTGAAGATCTCTTTAAATGTGAGAAATTTTGTGCCAATTTGAAGCATTCTGAGAGGCTGAATTCAGGAGTCATGGTAGCGGATCCATCTGAAGCTGTTTTCAGTGACATGATGAGCAAAGTGAATCCTTTGCCTTCTCATACTGGAGGGGATCAGGGGTTTCTGAATTCTTATTATGCTGATTTTCCAAGTGCCCATGTTTTTGACCCTAATATACCCCAGGATGTGTTGAAATTCAAACCTGTTCCAAAGATGGAGAGACTCTCTACTCTATACAATGCATATGTTGGTCTTTACATGCTTGCCAACAAGGTACTACTAGTTGTTCTGTTACACTGCTTTGGGGTTTTGTTTAATGCACGTGTTTTCATTAAAAAAAAAGGTACTACTATGTACAATAACATTAATGTTGGTTTTAAACTTTGTGTCATGCTGCTATACCATTATTAGTTTTGTGTCACATGGTTATGTTACTAGAATTAGCAAAGAGTAAAGTGTAGTTCCGTTAGTAAAAAGATTAGAATAAATACTGCTTTTAAAAAGGGTTAAGGAGTACAAAAAAAGTTTATGTTCAGTCTTTAGTGTGTAATGAAGGTTTGAAGAGAAGCTTGGTTGGTTTGATTCAATCAGACAATAATTTTAATAGACAAGAATAAAACTTTTTTCAACCATGAAGAGAATGATCAAGCAGGTTGCTATTCCCTCTCTGTCTATCTGTGCCTTGTAATCAAGGAGTTGAGGTTCGCAATATGCTGAATAATGAATATGATATTTATAAATTCCTTTTGGCGATTTGCTTTTCATTTATTTGAATCCTCTTTTTATGCATTATGATGACAGCCTTTGTAGACATTGTCTTGTTATCATGAGGGGATTTGTTTCAGTCCTTTTCTTCAGTTGGCAGGACTTTCTTTTTTTTAACCATGCTACAATAAAACTTATCCAAAAACAGAAAAGGAAACAAAGCTCTGCTTTTGATTATTATATTCTTATTTTCTGGGTTAAGTGTCCTTATATCTTTATGCATTATTTTTGCAGTGGATGGTAGATGAGAGTGAGCTTCGTGTTATTCACTATACACTTGGCCCCCCTTAAACCTTGGGATTGGCGGACATCTTGGCTCTTAAAACCAGTTGATGGCTTGCAGGTGTTATTGAACTCCTTGCAAATTTATATGAAAGCTGTGATATATTTGCAGCCTGTTCTGTAAATAGGACAAATGTCAATATAATTTGTTCGCTGGTGCTGCAGAATGTTAGGGAACAGCTTGAAGAATCCCTTCCTGGAACTGGAGGAGGCAAAAATCCGAATGACAAGCTTCCGGTCAAATTCCTTTCCTGTTACCTTTTTGTACTCTTCTTTTTTGTTACTATCGGTCTTTCCTTCAGGTTAGTGGCTTCAGATTATTATGCTTTTCTGAAATTAATGCCTAGATTATTGCTATCCTGTTCCTAAACCATATTATTTTTGGTGCAGACAGGCAGTTCGCTCCGCAGAACTTCATTATTCAATCAGATCAGACACCTGCACTACATAATTAGGTCAAGTGGAACAGTTGCTTATACTGGTGTTTCTTCATCTCCCACCATTAATGCTAACAGTCAAGTTAGTTTCCTCTCCTCATCTTTAATCTGAAATCTTACTGGTTTCATAAAATCCCGTTACCCTCTTTGTCTACTGAAATTTGATGTAAACTTGTTAGTTTCTCACTTACATTATATGATGTAATGTTATCCAGTTTCCTAATGGTGCACAGACAAGGTGCCTGCCTACCTGGGAGGAATTTCAGTTTTTGTATGTTTTATGGCTGCTTTGGTGTCCCTTGGAATTGCTATTGCAATAGTGCCTCGGCAACTGATCCATGGACTGGTTTGCTTTTGACGTATGAGTGGACGTTTACGATCTTCTTTCTTTTGTTCGGAACTTTTCTTCATTTAATTTATGAGTGGGGAAGTAGAGCAGCAACTCAATTGGGATCAGTTTCCACTACAAGAAAAATGATTTTCAGCGACGGAAATTTAGCGACGGAATTTTTCCGTCGCTGATAATTAGTATTAGCGACGGATTAGCGACGGATTAGCGACGGAATTTATAATGAATTTAGCGACGGAATTAGCGACGGATTAGCGACAGAAATTTGTCGGTAATTAGCGACGGAATGTTTTCCGTCGCTAATTCTGTCGCTAATTATGGCGGGATATACTGTTTAATTGCGCCAAATTATTAGCGACGGAATTAGCGACGGAATTTTCCGTCGCTAAACCCAAAACATAGGTGGAATTTAGCGACGGAATTTTTCCGTCGCTAATTCCGTAGCTAATGGGCTTTAGCTACGGAATTAGCGACGGAAAAATTCCGTCGCTAAGTTCCCATTAATTTTTCCACCGAAAATCATGTGGGAATTTAGCGACGGAATTTTTCCGTCGCTAATTCCGTAGCTAAAGCCCATTAGCTACGGAATTAGCGACGGAAAAATTCCGTCGCTAAATTCCCATTAATTTTTCCACCGAAAAAACATGGGTGAACTTAGCGACGGAAAAATTCCGTCGCTAATTCCGTAGCTAATGGGATTTAGCTACGGAATTAGCGACGGAAAAATTCCGTCGCTAAATTCCCATTAATTTTTCCACCGAAAAAACATGGGTGAACTTAGCGACGGAATTTTTCCGTCGCTAATTCCGTAGCTAAAGCCCATTAGCTACGGAATTAGCGACGGAAAAATTCCGTCGCTAAGTTCACCCATGTTTTTTCGGTGGAAAAATTAATGGGAATTTAGCGACGGAATTTTTCCGTCGCTAATTCCGTAGCTAATGGGCTTTAGCTACGGAATTAGCGACGGAAAAATTCCGTCGCTAAGTTCCCATTAATTTTTCCACCGAAAATCATGTGGGAATTTAGCGACGGAATTTTTCCGTCGCTAATTCCGTAGCTAAATCCCATTAGCTACGGAATTAGCGACGGAAAAATTCCGTCGCTAAGTTCCATGAACATTTCAGACCGAAGAATCATGTGGGAATTTAGCGACGGAATTTTTCCGTCGCTAATTCCGTAGCTAAAGCCCATTAGCTACGGAATTAGCGACGGAAAAATTCCGTCGCTAAATTCCCATTAATTTTTCCACCGAAAAAACATGGGTGAACTTAGCGACGGAATTTTTCCGTCGCTAATTCCGTAGCTAATGGGCTTTAGCTACGGAATTAGCGACGGAAAAATTCCGTCGCTAAATTCCCATTAATTTTTCCACCGAAAATCATGTGGGAACTTAGCGACGGAATTTTTCCGTCGCTAATTCCGTAGCTAAAGCCCATTAGCTACGGAATTAGCGACGGAAAAATTCCGTCGCTAAGTTCACCCATGTTTTTTCGGTGGAAAAATTAATGGGAATTTAGCGACGGAATTTTTCCGTCGCTAATTCCGTAGCTAATGGGCTTTAGCTACGGAATTAGCGACGGAAAAATTCCGTCGCTAATTTCTTCATATATTTTTCACGGTGTAAGTGGAAAAATATGAAGAGAAATTAGCGACGGAATTTTTCCGTCGCTAATTCCGTCGCTAATTCCCTTTAGCGACGGAATTAGCGACGGAATTAGCGACGGAAAAATTCCGTCGCTAATTTCTCCTCATATTTTTCCACTTACACCGTGAAAAATATATGAAGAAATTAGCGACGGATTTTTTCCGTCGCTAATTCCGTCGCTAAATGGCATTAGCGACGGAATTAGCGACGGAAAAATTCCGTCGCTGATGCCTTAAATCAAAAATAAATAAATAAATAAATTTCTTTCATTAAGCATCAGCGACGGATTTTTTCCGTCGCTAATTCCGTCGCCAAAAAGCAACAGCGACGGAATTAGCTACGGAAAAAATCCGTCGCTGATGCCTTAAATTCGAAAAAAAAATAAAAAATTGTTTTTGAATTTTTCCCGCCTAAGCTTCAGCGGGAAATATTTTGACATAGCATTAGCGACGGAATTTCCGTCGCTAATCCGTCGGTAATTCCGTCGGTAATTCCTCTATATGCGCGCCAAAGACTCTATATATTCTCATATTCTCTGTTTTCTCTCCTCTTCACTCCTCTCTATCTTCTTTTTTGTTCATCTTCTTGTTTTTTTCTTTGTTTTTCTTCTTTATCCCTCTTTCCTTTTACTTTTTTCCTTTTTTTTTGTAAATTTACTATATTTTTCTTTTATATTTATGTTGTTAATTTTTTTATATGATAAACTTTAATACTTATATTTTTGTTTTTTGTTTTTTATTTACAGATGATGCTGATGATACGATGAGGTGCTAGTGGTAGTGGTGATACTGATGTTGAAGATAATGTATTTTTGTTTTTTTTAGTTAATTTATTTTAAGATAATGTTTATGGATTTAAGTATAAATATTAGGTTTATTTTAAATGTTTCTCTTTCACTCTCTCTCTCTCTCTCTCTCTCTCTCTCTCTCTCATATATATAAATATAACTATAAATAATTAATTTTAGAACATTTTTTTTGACAAAATTCATAGAAATTAGCAACAAAATCTGTTAAATAAGTGAAAAAATTCATCAAATTAGCGACGGAATTCATAACATTAGCGACGGAATTTCTGTCACTGATGCTCTTTAGTGACAGAATATTTATTGAATTAACAAAAATAACAAACTATCAGCGACGGAATTAGCGACGGAAATTCCGTCACTGATGCCTTTTAGCGACGGATTTTTTTATAAAATAAAATAATAATAAAACTATCAGCGACGGAAATTTCCGTCGCTGATGCCTTTTAGCGACGGATTTTCATGTAAATTAAAAAACGAAATTATGTTTTTAGCGACGGAATTTTCCGTCACTAATGACATAAAATCCGTCGCTGATGTAAAAAAATTCTGTCGCTAATTAGCGACGGAATTACCGACGGAAATGAAGTTTTAGCGACGGAGTGAGCATCAGCGACATCGATTTTTCCAACAGAAAAATTTCCGTCGGTAATCCGTAGGTAATCCGTCGCTGAAGACCATCAGCGACGGAATTTAACTATCAGCGACGGAATTTTCCGTCGCTAATTCCGTCGCTGAAAGTTCATTTTTTTGTAGTGCTCTCATATGGATTCTCTTGATTCTGATTCTAGAAAAGGTTTATTTACTCATAACGAATACATATATTCGTGCATGGTCATGATTAAGTATAATATAAGTTCCCTTTTTGTATGAATGTAATATTAGTTGACACTTTTTGTATGTTCCTTTCAGATCATCAACGACAGGCATTCTCTTGTGATATCGTTACTTGGTATTATGGGTTGGGGATGGCTTTTTTGGCTATTGCTGCTCCATCCTTGCCCTGTATTTTTGGGATCACTGCCCTGTTCTTGAGGTAATTTCTATTGCAATATCTTCTTTTCTTTTGTCTGTGTAAAAGACGACATTTTCAGGGCCATCTGGCTTTAGGAGGAAAAAGAAAAAGAAAGAAAATAAGCTGTTGGAGATGACTGGCTTTATATTTTTCATACGTGCTTGTTTGTCATAATTGTTTTGAGGAGTTAAAACCTTGAATCTAAATATTGAAAATCCCTTTTATATTCTTGAATTAGTCTTACTAACTTTCATGGTCCATGTCGTTTCCGTACCGGGTTGGGTCTGACGGTGTTTGGAGGGATTATGCTATCATCTTCCATGACATATGCTTCGGAGCATCTTGCAATTACGTCATTCTCGAAAGGTCTTGAAGAACAGGACAGCACTTTGTGAAATCCTCAATTTCATGTAAATTTCTCATGTTTATAAAGTATTTCAGCTGAAAGGAATTAAATAAATATGAGAATTATGAAGTATGAATGATATATGGAACATGGAAGAGATAATGAAACTTATAGTCAAATGGTCAAAGAATTAATTCTGATGTTATGAGAATATTTGGATTATGGTAAAATAAATATAAGATTTTATTAGGTGTAAAGTACATGAGGCATTAAATGAAAGAAGAGAAATTAAGATGGTCAAAGGGTCAATGGCTGAGATAAGATGATAAAGGCTGAAGATGCATTAAATGAGAATTTAATATGTCATCATCTTCTCCATCACCAAAGTCGGCAGCCATCCCTGCTCTCCCTCTTATTTCTTTCAAGTTTCCATTTCACTTACCTTGTAAAACTACCATTTTCCCTCAGCGAAGCATTAAACTTTAGCAACGAAAATTACTCCCCATCACTAGCTCAAGATATATGTGTAGTTTGGAAGGTCGAATCCAAGTATTTGAAGAGATCTAAATTACTGAAATTTTGGTGACTGACCAAGGTAAGAGAGGAAGTTGATTTACGTACTTCTATCTATGGTTTGAAATTAAGTTGAGTTGGTATAGTATATTTATAATGATTTCTTAAAGGTTTGATCCTTATGATATTTACAGCTAGGAAGAAGTAAAGGAAAAGCAGTTAGTGCAATCAAGTGATTTGCATCTCCAGAGTTATTTAAGGTAAGGAATTTATGTAACGAACGTAGGGTGATTATGTCCGCATGTTTTAAATGTTTTGAGAAGAAATACAAGTTGGTTTAAGTGCAGAAAATGTAAATTTCGGGTTTTACTCCTAATTACCAAAATGCTAGGAGCAGCCGACTGCCTAAAGATGACTAAAGCGTAGATTTTCGAAAATCGACTCAAACCAGTCAACTGCTATATAAGCTAATCGATTGCTATTTTTCAGAAAGCATTCTGTTTCAAACAAGTCGACTGCTATAAAGACCAGTCGACTGCTATTTACTTGAAAAACATTTTGTTGGAGAAACCAATCGACTGCCCTGTTTTCAGAAGCATTCTTTTTGCGAAACCAGTCGACTGTTATATGGGACCAGTCGACTGCCCTATGTGTTTTTCGAATTTCCAAATATCGAAATTTTTAAAAGAAAATAATTTCTATAAATCAAGATATGTGATAGCAGCCGACTGCTCAAGGAGACCAGTCGACTGCCTCCTTTGAGAAAGAGGTTTTAAAGCCTATTTCAGAAAAGTATGATTGTCATTTCAAGAAGATATATGACAAATGTTTTGAGACTATGAAGTACTTGATGATTATGCACTTCTCTATATGTACTTGATTGAGGAGCCTTAGTCCGGTCCTCCGTGCCACAGATGTCACTTGACTAGTGTTCATCGTGGCCTACTGACATTTGGCCCATTGTCTGTATTATATGTTTGGCTAGGGAAGGAATCCTGGCTCCTATGGGGGTACGCCACTTGTTTATCCAGTGCATAATTCTGTTAAAATGCAAATAGTCTCCATGTTATTTGAATGATATCTGTATATGCGATTTCAAAGGAATAAAGAAATTGAAAGCATTTGAATTACTTATATATGATAATTTGAAAGAAATATATGATATATGTTTTATAATGATTTTACATGACATTATAGAGCCAAGCAGGAAAATTTCATATAGAGGCATAGTACGCTCTTTTATATATGTTTCTTACTGAGCATAAACTCACTCCTTTACAATCATTTTTCATACAGATTATGTGACATTCTCGTCACTCACAAATATCAACTAACTTTTTCCTTTCACATAACGTTTGCTTAGACTAGTTTTTCAACGTCATCCTTTCTTCTTCTTATACTTTATGCTTTATTACTTATAGCTCAATATCAAATTTCACATAAATTAAATTTTCATATATATATATATATATATATACATGCGTCACATACATCAGGATCTCACATAACTTACATATCCTATATCCCCAAACTTCCTAATATACATTAATGTAATGCTGTACTTTACAATAGTTGAAGTACACGGCCAACTGGTTATACCTTACAAGAATAATTGGGAAGCGTAACTGGAAGGTATACTAGAAGATCCCAAGTAAGCTCCTCTCTTTGGAGCGGGAACTACTTTAGATAATCTGTATGAAAAATTGTTGTAAAGGAGTGAGTTTATGCTTAGTAAGAAACATATGTAAAAGAGTACTATGTCACTATATGCAGTTTTCCTGCTTAGCTCTATAATGTCATGTAAAATCGTTATAAAGCATATGTCAAGTAATTTCCTCAAATACCATATACCTGTAAATTCTCATGTACAAATACAAATACTTCAAATACAAGTAACTTCATATACTTTCAAATAAGTGGGAGACGATTAACTTCCAATAGAATCATGCACCAAATAATTCTCATAAAGATACAACAAATATATCCCATAAGGGATAATCCATGAGAGATCTTATAAGGGATACCACAAATATATCCGTAAAGGATAATCTTGAGAGATATCAAATAAGTGGGGTACCCACGCATGGGCCAGGGATCCTCCCCAAAGCCGAATACAAATAAGAGACATATGGCTATTGTCTATAGACCACAGTGAACACTAGTCAGGTGACATCTGTGGCACTGAGGACCGGACTAAGGTTCCCCAGCCAAGTACAAATACAAGTAATATGCATGATCGTTAAAGGAATCCATAGTCTCCAAAACCTTTTTTTTTCAAAGGAGGCAGTTGATTGGTCTTTAGGGCAGTCGGCTGCTATACTATATATTGCTTTATTGAATTTCTTTTCCTTTTTGAAATTCAAATAATATAATTTTTGAAAACACATAAGGGCAGTCGACTGGTCCCATATAGCAGTCGATTGGTTTTGAAACAAAATGCTTCTGAGAAAAAGGCAGTCGGTTGGCTCATTGGCAGTCGATTGTTTTCGCAAACAGAATGCTTCTGAAAATGGGGCAATCGACTGGCTCCATAGGCAGTCGGTTGGTTTGAAACAAAGTACTTTCTGGAAAATAGCAGTCGATTGGTTTATCTCAGTTTTCAAAAATCTACGCTTTGGTTGTCTCTAGGCAGTCGGCTGCTACTTAAGGCAGTCGGGTAACTAGGAGTAAAACCTGAAATTTAACTTTCCACACATCAAATCAGCTTTTACTTCTCTCCAAAACAATTAAAAACATGCAGACATAGCCACCCTACGTCCATTACATAAATTCCTTACCTCGATTAACTTCCGAATATGAGATTTGCTTGATTGCACCAAATTCTTTTCCTTTCGATTTCTCAAAACTGTAAACATCATCAAATTTCAAACCTTTAGGAAACCTTTATAAATATACTCTACCAACTTTACACAACTCCAAACCATGGATAAAATCAATTATCACCACTTCCATCTCTTACCTTTGCTAGTGACCAAAATAACAGCAACTTAGATCTCTTCAATTCCTTGGATTCAATCTACCAAACTTCAGATATAACTTAAGCTAGTGACAAGGATCGATTTTCGTTACTAAAGTTTATTGATTTGGTGAGTGAACATGGGAGTTTGTCAAGGTGAATGGAAATGAAAACTTTGGAAATTTGGAAGGAAACGAGAGGAATGGCATGAAAGTTGCTGTCGACTTTGATGATAAGAGCTGAAGATGATGACTATGCCACTTTCATTTAATGCATATTAATCCATTAACTCATGTCAGCCCTTAACCTTTTTCACCCAATGCCATTTGACCTTTAATTACTATTCTTTCTTCCATATGACATGCCCTTTTAATTACACCAAATCTGATATCAATTTCTCATTTAACTCATCTCTATCCCATTTTAACATCTCAGCCATTGACCATTTGACTCTTAACTATTTGACCATTCAATTGCTTTAATTCCATCCATATCCCATATATCATTTTTATATTAACATTCTCATATTTATTTGATTATTTCAGCTTACAATACTTTACAAATATGGAAAAATTACAGGAAATTAGGCATTTCACAGATTATTTGAAGTAATTTTCACTACAGATAGAGGAACTCATTCGTGAGATTTTGTAGTATACTTTCGAAGCATGCTTCCCCATAATTCCTGAAGGTATACTTATTCGTTTTGTACTTCAGCTATTGTACAGTACAGTGTTACAATAGTGTATATTAGATTGTTGGGGATATAGGTTATGTAAGTATGCGAGATCCTAATGTATTTGGTTTATGTATTTATATGAAAAACATATTTCATGAGAATATTTATATCACGTTATAAGTGATAAAGTATAAAGCATAAGAAGAAGAAAGAATGACAGTGACGAACGAGTCTAATCAAGTTGTATGAGAAAGGAAAAAGTTATATGAAAATAGGTAGTGACGAGGATGTCACACACTCGATCAAGGAGTGCATGTTTCTTATGTCGATAGAAGGCTTCAAAATGGTCATGTTACTTACCAGTACTGCAGTTTCCCCTATAATTTGTATTCTATTTAACACACAATCACATTGGTTGATTTGTAAAATACTACAGAAAATTTTGTCATATCAGAAATGCAGTTCTTTCTCCATCAGGTGTTTGTTTGTTACTTTGTTGTAAAAGTGTTCTTTTAGTTTCAGAAATAATGCCATCATGATTCAATGCTTTCACGCCATTTGCAATAATGAGCAGATTTCTATTTGAAGAAGCAATGATGTCAGGATTCTTCATAATTGAAATTGCATCAAGCTGAAAATTTCGATAATAGGGAAGCTAATTTCTTCCTTGTACGAACTTTCAAAAATAGGCAATGACTTCTCATCTGCAATTTCCATTTCCTGCCCCTACTAAACTTAATGTCAATTTTGTCATAATTAAGCAGACTTAGAATTTTTGTATTTTTGCTATGTTTGTTTTGTGTCAAATCGAGTAAAGCATAAAAATTATTTTGTTACAATTGATATAGACATGTAACATGTTGAATACGAAATGAATTTTTTAGTTTTTGATAACTTTATATTCAATTTTTAGTGTGTTATCAGTTTACTATAAAGTTTTGATTTAAGTGGTTGATCCTTTTAGCCAAAATGAAGATACAAGTTACCAATTTTATTGCCAAAGTTATGTAGGAAAGAATGGAAACAGTTGCACATTCCAAATCTCATGAAGATTAATAGCTGCTAATAATGCAAAGAAAATAATAATCAAACATCTTTGACAAGTTCATGGAAGATTACAATCATTTGCAACCACAAAAACCATTTTCCCATGAAGGCCATGCATGTTATCATATTCAAATTTACTGATAGGCATTTGTAGAAAATCTTATGTGATAAAAGGTGGAAACCGTTTGGCAAAAAAAAAAAAAAACTTTGTTGCCTTAAATCTCAAATGATCGGCTATATTAGTAATTTTCATTTACAAAGTTAGATGTTTCCTAATCTCAATTGACAAGCAAAGATTGTCTCTAGAATCTAACATTTAACTTATGAGATATTGTTCATTTTAATTCGAAAGTCTAATGATTTGTCTTATAGCAAATATATTGTAAGTATGAGCTCAAATCTCTACTTATATGTGATAATAGAATCTCACAATATCTAAATGTGGATTTAGAGATTTACAAATTATTCTTCCTTAAAATTTGTCGTCCTCATCTAACTTAATATAGAACGGAACTAAAATCACGCCAAACATTAAAATTTTAGAGATGATTCTTAACTTATAATACTTAATTTTCATATTCCGATTAGTAGATTGTTCTTTTACCATTTATAAAATTGTATCCGACTTACGAGATATTGATTGTTTTGAGATGAAATTTTCAAGATGTTTTACAAAAGATATTTTGCAAATATAAATTCAAATTTTTACTTATGTATTATAATAAAATTTTACAATATTTCTACGTAAGATTAAAGCGTTATATTAACTATGCAAATTCACTGTATATGTATGTATATGTACCGTGTACGATAACTTGATCTGTACTCAAAAGTCAAAAAATTAGAAAGAGAAACGACAAAATACCATTGCTTTTTCAGATGGGGGTAGAGCCCAAGCCAGGTGTGAAGTGCAGGAGACCATATGGGAGTTGCATGGAAAGAAGAAGAGCTCGGAGAGAAAAGACTGAAAGAAAACAAAGGAAACTGATTCATCAGCTGAGTCATTCTGCCTTGATGGTGAAAGAAGGCAACCCCCAAAAGCAATGCATGTACTGTGATAACCACAAATTCTCCGATTTTTAGAGTTAAGTATCTGTAAAATTTAATTTTAGATGTTAATAGACTGATTGAAATAAATAAATTTATTAAAGGATTGGAATATTTCAAAATTATAATAATTGATCAATCGATAAATTAAAAATTTAATAATTAGGAATTTAATTCAGGTATAAAAAAGATGTGTGTATATATATGTGATTATATATATATATATATATATGTACAAATATATAAGTGTATATACATATATATAATAATAATAAATGTTATTTTGAATTAAAGTATATATATATTAATAAATAATAAAATAGAAAAATATATGATTTACGAATTATATATATATTTATACTTATGTGTGTGTTTTAAAAATATGTATAGATGAAGTATAAATTATATTTATATCTATATATAAAATATATAAATAGTATATGTGATATACATAATTGTAAATATAGAATAGATTTATAATATATAAGAATAAAAAAAAATGGGAAGAGAACGTTGCAGCAAGCTTCTCGTGGAAGCTTGTTGCAAATCAATTGAAAAAAAAAGGTGAAAAGAGGGGAAATTGATTAGTGGACCATATGGCAAGTTTCTATTGGATAGCATATTAATAAAGAAAGTCAAATGGGATTTTCTTGAAGCTTCCATCGACTCTTATAGCTGTTCCGTTTCACGTTTTCTTCCTTTGTTTCACGTTTCCTTCCATTTTTCCTTAAGGTTTTCCTACTTTCACCAGGTAAATCACTCATATACTTCCACGAAATCATCAAGCATCGTTAATAAAGGTTGTTCCTCACTAAAAGAGCCCTTAAATCTGGAAATTAGTGGTTAAATTCCAGCAAATGGAAGCAGAAAAATTTCTGCTGGGATCTCGGTTCAAGGTTAGAATCCATGACTGTTTATGTTTTCATTGATTTTACCTATAGTATTGATTGATTCAAGTATGAATAATCTATTTTATGTTTTATATGGAACGAAATTGAAGTATAGTGAAATCTGTGAGAATCGGTCATGGAAGAAAAATGAAGAAAATTGTTGGTTATTTGATATATGTTCAGTAGAAATTAGTGGAAAATGATGATTGAAATTTTATGGAACATGATTGAATGATGATTGAAGTAATAAATTTCAGAAAAATTGGAAGTGGCGTGAAACAGGGGTTGTGCGTGAGTGATGGGTATTTTCTGTTTTGGCTTGGCTGAATATTGATGATGAGTTTTGTTGCATAACAAGTGTTTGATAGGAATCTTGAGTGAATGGATAATGTTCATAAGTTAGAATTGAATAAAGAAAGGAAATCATGAAGAGGAAATTAAAAGAAGCTGTCGGCCATGAAGACGGGGAAAAATATATAGCTGCCGGCAGTGGAAGGAAACAAAACAGAAAAGCAAGGAAAAACCAAAATAGAAAATAAAATAAATTAAATAGTTGGAATCAATAATAAGGCAAAATATAAGAAATCAAGAGAAATTTAAATAAGAGTCATAAGATGGAATTAAATTAGAAAAGAAGATAAAGTTAATTGTGGTCTTGTGTTGATATCTGATATGAGAGGGAATAAATTAATTTTTGAAATGGATTTATAGAAAAATTATTATAGCTAAAATGCTAGATTTAAATATAAATTAGACAATAACAAGTGAAATTCAAGAATGGAAATTAAGCCATAATAAACATTACATGATATTGGTGGAGTGAATTAGAATAAGAAAATATAATTTAATAGTAATTACAGTGTACTAAATAATAGAGAATAAATTGGTTGTGGGAATTAATTGAATGAAAGTAAATTTGATATAGGCAAATGATGGAATATTTATTAGAATTAGAATTTGTAATATGGGATTTTGAATATAATTTAGGTTTATTGTGCAGTATGAGGTACGAGAAATAAAGAGACGCAAATAGGGCTATCGGATTTTTATATCGCGCGGAATAGAGGTAAGAAATAGTATATGGAAGTAGTGTAGGAAATATTGTGCTTGCATGCAAGTAAATGGTGATTTGAATTATTGGAATTGTGATTTTTATGCAAAGGGTTTGGATAGAACTTAAACCGAATTTCTACAGAAAATTTTAGAAATCCTACTCTTGAATCTTCCATGCACCCTCTTTTCTAAATGAATAATAGAAAATTTATTATATGGATTTACAACATGTTTTCAGCCATATGATTACATAAGAATTATTTTAAAGTTATTTTATAGTATTTTTATATAGAATAAAATGATATTTTATATATAAATGTATTACTTGAATATATGAGATTTTTATTAGAAAACTTTGATGAGATTGATTTATAGCAAATAAATGTTTATTTGATTATATGAATATGCATTGATTTAGAACAATTTATATGAATATAATTTCATTGGAGTTTTATCGATATATGAACATGATTTTTAAAGAGTGTTGGCTCTATGTGGATTCATGCATACAGATTGATGATTAGGGCTGGGAGACTGTTGCGCAGGTTCCCAGTACCTTCCCCTTTTTCCGATCACAGTTGTCACTGACGAGTGTACACTGTAGATCTTAGACAATGGCCATTGTTACAGGTAGGAACGGTTCAGGGCTGGATGCCTGGCCCCATGTGGGTACGCCTAATCCTATACAGGTCCCTGTAGGGATATAGTTCGTGTATGGGTTCTTGGATGCTTACACTCTATTGTTTTACACAATATATGAAATGATTGATTTACAGACAGATGATAGATTTGATTGAAATGATTTGAAAAGTGAACCGTGAAAGAATATATGAACAGTATATGAACAGTGATTGAATTAAAGATAGATTGATTTTAAATGATTTGAACAGTGAATATTTATATGAACAGTATATGTTTTAAAAGAGTTTTCAATAAATGTTTACATGCACCCATATGCATTATTTTATTTATAAAATTTAAAGTTATGATTTTTACTGCATATAGTGGCATAGTACCACTCTTTTATATGCTTTTTCTTACTGGGCTTTCCCCAAAGCTCACCCCCCTTCTCACAATCCCAGATAGCTTATCGGTATACATGAAGTCCGCTGCCTTTAGTTAGTTGAAGAAATCGCTAGAGGTTAGAAGTACCAAGTGATCAGGTATTTATTAAATGTTTATTTATATTCAGACATGTATTTGTACAGCAGTTGCATTTATAAAATAGAGCATACATGAATTGTACTTACACCGATACCGAATGCAAACCAATCGACATTGAATAATTGAATGAGAAAGATAGAAGAAAAAAAAAATTGATCCGAAATTTTATAATTTCGGATGTTACATGTACACTGGAAAGGGATGACATGACCAATTTTTGGTGATTCTTTGCATCATAATCCATATCTTTATATGGCTGTTATTGGAGGGAAATTAAGGCTTTAGTGATTTGTAGTTGGGGTACAAATCATGATTACCAATAAATTAAAAAAAAAATCCTCTCTCAAATTGTACTAATTTGAGCTGCAGTTTTTAGTTTTTACCACTTTTGAAAACTGAGCTTTGGATATTGAAAGTAACTAGTGTATTTGAAAATAGTTTTTAGCTGATACCAATATCAAATAATAAAAAGTTTAAAAACTTGATTTCCAAACTTAAATAAAATAAAATCTTAAGAGATTGCTTTTACTGTTCAATTGTAATTTCTTTGAGTAAAGTGATTTTAATACACCCATATCTTTAAATCTTATTATTTTATGCTTTTTTTAGATATTTTAATTTATCACAATAACATCAAACATTTAATATTCTTATAAGTTATTTTTCTCATTACACAACGGTTAATTTTGACTGACAATACTAATCTATAATGTTATTATCTCACATTGGTTCATACTTAAAATTTATTATGTTTGATTACCTATAAATTTTAAATTTGATGCTTAACTTGAACATAATCATGCACCTTTCTAAATTAATTGCTAATGGTTCTGCTAATGTCCCTTCAATTTGGAGAACTCACAATCCTTTTCAAGCTGCAAAATTGATGTTTGTCCACTTTTTCCGTGTTCTTCCAGTCAGCTAAGTACAAGACTAGATCTACCCTAAATTGCAAAGTTTGCAAAAGAAAGAAAAAGAAAAGTCCATGGATAAGTTTTCTACTTTTGATGAAATAAAGCAACCTTTTGCATAAACAGGGCATTAACCCATTAATTATCTGATATAGTTATTTGCAAGCAGCTAGCTGTTATGGCTGCCATGCTAATATCCATGAGCTTTGCATAATATGGCACTTGTCATCTACCAATAATAAAAAACACTTTTGACAAAAGTCAAATTATTAAAAGAATACAAAACTCTTTTGAAGGAATGCTACTTGCTTTCATCTATATTACTAACATTTTTTTTTATCATAGTGCCAACACGACAACTAGGCAATCCACCATAGAAGCTAGCAAGCAAACTTTCAAGTCATCAATTTTTGTCACTGCCCACTTGAAACTATAATACTAAGTTAAAAAGAAAGTCAAAATCCCTGAGTTGAACTTAGTTTGTAATTAAAAAAATTAACGTATTCTAGTTTTAATTCATTTAATTTAAGTAATTATTTTAGAAGAAATTTTTAATAAATTTGAAGTTCAAAATTTCACATATAATTTTTTTTTGCTATTTTATCGATAACTTGTTATTTTTATTTAAATAAAAAACCAAGTGCCAACTAGTAATTTTGCAACTCTCAAGACATCAAAGTAGCAAAAATGTGCTCATAACACCTTTTAATGCCATACAAAGCTGAGAAAACTGGTCAATATATTCTTATTTTATAAATAAGCAATCGATATGCTCATCAATCAACTAACACGGCTCTAAAAATCTATGTTTCATTAATAGTAATTGAAGATGCAAATAATAAAAGAGTAAATAACAATGAATTAATCAATTGATTAAAATGACTTTAAGTCGATTTCAAACATTAGTTCTACTTTAATCATCTTTATGTAGATGCATTATTTTCTAGCTTTCATGATAAGGGAACTGTGAGTCCAGCAGCAATTATAAACTCTATGATTGCATCAGCTCAATGAGCCAGTTCTTGGTACCTACTAAGACAATTAAAAGGAATATATTCAACACAAAGACATCAAAGTTCTCAACAAAGATTACCTAGTACAATTCTACAGTAACTTCAAGCAAGTGAATCGTAAATATTGAAGCAAAGCACTTTCCATCCCAAAAAATGAGACAAAATCATTTATAAAATATGCATGAACCCTAAAAAATAAAGAACATAGAGAAGTACAAAAAAAAAATCCTTTCCCTTTTGATGCACATATCATTTCAGACCTTAAGTAGGATTAAAGAGAAAATCACCTAAATCTAACTAACAAAAAGAAAGGATATGCTATATTGTCATGTATTGGGTCTGGTATACAAACCAAACTTCAATGTAGACGATAACCATAACCCTGAGAAGATAGCATTTCTATAAAATGGTGACTTAGATAATACATAAATCATCAAAAGAATCACCTTAGTAAAAAAAAAAACCCATAAATGCATAGTATTACACTATAAATACCAAATACCAAAGCCATATCAGATGTTATTGTGAACTAATGTTTTCCTTCATTTTCTAATTCCTTTTTCTTTTTGTGTTTTCCCCTACTTTTTTTTTTAATATTTCTTGTCATTGTAAACCTTTCTAATAGACCAATGCCCATAATAATGATTATACAAATATTAACGTTATCAAAAACAAATTCTAATATAGAAAATACCAAAATCACCCATAGAATTTAGACAGTAAATGCAGTAATATAGCAAATATGGACAATATCCAAAAGATATTTTATGACACAATGAAGCACATAAATTCATGTATATTATGAATCATAAAAAATTTTCATGTAAATGCACTTGATAATAGAAAAAAACCTAACAATACATATGTGAAGACTGCAAATTTCCTTTTTGAAGTTGTGAAATAAAAGAAGGAATTTAAATAAATTAAGTATCGAGAGGTATTTCGAAGTTGTTATTTTAGTAATGAAATCGAACATGTGAGTTAGTGTATTTGAGTATAAATGATTAATATGTATATAATTTAGATTATATATAGGTTCGAGATATATATTTATATATATTAATTCGATAAAGAAAATAAGTGATATTTTTATATAGGAATAAAATACGTTAAGGATTATGTAAATGCACTTACAAATCTAAGAACGTGTATGTGAGGAATTAAATAATTAAAAAGAACAAATAAATATATATAAGTTTATATATTTATTTAATTAAATAAAAAAACACATGCATATCAAATTAAACGTGGTATACATGTGACTAATACAAATAAAATATATAACTATATAAAATAAGATAGGAAATATAATATATATAATAATAAAAATGAGGGAAAATCGGATTGGCTTCCCTGGGAAGCCACCGATTTCCCCCTACTCCCCCCACCGATATGCTTGAAGGGACCAATTTTTGCAGGAAGTGCAGAGGATACTACTGAGTGAAAGAAATAAGAAACCCAGTAAGCCTAATGTATGATGTCTTACATTTACTATTCCATAACTCATTATCATGTGCTTTATGATAATAGACCATATATTTTGCAGGGATATTGTCAATAGAGAGAGGCGATACTTTGATGCTGATAAAATGGAACCTACTAAATATGTTTGGAATTATTAGTGTGTAAAAAATAATTCAGTGTGCAATGTTCAAATCTTTAAGACTTTCTGTGTATGCCGCTACTTTTCGTTGTTTGGATTTATTTCTTTTTAAACGGGTTATTCTGTCGTGTGTTCATTTATATCTTTATTGTGTGATATAAAAACAGCACTAAATTTTACTCTTTGGATCCATTTATGTTTAAGATGAAGGGTGGCTGATGCTATTGCAATGGCATTAGCCAATAAATCTTAAGACTGTGAAGAAC
Source organism: Heritiera littoralis (assembly GCA_031772115.1). Lineage (NCBI taxonomy): Eukaryota > Viridiplantae > Streptophyta > Magnoliopsida > Malvales > Malvaceae > Heritiera > Heritiera littoralis. The sequence goes on along the minus strand of JAPDPK010000020.1, from coordinate 1,609,795 downwards.
TTGTTCAATTTGAAGATCATACAGCTTTGCCGAGCTTTATATATAGTAATGATTTGTGTTGGCTTTTTTTTTTGGTTTATATGCAGTAATGTTCGTATTTAAGATCTTTTATTTTGGAGCTGATTCAGTATCACTAAGAGCTCATTGGTGTCTTAGCATATTTTTGAAATTTCATTGGCACCCAGGGATATGTTAAAAAGCTGAGGAAACTTTTGGGAAAATTAGAAATACAGTGGATCTTAGTGAATTCGCAATTGAAGTATTTACCAACCACGACTTAGTGCATTTGCTGTGAGAAGATTGGCATCTGAGGTCCTGTTGATGCCATTTAAGACAAGGTCTTCAAGCATTGCTTGAGTTAATTGGCAAGAGCAGAACTCAAAACAGACCAGATTGAATATGCAACGACTGATATGTATGCTGCATCCAAGATTCTGAAGAAGCTGGGAGTTTAAGTTGGAGATTTATATAGAACAAGAACTGAGGTCCAGAACTATTAGATCTTTCAAATTCCCTATTTCTTCAGGGATGCAACTGTTGAGCATATTTGAACTCATTTGCATATGGGTAAGATTGGTCAAAAGACCAAGACTTGAAGGAATACATCCTGTAGGGTTGTTTCGGCTCAAATTCAAAACTCTTAAGATTTTTCAGATTCCCAAGCTTTTGAGGGTTGGAGCCACTTGTTGGGTTGGGTTTCCTTCCCATGTGGAGCCCGCTCAATACTTCATTAAGGGCTTTATGGTCCTTGCACATGGGTTGTGTTTTAAGGGTTTTTAACCCCTTCATGAAGTTGGGCGGTGACACACTTTTGGAAGAAAAAAGTGAGCAGCCAAAAAGAGAGAAAAAGCAAAAGGAGAAGTTTGTGGAAGCTGAAAAGTTTGATAGAGTCGATCGAGGTTCAGTTGTTGTCCGATTGAGCTGAAATTTTGTCAGCACGTTCATGACATTGAGTTCTTCATGTTGGACGGTGGAGATCGGGTTTCGAGCTTCCTATCTACAGTTTTGTAGAGGTGTTGTTTTATCATCTTTTGGGTGAGATCTCTCTTATTTTTTTTCTCTTGTAAGATTGTTAAGAAAGAATTATTGTTCTTGAGATATTGTGCTCGTATACCTCTAGTTTTAGCTAGAGAGAACTTTGTATTCCCATTATTGTTGATAGTGGAGATTGTTTTGGTGCCCTTAGGGCCATGGTTTTTACTCCTCGCCTTGAGGAGGTTTTCCATGTTAAATCGCTTGTGTCCTTATGCTTGTGATTGTGGTTGTGATGATTTATTTGTCTCTTGATATTATTTGGGATTGCTCTATTTGATAATTTCCTACTAGGTTCACACAAGAGGGATAATTTGATTTTTCGCTACATTACGTATTTGTCAGATAATTGTTTTACCGTGTTTTATCCCATCAAACTGGTATCAGAGCATTGTTTATTGTTGATTTAGGCCTTGTGTTGAGCATGGAAGTTAATACAAGTAGAATGGTTAATTTGAATGGTTCGAATTATCACATATGGAGAGGTAAAATGGAAGATCTTGTATGTGAAAGATTATTATTTATTTTAGTATTGAAACTGAAAAGAGATAATAAAACTGAGGCAGAATGGAATTTATGCCATAGACAGGTGTGTGGGTACATTAGACAGTGGGTAGATGATAATGTTTTGAACCATATCAGTGGAGAGACACACGCACGCACATTGTGGAACAAGCTGGAGCAGTTGTATGCTCGTAAAACTAGAAACAATAAATTGTTTTGATCAAGCAGTTGATGAGTTTGAAATATCAGAATGGGACTTCTATGACAGATCACTTAAACGCATATCAAGGGATTATTAATCAGTTGGCTGGTATGAATATCAAGTTTGAAGATGAGGTACAGGGCTTGTGGCTTCTTGGTACATTGCCGGACTCTTGGGAGACTTTTAGAACGTCGTTGTCTAACTCAGCCCCAGATGGTGTCATCAGCATGGATTTGGCTAAGAACAGTCTTTTGAATGAAGAGATGAGAAGAAAGTCGCAGGGTTCCTCTTTACAGTCAGAAGTCTTAGTCACAACCAATAGGGGGAGGAGTAAGAGTAAAGGTCTGAAGAACAAAGGCAGAAGCCAGAGTAAGTCCAACAAGTTTGCTAATGCTGAGTGTTATCACTGCGGTCTAAAAGGACATATAAAGAAGTATTGTCGACAGCTAAAAAGAGAAAACAAAAAGGACAAAGGTAAGGAGAAGACAAATTCTGATGATAGTGATGTTGATAAAGTTGCCCCTATTACAGATGACTTCCTTATTCTTTGTGATGATGATGATGATGTTGTTAATCTTACTTGCCATGAGACTAATTGGGTAATTGACAGTGGTGCCTCAATTCATGCTACATCTCGGAGAGAGTATTTCTCATCCTACATATCTGGTGATTTTGGGAGTGTTAGGATGAGTAATGATGGCTCTGCTAAAGCCATTGGTATAGGAGATGTGTGCTTGGAGACTAGTAATGGTATAACACTAGTTCTGAAAAATGTGAAGCATATTCCTGATATCCGTATGAATTTGATTTCTACAGGAAAGCTTGATAATGAAGGTTTTTGCAGCACCTTTAGTGATGGTAAATGAAAGCTCACTAAAGATTCTATGGTTATGGCTAGGGGCTCGAAGTGCTTCTCTTTGTATATGATGTAGGCCAAGATATGTGATTCCGCTATCAATGCTGTGGATAGTGATGGTGCGACTGAGTTGTGGCATAATTGACTTAGTCATATGAGTGAAAAGGGTTTGACGATTTTGGCCAAGAAAAATCTTCTTCTTGGAATGAAGACTGTGTCCTTGAAGAGGTGTGCTCACTGTTTGGCAGGGAAGCAGACCAGAGTCTCCTTCAAGTCATCCCTTCCTACAAGAAAATCAGGAATTCTTGATTTGGTATATTCTGATGTTTGTGGACTTATGAAAGTGAAAACACTTGGTGGTTCTCTTTATTTTGTGACTTTCATAAATGATCATTCAAGGAAGATATGGGGTTATACCTTGAAAACAAAAGATCAAGTGTTAGATGTGTTCAAACAATTTCATGTTTTAGTTGAAAGGCAAACAGACTTAAAATTGAAATGCATTAGGATAGATAATGGGGGTGAGTATTCTGGACCTTTTGATGAGTACTGCAGGCAATATGGTATTCGACATCAAAGGACACCTTCTAAGACTCCTCAATTGAATGGGTTAGCTGAAAGGATGAACAGGACACTAATAGAAAGGGTGAGATGTTTGCTTTCACAAGCGAAGTTGCCAAAGTCCTTTTGGGGTGAGGCTTTGAGTACTGTTGTTTATGTTTTGAATCTCACACCATGTGTTCCATTGAAGTTTGATGTGCCTAATAAAGTTTGGTTTAGTAAAGATGTTTCCTATGATCACTTGCGCACTTTTGGTTGTAAAGCTTTTGTGCACATTCCCAAAGATGAGAGGTCTAAGCTTGATGCTAAGGTAAGACAGTGTGTGTTCCTTGGTTATGGTCAGGATGAGTTTGGCTACAAGTTTTATGATCCAATGTTGAAGAAACTTGTAAGGAGCCGAGATGTTGTTTTCATGGAAGACCAAACCATTGAAGATATACAGAAGTTTGAGACAATAGTTCCTTAAAGAAGTGATGATTTGATTGATTTAGATCCAGTTCCTCTGACACATGTGCCAACAGAAGCTGAAGGTGTTCATAACAACCAACAGGATACAGATACTGTTGGTATCGCTCTACACATGTTGATTTGGGTGATAATGTTGATGAGCAGCCACCAGTTTCAGAGGTTACACCAGAGGTTTTGTCAAATATTCCACTCAAGAGGTCTACTAGGGATAGACAACCTTCCACAAGATATTCTCCTAATGAGTATGCGTTACTGACTGACGGGGGAGAACCTGAATGCTATGAGGAGGCCATGGAGGATGAACGCAAGAAAGAGTGGATTGATGCCATGCATGATGAGATGAAATCATTGTATGAGAACAACACTTTTAAGCTAGTAAAGCTACCTAAGGGAAAGAAAGCTTTGAAGAGCAGATGGGTATACAGAGAGAAGCAAGAAGAACATACTTCACAGCCACGTTACAAAGCTAGATTAGTTGTCAAGGGATTTAACCAGACGAAAGGTATTGACTTTGATGAAATCTTTTCTCCAGTTGTTAAGATGTCATCCATTCGTGTTGTTCAGGGTTTAGCAGCTAGTCTTGATTTGGAGGTTGAGCAGATGGATGTCAAAATTGCTTTTCTCCATGGTGATGTGGATAAAGAAATTTACATGGAGCAGCTAGAGGGTTTCGAAGTTAAAGGCAAAGAAGATTATGTGTGTAAGCTAAACAAAAGCCTTTATGGGTTGAAGCAAGCACCGAGGCAGTGGTATAAGAAGTTTGAATCTGTTATGAAAAAACAAGGCTACAGGAAAACTACTTCTGACCATTGTGTTTTTGTACAGTAATTCTATGATGGTGACTTTATCATTTTATTGCTTTATGTGGATGATATGTTGATTGTTGGCAAGAATGCTTCAAAGATTGATTTGTTGAAGAAGCAGTTGAGCAGATCCTTTGCTATGAAGGACTTGGGGCCAGCAAGACAGATTCTTAGGATTCGAATTTATCGAGATAGAGCAGCCAATAAGTTGTATTTGTCACAGAAGCAATATATTGAAAAGGTGCTTGAGAGGTTCAACATGGATCAAGCTAAAGTGGTTAGTTCTCCTTTTGCTACTCACTTTAAGCTAAGTTCTAAACAGTGCCCTTCTACAGATAAGGAGAAGGAAGATATGAGAAGAGTTCCGTATGCTTCAGCAGTAGGAAGTTTGATGTATGCTATGGTGTGTACTAGGCCGGATATAGCTCATGCAGTTGGTGTTGTTAGCCGTTTTGTGTCAAATCCAGGTAGAGAGCATTGGGATGCAGTGAAGTGGATTATGAGATATCTCAAAGGCACTTCCAACTTGAGTCTCACTTTTGGAAGTGGAAAACCAGTGCTTGTTGGCTACATTGATTCTGATATGGCAAGAGATGTGGATTCCCGAAAGTTCACTTCGAGTTATTTGATTACCTTTACAGGTAGTGCTGTATCTTGGCAGTCGAGGCTACAGAAATGTGTAGCACTTTCTACTACATAGGCAGAGTTTATTGCAGCAACGGAAGCTAGTAAGGAGTTGCTATGGATTAAAAAGTTCATGCAAGAGCTTGGTTTCAAGCAGCAGAGGTATGTGGTATTTTGCGATAATCAAAGCGCAATTCACCTCAGTAAGAATTCCACTTTTCATGCAAGATCAAAACACATTGATGTGAGGTATCATCGATTAAGAGATGCTCTCAATGACAACTTGTTTGAACTAGAGAAGATTCACACTGATCATAATGGCTCTGATATGTTAACTAAGGCCTACCGAAGGATAAGCTTGAAGTTTGTCGGTTGATCGCCGGGATGGCGGTTCCCTCCACATAGTCGGAAAGGGGGAGATTTGTTGGGTTGGGTTTCCTTCCCATGTGGAGCCCACTCAATACTTCATTAACGGCTTTATGGTCCTTGCACATGGGTTGTGTTTTAAGGGTTTTTAACCCCTTCATGAAGTTGGGCGGCGACACACTTTTGGAAGAAAAAAGTGAGCAGCCAAAAAGAGAGAAAAAGAAAAAGGAGAAGTTTGTGGAAGCTAAAAAGTTTGATAGAGTTGATCGAGTCCAGTTGTTGTTCGATTGAGCTGAAATTTTGTCAGCACGTTCATGACATTGAGTTCTTCATGTTGAACGGTGGAGATCAGGTTTCGAGCTTCCTATCTACAGTTTTGTAGAGGGTGTTGTTTTGTCATCTTTTGAGTGAGATCGCTCTTATTTTTTTTTCTCTTGTAAGATTGTTAAGCAAGAATTATTGTTCTTGAGATATTGTGCTCGTATACCTCTAGTTTTAGCTAGAGAGAACTTTGTATTCCCATTATTGTTGATAGTGGAGATTGTTTTGGTGCCCTTAGGGCCGTGATTTTTACTCCTTGCCTTGAGGAGGTTTTCCACGTTAAATCGCTTGTGTCCTTGTGCTTGTGATTGTGGTTGTGATGATTTATTTGTCTTTTGATATTATTTGGGATTGCTATATTTGATAATTTCCTACTAGGTTCACACAAGAGAGGGATAATTTGATTTTTCGCTACATTACGTATCTGTCAGATAATTGTTTTACCGTGTTTTATCCCATCACCACTAATATAGTTAATTGAAATATTAATGATCTCCAATTGGGTGAGTTTACAAAGTGAAGAAGGTAACTCACCTGTTAGATAATTTGAGGACAATTTGAGATATTTGAGTGATGACAGTCTACCTATATGAGGTGGTATGCTCCCATTAAGTGCATGACCTCAAAGTTCAAGATAGATTAAGTTAGGAAAGGCGGAGAAATTCAATTTTCTGAATTTACTGTTACATGTGATACCAGGCCATCTGCAACGGTGGGAGGTAAGGTTGGTGAATCTACTTCGCCAACCACTCCGGAGCAGAGCTTGCCCTTTCGATTCTAGAGAAGCTGATGCTAACATGGTTGTCGCATAGAAAAGAACAATGACAGACCAGACGCTTACCATTGTGAAGAGGTTGGTTAGGGATGAGACTTTGTCAAAGCTTATTTGAGGGGGTTCACTTATAAATCGTAAATTTGAAGAGAACAATTTTGTTTTGAAATTTTGACGTGAAAGGTCTTCCATCTTCTATTAAGATCGGGGCCAGGCAAATTTTTTTTTTTTTAAATAAAGGGCCACACATTACTCTATCACTACTTTTCTTGTTCTGATTTTTTAAATTTAATAATTATGATTTTTTATTTATGAGAATTTTTTTATTATTTTTATTTATGAATTTTTACAAATATTATTAGGATTATTATCCAATATATTGTAATAAAGTTCCTATATTCCACATGTGAAAATAAAACGATGAGACATAACATTTTAAGAATATTAAAAAAATAAAAATAAATAAAATGAGGTATGTATTATCATTTTAATCTTATTTGTAGAATTTAAAAATTTTATTAATAGTTTATTAATAATTTATCAAAAGAAAACATGTTAAATGTAAATATTTTTGTAGAATAACTGAGACCGAAGATAACATCAGGTGAAATCGTTATTTAATTTTGATTGGCACTACATCTTACTCCTCTAACTCTCATGTTTTAACCATGTGTTATTTCGCATAAAAGACTAAATCATGGGAAGTAAACATTTTTTGGGATTTTCCATCAAAATTCGAAGATTTTAAAGACTTCTGTTATCGTATTTTTTACCCCAAACGTACTGTATGGATTTCAAAAATTTTGTTCAACCCTGCAAGCATCTTTCACATGGTCTCGCTCTCACCTCGCCTCTCTCTTTTCCTTATATTATGTTAACGAAAATCAACATCTCTTCTGGACGAATACCAGGCCCTTGGCTTCAAGTCCTTCCGTATAGGTTAGGGTAATAAGAATCAACATCCAAAAACTCTTTTTGTTGAACGATTCCAAGTCGTTTATTTGTATCTTATTAAAAACGTGATGGCTACTCGTACAAAAATTTCAAAATTTCCAGAATTCCATACAGCACAGCGCTACCCTGGTGTTGACTTCAGTTTGGTCTCTCCTTTTATTTGTTACGCACATTGTTAAGCAATAAGAGTAGTTACTGCTGGTTGCGTCTAGGCCGCGTGGGTCCAACTGAGGTTGAATTTTCTGCAGTGATACGAAAATCTCAATCCTCTGGCAATGACTGCTATATTTTCTTAGGCTTCAGCTTAGCCCTTAGAGTGGAATAAGAGAAAGCTCTTTGTATAAACTTCATCTTCTACGAAGATTCAGAGAATTATGGTCAGGAATAATTACAGGAAATACTTGTCTAACAAGTTTATTAACGCTCACTTGCGATTAGGAAATAGTACAGAGTGGACCAAATTGGAAAAATTAGCCTTGATGGAATAGACAACCAATAAGTTTATTTTGCTTGCATTTTGGTGCATATTCTTCTACACTTACTAACCCTTTTTCCTATTTCTATATTTTAGAAAGCAAGAAAAGTGCTCATTTACTGTTCACCACGCTTACAACAAGTTACAACTGCATAGATTTCCAGTTCTCTGTTTTGAATCTCAATTAATTCCTACCTAGAATGTATGTATGTATGTATGTAACAACGACCCAGCTTTGGAAATATAATTGAGTAGCTGTTAAGATTTTCGCTTTGATAGAATGAGAAACAGATTTCATCGATCATTCTCACATCCTACCATTCAAAAAGGAAAAACAAATAGTTAGAATCAGTAAAAGAAAAATAAAGAGAAAGAGATCAGCCTTTTGTGCCCAAAACTGGCTTGAAACAAAGTGGATTTAGCCTTCCTCGCTATTTTCTCATCCTACCGCTTAGACAAAGAAAATTAAAAAAGAAAAACAGAAAAATTATGATCTTAGAAGAAAATTTTTCATTGTCGCCATTCTTTCTCCCTTGAACGTTTTATATTTGGGAAAAGAGAGATGGAGTGGGTATACATTTGGGATAAGGGAGACGGAGTGGATAGAGAGAAGAGATACTTGCCTTGAGTTTTAGCTTTGCACAACCCAAAAAAAAGTTAAATCTAGGAACCAGGAGAAAGGAAAAATAAATCAGAGGACGTCCTAGAGGGAAAGCTGAAAGGCGTCGTGGTGGCACCAAAATGTAAAAACGCGTTCGTTAGAGAGAGCCGGAATGTGGAAGCACGAAGAGGCAGGCTTGGATCCTAAATTTATTGTATAGATTCTGGAGTTTAAGTGAATTTGTTCTTTGGATTAGTTCATGGCATTAAGGAGGCAAGGTTTTCTGATAGATATGGCTTCCGTTTCTATATGTGCCATGAGATACAATGCTTATTCATAAAGCTTGTCATCATTTCCAATTTGGAATTTTATTTATTTATTTATTTTTTGAAGTCAAAGAAAAGATTGCATGAACAAATAGTAACATATGCATTTCTGCAACTGGGAATGTATAGGAATGGAAATTTCCAATCCAACTAATTTAATCATGTTGTCAAATAAATATCAGTTAATATTTACCACTATTGATTAATAAAGCAGAGACCTTCAAGCCTTATTTCAAAGTCTCAAGCGGAAGGAAGGCAAATTTACAGACTCACAGTAATATAATATGAAATAGTAAAATTCCATGCATACATACATATGTATGTATGTATGAGCAACAGAAACAGGGGGAAAAAATATTGTTTAGTGAGTGTTGATTTGCAAATGTTGTTTGAAACCAATGACGATTAAACCTTGCAATTTTTCAGGTGATAACTGGCTTATGTTAAGTTGCCAATGGCCTCAAGAGACATTTGGAAACTAAGAAGCCGATTGTTTATTGAGATTGGGACCAAGTAGTCAAAAGTTCTACAGCAATTATCTACCCACTCTCATTGAATTATAGATTTCCTTGGTCTGTAATTTCTCCGCCACCTTCTCCACGGCGATAAAGTCGTTGATTGGACCCCACTGGTGACGGGGTTAGTAATTTCCTACTGAGAGCTGAGCATTCACATTAATCTTATCTAAATATAATGGAATGGGCAAATATAAGCCACACAAATTCCATAGAAGTCTAAATATCTGCATCTTAATTTAATTTTCTTCTCTCATGATGCTACACCTACTACTTGCTCTCTCTTCTGGCTTTGGGTATTTGCTTAATATGAGATATCCCTTCGGTTGTTTTAACACCCTTAAAATTAACCTTAATATGAGATATATTTTGTATGTTATGTACAAATATAGTTTTGTCCTATGATTTTTTTAAAAAATGGGTTAAACATGCAAACGTATGTATATATGATTTCTTTGTTATGAATTGTGAAAGCAGTTTTGTATTGACTTTTCGAATATGATTTTATTCAAGTATTTGTATATAATTATCTTTGAGAATATAATTTTTCATACAAGATATTTTGAGAAGAAATGCAAAATATGCTCTGCATAAGATACGTTTTGGATAATACATGATTTAGTCGCTTTGATCTTTGAAGTTCGTTATAATGTACTTACATATATTTTTATTTTGGAAATACGGAATTTGCTTTGGAATGATGGACGAAATTTGCTTTGTATGAAATATGTTACAAGAAATAATAATATTGTTTTGTATATCTGGGATAATCTGAAAATGTTTTGTTTTGTCTCCTAGTATGGCTATGCTCTGACCCTGCCAATGGGGGTTAAATGTTGGCCATGTCGACATGTATTCTGTTAAATGAAACTAGTTTCTAATTGAACCACCGGTTAAGAATAGTGGCCCTCTGTTCTGTTTCTGTGCAACTATTAGTTGCTTCTGATATCTCTGACCTGAGCCACCGGGGTTAATTGTGGTTTTTGTTCTGATTCTGACCTGTGCCACAAGGGTTAAGCGTGGCCATGGCATGTTACAGGAGACTTGAAAATTTTGATTTATGAAGCTTTTGCTCAGTTTTGGTATCTGTGAAATTCTGTTTAGTTTGAAATCTGAATATATGGATTTGAATAAATTATGTGATTAAATATGAGATTACCCAACATTGATTTTGAATCTTTATATTGATATTTTGGCCTAGTGTTTTTATGGCATGCTTAATCCAACTGTTGGGATATCGGTTGCTTACTGAGTGGTTGTACTCACCCCCTTTCTTAACATCTTATAAGTTTTGATGTTGATAATGTCTACGGGAATGTTGGGGAGTGACACTTTGGAGCTTAGGATATGTTTCAAAACTTCTAAGCTTATGATCAAATTGAGACTTAAGAATCTTTTAAATTTCTTTGTTGATTTTAAGCAATAGGTTGAAGTTTTGTAAAACTTCTTTTGATTATTGGTGGTATATTTTAATTTAGATATTTGAAAGGATTGAATTTTAGTATGATAAATATCTTGCATGTCTGTGAGATTATTTTTTATAAGTGTGCGACATCTGTTATGTCCCGAGTTCGGGGCGTGACACTACCCTTCAATACCTCTAGGTTTCAAGCTCACTTCCACCCCTTGTACTCTGCTGTTTTACCTGAGGAAAAGCCACCTCTTTTAAACCAAAATTCCAGCTCTACTAGCTGGCATCCTCGCCTCCTTCCCTGATTATTTCCCTTCTCTTTTTCTTTCACTCTCGGTAATCCTCTCTTCCTTGTACTGTGTCAGTGCGTGAAACTCAGCTTTGCAATTTACGTCTGATTAGCCTCTGCTCTGGCTCCCAAAACCAGTCCTTCTCTTACCTTAAACTTCACCTTTCTTATGGGTCGAGACAACAAAAGGATGATGTGGCTACAGAATCAGGAGGAAGCTGCTGGTGGTATTCTCGGTTCCAATAGAAAACTAAAAGAAAGGATGAAATAGTGGAGGTTGGGATGATGATCATGGACGGTGATAACGATGGCTGGCCTCAAGTTTCTTCAGGAAGCCACTAACACATATATTATATTATATTATATTATATTATATTTATTTGTTTATTTGATTGTTTTTAGCCCTATATTAATATTTATTGGATGTACTTTAAATTATTTTAGTTTATTTATCACATGCTCTTTGTTTAACTAGCATTTCATATTTATTTATTTATTTATTTATTACATAGATATATATTTTTATCTTCACATGTATATTAGATTTATTTTAATATAATGATGTTCCTTATTAAATTAAATATATATACATATATATTTTGTTCTTTTAATTAGCTAGTCACTTATATATATATGCACTTAGATTTGTAAGTGCATTTATGTAACCATTAATTTGTTTAATTAATATACAAATTATCTATTTATTTTCTTTATTAAATTTAGATATATATATATATATATATATATATACACACACACATCTCAAACTTATTACATCTCAATATTTAAGTTATTTAATTCCTTCATTATTTACAAACTAAGGAAAATTTGCGGTTTTCACATTTCCAATCCAACTAATTTAATAATGTTGTCAAATATATATCAGTTAATATTTACCACTATTGATTAACACAAGCAGAGACCATTTTTTTCTGGTCTTTGATCTCCGGTATCCGCTTTATGTAACTACTCCGAAATCGGAGAATTGTTAGGCCACATGGAGTAGGGTGCCCCTCCTAGCATGGTTTGCTCCATAAGCATGACTTGAACCCGGGTCATACTTAAGAGAGAATGAGTCCCTTACCACTCAATCCCAATCAATGTTGGTACACAAGTAGAGACCTTGAAGCCTTATTTCAAAGTCTCAAGCGGAATGAAGGCAAATTTACAGATTCACAGAAATATAATATGAAATAGTAAAATTCCTTGCATACATATGTATGTATGTATGAGCAACAGAAACAGGGGAAAAATATATTGTTTAGTGCGTGTTGATTTGCAAATGTTTTTTGAAACCAATGACAACTAAACCTTGCAATTTTTCAGGTGATAACTTGCTTATGTTAAGTTGCTAATGGCCTCGAGACATTTGGAAACTAAGAAGCCGATTGTTTATTGAGATTGGGATCAAGTAGTCAAAAGTTCTACAGCAATTATCTACCCACTCTCATTTAATTTTCTTCTCTCATGATGCTACACCTACTACTTGCTCTCTCTTCTGGCTTTGGGTATTTGCTTCCAAGTAATCCCAAATCCAGGTCTTAGTACAGTGCCCGGAAAATTACTCACTAGCTCGGAGTCTGGTTTCTCTAGTTTTAACAACCCTAATTCCAACCCTTTCCCTCTCTTTCTCTCTGGAAATATGGCCGAGGCAATTGTTTCCACTATCTTGGAGCAGCTGACTGCAATCACGATCGAAAAAGCAAGCGGGGCGTGGAGGCTGGTGAGTGGTGTTGAGAAAGAGGTCAAAAGGCTTGAAAGCAATTTTAAGGCAATCCAGTACGAGCTTGAAGATGCCGAGGAAAAGCAATATCGGGACAAACGTCTGAAAGTTTGGTTAGAGAGGTTCACAGAAGTTTCTTATGACATGGAAGATGTATTAGATGACTGGAAAACAGCTGTCCAGGACTTGCAAACAGCAGATCATGGAGTTGAAACCAGTTATACTTCTGTTCTGAAGAAGTGGAAGGTATGTCAATTTGTTTCAAGCTTTTTCTTTGGTTCTCAAGTAGTTAGGCGTCATGATATTGCTAGCCGAATAAAAGATATCGATGAAGAGCTTGACCAGATTGTTAAAGACAAAAACAAGTTTGAATTGATAAAAAGAGAAAGTATTAAGCAACCCAAACGGCCAGAAAGCACTTGTTTTGTGGATGTCTCAAAGTTATACGGTCGAGATACGGTCAAAGAAGAAGTAATAAAGACATTGCTGAATGGAATCAGTGCAGAAGAAGAGAGTTGCATTCCTACCATCACTCTAGTAGGGATGGGAGGAATAGGAAAAACAGCTCTTGCCCAACTGATATATAATGACCACAGAATTCAGACACATTTCGACAATAAAATTTGGCTGTGTGTATCAGACCCCCTTGATGAAAGACAAATTGCACATGCAATTCTTGAAGGTCTTGACTCAACAATTTTCCTTCAAAACACAACTCCATTGCAAATCCTTTTTACCAAGATCCATGAAAACATGAAAAAAAAGAAATTCTTTCTTGTTCTAGATGATGTTTGGGCAGATCATGGTCAAGATTGGGAACAACTAAAAGCTACTTTCCCATCTGTCATGTTGGGAAGTAGGATTTTAATCACTACTCGCAAGGAATCAGTTGCAAAGCACATGGAATCCACTCATATATTTTACTTAGATCTATTGTCGGAGGAAATATGTTGGCAGATACTTTCTCAAAAAGCATTTTTCGGAAGGAATCAGATCGTGAGCCGTGAAAATTTAGAAGACATTGGAAGAGAAATTGCAAAGAAATGTAAAGGTTTACCGCTTGCTGCAATAACTTTAGGAAGTCTCCTGCAAGATAAATTACCAAGAGAAGAGTGGCAAAATGTTTTGAATAGTAAGACATGGAAATTAGATTTTGCACAAGAATATATTTTTACCCCTTTATTATTGAGTTATTATGATTTGCCCCCAACAATGAGACGATGTTTATTGTATTGTGCAATCTATCCCAAAGATTCTATTATTAATAAAGATTCATTGATTCAATATTGGATGGCGCAAGGATATTTAAACTCTGAGGACAATTTAAAAACAGAATTAAAAGGTGAAGATTACTTCAAGTGCTTAGCCTCTCGTTCTTTTTTTCAAAATTTTGAGAAAGATGTTAATGACAATATAATTTTCTGTAAGATGCATGACATGGTACATGACTTTGTCCAATTTTTGACAGAAAACAGATTTGTCATAGAGAAGATAGCCGAAGATTTAACACTGGACTTATCTTCCAAAAAACCTCGTTATTTGTGGTTGGGAATTGAAAATTGCAGCTCTTCTCCTATGTCCATTTATGGCACAGAAAAATTGCGAAGCCTTGCGGTAATTTCTCTTGGATACAATGAAAAACCTGGTGAAGTCCTACAAAATTTGTTTTGTGGACCCAAGCATCTAAGAATATTGGTGTTTGATCGGTTTCATCTAGACACAAAAGAAATTGTTCGTAGCATAGGAAATTTGACTCAGTTGAGGTACCTTGCTTTGATTTTTTGCTCTGGAATAGAAAACTTGTTTGAAGCAGTGTGTGAATTACCTAATTTACAATCTTTGAACATTCAATGTGAAAGTCTTCAGAAACTGCCAACTGGAATCGGAAAATTGATTAACCTGAGGTATCTTGATACTGAATGTTGTTTTGGTCTGACTTACTACCCAAAAGAGATTAGTAATTTAACTTCTCTCATGAGATTAGATGGTATCAAAATGAGAGCAGATCGTAATGATGCTGAAGAATTCAGTATTGGGGATCTCGAAAACTTGGACTTTCTTGGTGGAAATCTTTGTGTTGAGCTGACAGGGGATTCAATAGACTGGGACGAGGCTAAGAGGGCTAAGCTTCACAACAAGACACATCTCAAGCGAATGGAGATATGGCTCTGCTCTAGGCATTTAAAGAAAGAGGAAGTACTTCAAGCTTTAAACCCACGATCCAACTTGCCTGTAGTACTCTTCGATTACCAAAGCTGGTTGAGAAGTGGGAAGCACCCGCCAAAGAGTAAAATTCGAGTCGCTCGTTTAGCACAAAAAGCAGCCCGTAAATTAATGGAAGGTAATGCCTTTGGTGAGGAAAGCTCATTCTTCTCTTATTATATGGTTAACAAACTTAACCGTAAATTTAATTTAGCAATATTTCTTAAAGCAATTTTATCACCGTATTTTCTAATTTGTTCAGAAAATTATGATATACAGAGCAAAAAATTTCAGCAAAATCTACACTTCGAAGTTTTCCACTTTCTTTAGAGCACCAAAAAATTTATGTTTATTTTTATTGATATGTATGGATGAACCAATTTTCGCAGGAAGCGGACAGAATACTACTGATTGAAAGAAATAAGAAACCAAGTAAGCTTAATGTCTTGACTCTTGTTTTATTATGTCCTCCATGAAATTAATTTACTATTCCATAACTCAGTACCATGTGCTCTGTGATTGTAGACCTTATATTTTGCAGGGATATTGTCAACAGAGAGAGGTGAATCCTTGATGCTGAAAAAATGGAACCTACTGTTCTTGATGGCATGAAGAAAAAAGATGTTTGGATTTATTTGTGTAAAAAATAATTCAGTGTGTAATGTTCAAATCTTTAAGACTGTGTGTGTCTGCTGCTACTTTTCGTTTATATTTGGATTTATTTCTTTTTAAAGGGATTATTCTGTTGTGTGTTCATTTATATCTTTATAGTGTGATTAAAAGACAGCACTAAATTTTACTCTTCGGATCCATTGCTGATGCTATTGCTGTGGCATTAACCAATAAATCTTAAGACCGTGAAGAACTTATTATTCACACTGAAGACCATACAGCTTTGCCGAGCTTTATATATAGTAATGCATTTGCATTGGCATATATACATTTTTCAAATATATCAATAAATATAATGAAACGGACTACTGTAACTGTATAAAACTATATAAGAATGACAAATTAATATTATATGTGCGTAATAAAGTCTTTTCTTGTTTCCTATTAATTATATGAAGTTAAACTCATAAATTAATATAGTTAAAAAAATTTAAATATATTATACAATAAAATTTTTCTAAATTAATACTCTTCTATCATCTTTAAGTCTTAATTTTTATAAAAATAAATTCATTTTTTATTTTTAATATATTTCAATTCAAAAACCAGACTTTATTCAAACACATGAAAAATTAAGTAGATAAAACTTTTTTAAAATTAATTATTTTTAATTCGTATTAATTTGTACAAAATAGTCATAAAAGTAAATTAATTTTTGATCATCTCAGTCCCTTTCAAATTCAATCTAAAGCATTCAAAAACATTCTCAAGTTATCATTTCCACTATTTAATTGTTTTTCCTTGCAAATTTTCATTAAACAAAAGAAGAAAAAATAATTTTAACTTTAATTTAAAATCTCGTGAGACTAAACCCCTTATCCCTCCATTCTCTTGCCTCAGTTCGCTTCTCTAGTTTTCTTCACCGCCCAAGCAGCTCTTTCCTTTCCTCGTCACACGGCTCATGGCCTCTGCTTCAATTAGTTTCTATGGCCGTCTCATCTCTCTCAAGATTCAAAAGATCAATAAGCCACACACATTTTGCAATTGACAAGAGGCCGTCAGACCATGGAAGCTTTAAAAGAGCACTATCTCCACACTACAACTTAAATTTTTCCCAATATGAGGGAAAAAAATAATTTTGAGTGAATATCTTTTTATTAGCTTGAATTACTTTTTCTTACTAGATTGTTGTGGCTTGATATGAATATTTATCTTTCTTTATTTGATTAAAAAAACCACTACATTGTTATTCCATCGCTATATAAAATCTTGTCAGTAAAGGCGTTTATGGGCTAGATCGGATTCGAGATAGGTTTAGATAAGATATAAAGGGGTTGAAAGTGAGCTCATATCATGTTCGACGTGTTTGTCCATCTCCATTTTTACATACAACAAGTAAAGTCAAACCAGTGAAATATTACTATTTGTAAAAAACAAATAAAATCTAAAAATATAAAATATACATAATAATTAATAAATATAACACAATAAATTGAAATAAATTCTTACAAAAAGATTACTAATGTTGAATCATAAGAACTCTACCTAAAATTTTAATTGGACCAAGTATAATTTAAATATAAAATTATAGGAAATTCAAGTTATATATAACATATATAAGATAAGATTGCTAAACGCTCTTCCTCACATATAAATCATATTTAAACAACAAAAAATGAAGAATCTACCAATGACAAATTTAAAAGGAACAAGGAAACACCATAAACTTTCGTACCATTTAATTTAAATTATTTTATTTTATTTCTAAGGTGACAACCCCTTACATACAATACAACTTTATGCAAAAGGCCATAAGCACTAGAAAATAGATAAAATGGCCAAACCCATATATATTGTCATGCCCTGAACCTGAGACTAGAGGTGACAAATGAGCAGGTTTGATCGGGTTTAGGTTGGGTTATTTTGAATCAGATCATTTTGGGTTAAGGAAAAATCGAATCATTTCGGATTCGGATAATTTCGGATTCGGATAAAGTCGGGTTTAAGTCAATTTAAATTTAGATCAATTTTTCAGGTGATAATTGGCTTATGTTAAGTTGCTAGTGGCTTCAAGCATGGCCCAAGTTAATTTGACGGAAGCACATCCCACAACAGAGCAGATTGAATGTTCAACAACTGATGCTTATGCTGCATACAAGATTGGGAAGAAGTTGCTAGGAGTTTAAGTTGGAGATTTATATGGATTGAATTCTAGAGTTTAAGTGAATTTGTTCTTTTGAGTAGTTCATGGCATTAAGGAGGCATGTTGTGTAACATCTCAAATCCACAGTATAACATAATATTTACTTATAATTTACACTTACTTACCGGTTGGGCTGTCTGTGATGCTTAACAACTCTCAACACTTTAATAAGAATTAGTACTCTTATTCCTCGTAAATCATATAGAAATATGAATTATTAAATTATTCCCTTAAGATGTTTATACATTCCCTTATATTTAAAGTAGTACTGTACTATTTTACTGAATATATAAAAGAATACAACATACCTTCGATATCAAATCTCTGGAAGGTAATTCTCTTAGTCCAAAATCAATAATCTGTGGAGTGGAAAATAAGGAGTGAGCGACAACGAGCTCAGTAAGAAAGGTGTATGCTGCTTTATACAAATAAAACTATATCCCCCAAATACGTTTATTTTTCTTAACAATAAACCCAGTAGGAAAACAGTGGATATAGTAAACAGTAAACAGGATTCAATAGATCTTTTTAGTAAACAGAAATAAGTAAGTTGAGACTAGGCAACAAATAAAACATGCTCTTATTGTTTCCCCCAGGAATACAAGTCGTCCACTTTTGGGGTGCACCTGTAGGCCATCGCCCCTCACGGCTATCTCGGCTAGATCTATGGCCATAATCTATAGGTGGTCCTCGGGTCCACTTGCCAAGTGACCTCGAGACCGTTGATGACTTGGCGGGTCCATCAGCCTTGTGACGCCCTGGGGTGTACCTGTTGGTCCATCGACCCGAGCCATCGCCCCAGGCAGGTCACTCAATAGTAATGCATGAACTCGGGGCCTAAAGTCTCAAAAATCACTTTTATATCTCATGAAAAACCTTTATGGAATTATTTCACCCATATTATCATTTTCTCAAAATGATTTGATTTCCAAAAAGATTTTAGGCTTTCTGTTTACAAATGGCAATTAAAACAGCCCATTTTTCGTATAAGAAAAATACCAAGTAAATCAGCTCACCCATGGTCAGCTCGCCAAGTACGGCTCGCCCATGGTCAACTCGCCCAATGCGGTGAACTAGTGTTCGCCCGTCAACCTTTGTATCTAAAAACAAGTTAAACTGGCTCGCCAATAGAGGCTCGCCCATGGTCAGTTCACCCATTCTGGCATTTTTCATGGTCAACTCGCCAAATGCGGCACTACCATGGCCAACTCGCCCAATACGGCACTTCCATGGTCAGCTCGCCTATTTGTGGCTCGTTCAGATTTCTATTAAAACAGGGTCGCCCGCCCAAAACATTATAAAAGGGTTCGCCCACTTTGGCTCTCCCGAATTTTATTAAAACAAGGGTCGTTCGCCCCAAAACGTCATAAAAGGGTTCGTTCGCATGCCCTTTACCAGTTCGCCCAAAAATAACATAGAGGTCGGCTTTGTAGCTTGCCTAAATCATAACAATTATCAAACCAATGCATGTCATAAACAAAACAATTTCTCAATAATTTCCATAAAATTTAACTCCACAGGACATGCATTCACTTCACACACATCTCCCTTACCTGGTCTCTTCGAAGCTTAGCTTCCCGCTCGCCCTTATCAATCCTGAATTCCTAGCTGCAAAATGAATTATGAAGAATATTAGTATTTCCGTCCGAATCTTTCCAACACTTTGGCGAGACTTGAGGCTAATCCTCTAGTTCGCCCAATACAACTCGCCATTCATATATATTGGCTTAAATGTGGGAGTTCTCCCACAATTTCAACTCGCCATGCCTATGCATTTGAGTTCCTTATTTCCTACTCGCCTCATTGGCGATGACTAAAGTTTCACATGGGCGATCATAATAGTAGACATTCTCGCCCTTTTGAGTGGTCACAATTTCCGTGTATTTTGGGCGATCATACGCCCTCGCCCATTTGGGCTATCAGTCTGATTATCCAAAAGTTGGCGAACATGTATGTCGCCGACTCATGCATTTCATTAAGCTCGCCTCATCCTTTTGGAGAGTACCTAATTTCTTTGCTTGCCTATTTGGCAAGCAGTGGAATAATCCCGTTCGCCCATCGTGTTTCTTCTACTCACATTACATATGCACAACACAGCAGCTTATGTTCAGCTATTAACGTTTCCAACCAGTAAGAAACATAGCCATGTTAACTTACTACATACTTTCATGCCAAGTAATATACCTACACATCTCCTACTTAACATATCCTCACTATAAACCAAGGATTTAAATACATACAACGTTGGCTGGAACTTTATTTACCTGGTTTGATTGAGCCAACACAACTCACAACTTGTTTTGTTGTTCCCCACGTCAGTCCTCCTCTCCTTGATTCACTTGGATGGTTTTATGAGTGAAGGAAAATACATGAAAGAAGACTAGATGCTTAGATAGCAAGAGAAGAATTCTTGTCAAGTAAATGAGAAAGAAATGAACTAAGATGAGGCAAGAGAAATCGGTGACATCGATCTTGAAGAGAATTGTATTACATTTTGTTTAGCTATCAACTTTTATAGCCGGCTATTAGGTCTCGTAGCTTCTAATCTCTTTGCTCATCACTTTCCTTGCTCATTAATGGTTGAAGAAAAAAAGGCAATTCAATTAAATGGCGTGGTGAAATTTTCTACAGCTTATTAAATGGTGAAGAATATTCCAGCCCAAAAGGAACGACTTGCAGCCATGATATTTCATTTTCTTCTCCATGTTTTTCTTGACTTTTCTTACCACTTTCATACCATTTCAACCAATCACCATTTAGCTCATGTGAAACCATTTAATTTATCATCTTTAGAATATTATCTACTTAGAATATTATCTTGAAAATTTGGCTCTTTACAACCAACTAGACCAATTGGTCTTGCATAGGAAGGAAGTGGCGTGTACTCCCCTTTGCGGCCACCTTCCTTGACTTCTCTTCACCCTTCCTTTTCATACTTCAACCAATAAGGTTTCTTTTATCCATGAACTTCATTGTTATTTCTTTTGCATTCTTTCCAACCGAATGCTTTCTATGCATCTTTTAAATACTCAATCCAAATTCATATACACTATACTGTAAATTAAAATTCCAAAAAATTCCAAAATGTAAAGTGGAATTTCATATTCAATATTGATTTAATTCCACTAAATAATTTATTTATGTTATCCATCATTTACAATAGGCTGTACAGTATAATAAAATCGGGTCTCACATGTTGTTTGATAGCTACGGCTTCTGTTTCTATCATATGCTTTTTCAATAAGCTTATTATCATTAGTTAGGAATCTGATCTTTTTTCTTCAAGTCAAAAAAAAAATTGCATGACAAATAGTAATATGCCTTTGTGCAACTGGGAA
The DNA here is from genome assembly GCA_031772115.1 of Heritiera littoralis. Classification (NCBI taxonomy): domain Eukaryota; kingdom Viridiplantae; phylum Streptophyta; class Magnoliopsida; order Malvales; family Malvaceae; genus Heritiera; species Heritiera littoralis. Next base: position 1,588,637 of record JAPDPK010000020.1, on the reverse strand, counting down.
TGTATACATAGGAATGGAAAGGTCCAATCCAACTAATTTAATCATGCTGTCAAAAACCAATTCAGTTTGAGATTCCATACATTGCTAATATTCAGTTAAATTATTGCCAGCCATGTTGAGATTCAAAGCATTAGCCTATATGACGTGGAGGGCAAGTGTCAATATTGTGCTCTCTCAGCCAAAGTTATGTAGTTTTACAAAAGGCATAATTTGTTCACCCCACTCCAAGTAAAGATGCGGTTAATAAGAAAAATTCTGAAACTAATGGTAAATATATAGCACTATTGATTGATACAAGCAAAAGCAGTTACTGAACTTCGATTGGTCGAAGCAGAAGTGAAGCTAAATTTACAGTAATATAGCAAAATAACCAGTATATATACGAGCAACAAAAACAGAGGAAAAACTATTGTACTTAGTATGAACATATTGAGCATAAGTTTTGATCCGTTTTTATATTATGCCAATCTAATCTAACAGAAGACAGAATTTGGTTGAAACAAGTGTCGATAGCCTTGAATCAGAATATTCATGAAATTTAACCTCATTAAAGAGACTTGAAAATTGCAAGAGGCCTTGTGTGCAAAAACAAATCAATAATATTAATTCCTCAAACCTGTGTTTTGTGACTGATGACAAGTCCTTTCGGGTTTTCCTCTTTTTCGAACTTTATGTAACAACTTTTTATACTAAAAATACGAACCAATTTTTTTTTTACTTACTTGGTTGGGCTGTACGTAGTGTACTAATCAATTCTTAAGCTAATATTATATTAGCTAAGTCAATGTCCTTAGTTACCTTAGGTCCCAGTCAAATTCTCTCACTAAGCATGCATTTATAATTTTCAATCATTCTACTTGACTAAATATATCTCTACCCAAGTTGCATGCATTGTTATAAACCATAACTATATTTTATACTTCCTTTAATTACATCCCCATACTATAAAAGTACTGAATATAGAAGTCTGAATATAAAAGAAAATACTGTACATCACATACCTACAAGAGTGGTACAAAAGCCTCGAAGGACTTGCTTGAACCCCGTGTACAAAGCACCTACTGCAAATAATCTGGAAGGTGGAGAAGGGGGTGAGCTTTTTGGAAAGCCCAATAAGAAATATATATAAGAAACAGATACCGAATTTCTATATGCAAGTTTTGAAAATATATATTAAAGCTCAAATACCATATTTCATACTATTCAGAAATCAAATCATGCATATGTAATGCATCGGAAAACATTTCATTTAAACGAAAACATAAGTAATCAAATTTTGAACATAATTCAAAATATACGTGCTTATCACATTCATTTTCAATACAAATTGTCAAATTAAATTCATATCGGTTTCAGAATCCAAATATCATACATTCAGAATCATATACGAAGATAAGCACAGAAAACCATATACATACTAAGCTTGAGACATAACGACTAAGCAAAAATCAAGCAGTTCAAATTGACATATGGCCATAGTCTAGAGGGGGTCCACAGTGAGCACTGATCAGGTGTCAACTGGGCCCGCTGTGGACTGGATCAAGGTCACAGCAATAGAAACTCTACTGTAGACTGGATCAGGATCATACAGTAGCCCAAAACATTACCTACTGTGGACTGGATCAAGGTCACACAGTAGTTCAAAACATTACTGCAATGATTGCTAGTCATGTCTCAAAACATTTCCATACATATAGTTCCTACTGCGGACTGATTCAAGGCCACACACAGTAGTCCGAATATAAATACCTACTGCGAGCAGAATCAAGATCACACACAGTAGTTTCAAAACATTACTATACTGACTTTAGTTAGTCATGTCTCAAAACATTTTACACATATATCTTTCGAAATCCGAAATAGTATTTTTCGAGCTTTAAGAACGTTCATAACAAAAGTCATACATTTCTTTCAAAACATATAAACCATACATACTCATAATATCTTCAAAATAATAACATAGATTGATAAATTTCGTCGAGATAAATATCTCGGCTGAAGGCCTTATGAACAAATCAAAATCGTAAGATTTAACCGTTTTCAAAATAAATCCGCCGGATAATTGGTTATTTTCAAATGATTGCTTAAGTTAAGCTTAAATCATAAAACTATTATTTTCATAAAAATCCAGCAGCATAATGGCTCATATTTCTTAAAACCTCCTGCAAGAAAACATAGTTTATAAACTCAAGGCAGTTGATTTTAAATTGACTTCAGTATCCCCTACGTTCCTATATATATTTCTTACCTAAAGGTGTAGCACAAGTATAGCTATGACACCCTTGCTCTTCTCGATTGCCTCTTCCCTTAGTTTTTAATTTAGTTTGTCAGTATCCACCACCTTGTATCCTCTCCTCCTACATTAAAGCATAAAATGAATAACATTTATATTATTAATTTATCATAAATAAATTTACATTTTTCTTTTGGGTCACTTAAGGAAGTGTATATTTCTTAAAGTTTCCCTTAAGTGCCTTACCTTGCAACATTTTCCTTGGCTGCCAAAGATTCCTTCACTCACTTAAATTTTCTTTTCTCACTCAAACCTACATTAACAGTAATATTTCATCACCCCATTTCACTCTACCATTATACTTTAAATATTCAAAAATCAATGTAGTTCTTACCTTTTATTATTTGTCAACACCGAGAGCTTCTCTAGCAACCTTGATTCTCACAGATTTGTAGCTGAATTTTATTCTCCAACAACCCTTATTTTTGCTTTAAGAGTCACCTTTGTTCAGCCCCCCCCCCTTTTTTTTTCCACACCATTGCTTCTCGTCCAAACAAGCTCCTTTGTCTCTTTTTCTTTTGTCCACCTTCCACACAAAAATGAAGCAACCCAAATAGGATATAATTCTGCCACAATTCAACCCAGAACTTTCATCTTTTATTTCCTTGAATTAATTCTTCAATTTAAACTTAATTAACTCAAATCATAAATTACCTTACCTTCAGTCAAACCATTCTTGCCCTTGATGGATTCCCACGTGAGTTGTACAAATTCAAAGTAGCAAATATTCCTCACCTTTAGCTGCCTTTGTCGGTCTCTCCTTTCATTTTCTACAACGTCAATCAGCCTCTGTTTTACACTTTTTATTCCTCCTTGATAGCTTTATTTTGCAGCAGCTTAAGCCACTCTCCCTTCATCGTTGTTTCCTGATTGAAAGCCAATTTATAAAGTCACCATACGCAGCCAATGTACTTCTTTTTCCTTTCCTTTTTCAGTCACTTCGTGTAACATCCCAAATCCACAAAATATATAATATTCGCTTACCAATTACACTCACTTACCGGTTGGGCTGTCTGTGATGCTTATCAACTCCTATCACTTTAATAAGAATGATTAAATTATTTCCTTAATATGTATATACATTCCCTTCTATTTAAAGTAGTACTGTACCATTTTACTGAATATATAAAAGAATACAACATACCTTCGATACTAGCTCTCTGGAAGGTAATTCGCTTAGCCCAAGTTCAATAATCTGTGGAGTGAAAAATAGGGAGTGAGCGACAACGTGCTCAGTAAGGAAGGTGTATGCTATATTGCTTTATAAAATAAGGACTATACTTCCAAAACAATCTTATTTATCCAATCACTCAAAACCCATTTAATATTAAACAGGATTTTATAGATCCTTTTAGTAAACAGAAGTCAATAAGTTGAGACTAGGCAACAAATACATCATGCTCTCATTGTTCCCTCAGGAACACAAGTCATCCGCTTTTGGGGTGCACCCGTAGGCCATGGCCCCTCACGGCTATCTCAACTAGATCTATGGCCATAATCTATAGGTGGTCCTCGGGTCCACTTGCCAAGTGACCTCGAGACCGCTGATGACTTGGCGGGTCCATCAGCCTTGTGACGCCTTGAGGTGCACTCGTAGGTCCATCGACCAGGGCCACCGCCCCAAGTGGGTCACGCAATTACACGAATAATAAAGCATGAACTCAGGGCCTAAAGTCTCAAAAATCACTTTTCCAACTCAAGAAAACCTTTAAGGAATTATTCCACTCATGTTATCATTTCCACAAAATGATTTAATTTCCAAAAGGTTTTATAAAATAGTAAAACAGCCCGTAATCTCAACATTTTCCGTATGAGAAAGGCACAGGTTAAGCTGGCTCGCCCATGGCTAGTTCGCCTATGGTCAGCTCGCCAAGGGTCAATTCGCCCATTGGTCAACACGCCCATTAGTCAACTCGCCCATTGATCAACTCGCCTAATGAGGTGAACTTGTGTTCGCCCGCCAACATTTGTTTTTAAAGAAACAAGTAAAACTGGCTCGCCAATAGTGGTTCGCTCATGGTCAGTTCGCCCATTATGACGTTGCCCTTAGTCAACTCGCCTAATGGTACTACCATGATCAACTCGCCCAATGGTACTACCATGATCAACTCGCCCACTTTAATCAAAACATATTTTATTTTCTTTGGCTCGCCTAGAATTATTTTAAAACAGAGGTCGCCCGGATTTCAATTAAAACAAACGTCTCTCGCCTAAAGCTAAGTAAAAGTGTTTAGTTCGCCCGCCCAAACTAGTTCGCCCACAAGCAAATAGGGGTCGGCTATCTATCTAACTCGCCCGCCCAAATCAGAGTAATTTTATTAGTTCACCAAAAAGCAAAGCAATTTATCAAAATAATGCATGTCATAATCCAAAACAGTTTCTCAGTGATTTCATAAATTTAACTCCACAGGACATGCATTCTCTTTCACACACATTTCCCTTACCTGATTTCTTCAAAGCTTAGCTTCCCGCTCGCCTTTGTCAATTCCCGTTTGCAAAATTTATTAAAACTATTAATATTTCTTTTTCGAATATTATCCAAAACTATTTATATTTCCCTTCCTAATATTTATGCCACTTTGGTGAGATTAAGATCGCCATTCGCCCACAGAGCTCGCCATCCGTTAGCGGCTTATTCAAGGGAGTTCGCCCAACATGGGAGCTCTCCCCACTTTAACTCAACTCGCTATGCTCACCAATTCAGTTCGCCATTCGTGGCTTTTCATTCATTGATGTGCTCGCCCATGAATTGGATAACGCTTGGCGACCTCTTTATCTCCTAATCGCCTCATTGGCGATCATTAACTCTACATATTTTGGGCGATCATAGTCCTCGCCATTCGCCCTCACCTATTCGGGAATTGTCTGACTTTCCAAAGAGTTTGGTGAACACATATGTCGCCAACTCATGCGACTCTTGAGCTCGCCCAACCTTTGGGCGAGTACACAACTGTTTGGCGAGCAGCTAAATACGTCTATTCGTCGTTCGCCCATAGTATTATCTTACTCATTCTTGATTATTTTCCATCTGATTTCTTATATATTCCAACAATATTTAACTAAAACCAGGCTATATCTATGTTTATCATGTTATAAAACATAGAAGTCTAGTATGGAATATCAAGAGAACCATGGACAATATGAAACTCACCTTAACCCAGTTGCTCTTCCAAAAACAGAATGTTTTCTTGCCTCACTTAGCTTTACTTTGCTTATTCCTCAGTTCTTCACACACTGGATAAATGTTTAGCTAACAAGGATGAGTTTAATGGCTCACTTATGGGAGTAACGGAAGAATTAATGGTGAACTTGAAATGAAAACAGAATGGGCGAGAATGATTTTGAGGAAAATGAAGTTGCTTCCATCGATTTTTCCTCATGAATTCTTCTTATATAGCCATTCAGTTTCACTTAGAATCTAACACCTGTTCTTATCCCGTTTTTCTTTCATCATTTCATGCATTAAAACCAAAGAAAACTGCAGCAAAAAGAACGGTAGTCAAGTCCCTACTGCAGCTCTATTCTTGACTAATTTCACTTGCCATTTATTGCTTAGCCCCATTGTCAAGAGAAGCAAAGTGGCGAGAAGTCCACTACCGCCCCTTTCCTTGACTTTTTCCCTTTTCTTTTCATCTCTTCTCCACGCCAAGCCACTTCCAGCAGCCACTATCATTGACTTTCATCTCATTCTTTTCTTTTGTCTTGTAGTATATTAATTCTTGAAGAATTTCTCAACACAAGAAATCGGCTAGCCCTTGTTTGTCCTATTGCCATTAATCCTTTTCACACTTTCAACTTTTTATCAAAATTATATCTCATCTATCTCTTGTTGCAACTTTAATGTTTGTTTTTCTTTCTTTTATACACCACACTATACATCATAACTTAAAATGAAAAGTGGAAATTCACATTCAATGACTCTTTAATTTCACTAAAAAAAAAATTTATTTCCACTATCAATTATGTACAATTATGGTATATAGTATGAAAAATTCGGGTTTTACACTTCGACCACTGTTCAACCCCCTTTTTTTGCACTTTGCTTCAACGTTGGATCAGCCTTCTATATTCTTTCTTCTTCGCATGTTACTTCTTCAAGCTGAACAATGGCTGCCTCTCTTCCTTCTTCTTCCTTCTTTTCAGTAAATAGTCGAAACCCCTTCTTCCTCGTTGGATCAGCCCCTGTTTTGCTCTCTTTTAGTTGATCATTTCATCTTCCAAAGACCATGGTTTTTCAACATGTCAAGAACACCCAACAGCAGCCTTTTATACCTCTGTACGCCCCCTTGAATAGTCGAGCCTTCCAAATCCAAATGACAGCCTGAAACTCGATCTTTTCTCCTCTGTTTTGGCTCCAAAAACCTAAACTTCTTCTTTGCTGTATGTTGTTTCTCTTTTACCTTGGTTGTCGACACAAGGGAGTAACCGAATGGTGACACAATAGTGAGGAAAAATGGTGGTCTTCGTACAGCAGAAAATGGGAGGAGGAGATGGAATGGAAGCTACTAAGATGATGATGGTTGTGATATTTTCGTGCAGCTGGAAGCTAAGAAAGAATGTTTAAACGCTGGTGTTTTGTTGATGATGATGATGATAGACGGTGATGAAGGGGATTATAGTGGCTGGTGAAAACAAATAAGAGATAATGGGATTGGGATTGCCGAGGCTTCTTCAAAAAGCCACTTCTCTAATATTTTATACTTTATTTCTTTCAATTTCTTTTCCTTTCATTCAAGTCTCCCTCCAAACTTTGCTTCAATTTTCCTTCCTTTTCTATTATTTTTTTTTGTACAAGTCTGCTAACAGCAGACTAATAGGTGGGAAATTTCTACTAACCGAATAGGAAGCTTGTCCCTTCTCTTTATTATTATTATTATTATTATTATTATTATTATTATTATTATTTCAATCCTCAAGTATTTAATAATATATACACTTAAATTCCTTTGGTTAGATTTTCAATTATATATAATTAAATTCCTATGATTAAATTCCACAACTTCGCTTCCATGTTAAATTTCCTTTTAATCAACCATATAATTTATTTGATTAAATTCCTTGATAAATTATAGCTCGGACTTTCATAGCTTTTAATTTCATTATTTTCGTTAAGCAAATTCACTACCGTACCCCTTTTGTCATAAACCTCCAAAAATTGATTACTCGCTAAATTCCCATAATTATCAATTTTCATAATTCACAATATATATATATATATATATTTTCAATAGTTAATTTATTTCTATATATCACATTTATCTATTTATGGAATGTAGAAATTCGTGGTTATCACATCCTCCCCACCTTAGAAAATTTGGTCCTCCAAATTGATTAAAGTCATCTAAAAAAGGTAAGGATACTTTTCTTGCCATATTCTCTATCTCCATGTTAACCTCAAAATTCAATGATTTCAATATCAGATTTCCACATTATCACTTATCTAAAGATTAACTTACTTCACATTAACCTTGTAGTTTGATGGTCAAAAAGTTCAACAATTGTACATATTTCGTAAGTTCACACATTGCAACTATACCTCCTTTTACAATCTAGAACCCACCAACTGAACTAAAATAAATATTATAACAAGATAATCTCGAGTCTTTTATTTCCCACCTTTTCATCCTTTACATACTAAGTCTGATAAACTTCAAGGTCTACCTCACATATTATTACTTATCCAAAGATCCTAATTACTTCAAAATTCAAGAATTCAAGCATTCAACAAATCAAAGGTACCTCCTTATCACACATTTTGCAATATACATTCTCTTATAAATCAAGAACCTTTAACTAAGGTAAAATCGATGTTATGATAAGATGATCTCAAATGTCTTATCTCATACAATATTAACTTTCAAGTCAATTGTTTTCTTGAATAATGCGTCCAATTAATTCTTTAATATTCAGTCCAGGATTCACATCTTTATAACATGTCGTGTTCAAACTCGACTCTACGAATGGCGAGATTGAAGAGTCCTTTGGTTCTCAAAACTCCAAATGTTGTTTTGAATCTCATAGTTATAGACTGTATATATTAGATTGTTGAACCTTCAAAATCCTTAAAATTCAAACTATACAATTTTAAGAGTCCATTTAGTTAATCAAGTCAATATGAATTTCGATGCAAAGTAACTAAATCCACACTTAAATCCTTAGGGCCAATTTCGAAACGGCAACATTGAATTAAAATTTCATGAACTCCAAATCTTGTCCATCTTTTAAACAAATCTAATATGTAGTTCTTCTCTTACAAATCCATGAAACTTTATCTGATAAGCTTCAATCAAAACCCTTAACTGTCCTTTATCTGATAATGAAATCGACAAAATTTTTATTTCAAATTTTGTATAATATAGTCCAAGAAGGTAACTTTCCAACTTTTCAATCTCTATATCCGTAACTTAACTCATACTTTTTGCTGCACACTTTGATATCTCATTTCAATATAATCCTAAAAACCAATTGTATGTCCAGTATCTTTTGCATTAACAAAATCACTTGTCCATTGCAGCACTTAATATAAAGTTTCTAATTCATTAATTGTCAATAACTTAGTTTCCACAAAAGTACCGGACATTAATTTCAATTTTCTTCACATTGACTATCAAAAATTTTCTCCTTTACTAAACCATCGTAAATCTTTAATAAATATCAAACTACTACAATGGATTTTATCCACAATTTCACACTACACAAGATTCGAATATAAAACTTGTAGTGCTCGATAGAACTACATATTCAGTTATTGCCTTCCAAATTTGATCATAGTGATCTTAGAATAGGTGAGGTTACTTCGCTTTTATTAACTTTCCAATTCCTATATAGCTTCTTGCAAAGAGTAATGCTGCCAAAGTATTTTTATCAAGGAAATCACCTTAAACCTTAATACCTTATCCTTTTGATCCATTATTGGGGAATTCAAAGTCCAATTCATATGTTACCATTTATCCATGAATCAAATTCATTTTACAATATACTTGAAATCTCAATATTCAATCAATTCACAAATCGTGTGCACCTCATTAGTTTATACATTACAAACATACCTCATTTTATAAATCCATAACCCTCAAGTTAAGCTAAGATCAATGTCATTTTAAGATGATCTTGAATATATTATCTCACGAAATCCGAACCTTCAAATCGATTTATCACCTTGCTTGATATTCCTTAAAGGTCTCCAGTAATACTCAAAGATTCACAATCTCTATAATCAGTCATATTCAATATTAGCTCTACTAAAAGCTTCTCCATTAGTAGAGGTTGAAGATCAAGGACTTTTCAAAATTCACGGAGTTCACAAAATCACATAGTTCAATCAATTTTATTATTATTATTATTTTTTTTGCACGGAGAATAGATTCAATTAATAATTTCTTACCACTGTCGTAGACAGATTCAAACCCTATTGGTCAAGTCTAATAAGTACAATCGAAATCACAACAGGTGTTGAGACTCTACTAAAGCTCACCAAGGATACCTAATCCTCAAAATTCAAGTTTCATAGTTTAAAATTGCAATCCCAAATTTCATATAGTTCTCAAAACAAAAGCAAGATCATGTATTCGATCACATCTTATACTCTCTTTATAGGAAAATAATGTTGGCATAAGACTTTACGTTCGAATGACTCTATACACAGTTTGATTTCTTTCCAGTCATTCAAAATAGCCTACATATTTAAGATTTTCAAATACATTGACTCTTAAATCCATGCATAATCAAAACCAAATGATTCTAAAAGCTTAAAGCTTATGCTAAATACGTCATGGGCTACATCAAGGCACAAGTTGAAATACTTAGGGTTCGTAGTTTGCGTAAATGAATTCAATATGCAATTAAGCCTATTCATCACACACTATTCTCATGATGTATTATCATAACTCAAATTTACTCCAACACAATTCTCATGTATCCAAGCTTCGTTCCACAATTTTCACAGTCTCTTATCCTTATCTTAACATAAATCTTTATCATTATTCCATCAAAAGCCTTATAGTACCCAACATACGTTCCTACAATTCCATATTAACTAAGTCCTCTTGCATTTTTCAATCATTACCTATTTTTACATAAATCATATAAGATACAATAATTCTATCTCTTTCAAAGCAAAACGTATTCTAATCGATCGTTTCACATCATTGCAGGACCTATCTTAGGCCAACTATGCTAGGATATACTTTTATCATCTCCACCAAACACAATGTTATTCCTTATTCATGAGTCTTGATAAATACATTGCATCAATTTTTAAATCACATAGGCCATTGTGCCTCTACTAACATCACTTCAGAATGTTTTAAAACTGAACAAATAACATTTACTATTTCTTTACTTATTAAATCATGCCATATATGGTTTAGGTAAGGAAAAGATATAATTTATCCATATAGAATGAACACATTCAGTGCCAATTTAAACAAAAATGTACAGTATATATTCAGGCATGTACAGTACTTAGGGGATGTAAACAGTTCTTAACCTACCGACACTAACGTACATCAGACAAACCTTGCTCTGATACCAACTTTTGTAACGACATTTTATACTAAAAATACGAACCAATTTTTTTTTTACCTACTTGGTTGGGCTGTACGTAGTGTACTAATCAATTCTTAAGCTAATATTATATTAGCTAAGTCAATGTCCTCAATTACGTTAGGTCCCAGTCAAATTCTCTCACTAAGCATGCATTTATAATTGTCAATCATTCTACTTGACTAAATATATCTCTACCCAAGTTGCATGCATTGTTATAAACCATAACTATATTCTATACTTCCTTTAATTACATCCCCATACTATAAAAGTACTAAATATAGAAGTCTGAATATAAAAGAAAATACTGTACATACCTTTAAGAGTGGTACAAAAGCCTCGAAGGACTTGCTTGAACCCCGTGTACAAAGCACCTACTGCAAATAATCTGGAAGGTGGAGAGGGGGGTGAGCTTTTGGGAAAGCCCAATAAGAAATATATATAAGAAACAGATACCGAATTTCTATATGCAAGTTTTGAAAATATATATTAAAGCTCAAATACCATATTTCATACTATTCAGAAATCAAATCATGCATATGTAATGCATCGGAAAACATTTCATTTAAACGAAAACATAAGTAATCAAATTCTGAACATAATTCGAAATATACGTGCTTATCACATTTATTTTCAATACAAATTGTCAAATCAAATTCATATCGGTTTCAGAATCCAAATATCATACATTCAGAAATCATATACAAATATAAGCACAGAAAACCATATACATACTAAGCTTGAGACATAACAACTAAACAAAAATCAAGCAGTTTAAATTGACATATGGCCATAGTCTAGAGGGGGTCCACAGTGAGCACTGATAAGGTGTCAATTGGGTCCGCTGTGGACTGGATCAAGGTCACAGCAATAGAAACTCTATTGTAGACTGGATCAGGATCATACAGTAGCCCAAAACATTACCTACTGTGCACTGGATCAAGGTCACACAGTAGTTCAAAACATTACTGGAATGATTGCTAGTCATGTCTCAAAACATTTCCATACATATAGTTCCTACTGCGGACTGATTCAAGGCCACACACAGTAGTCCGAATATAAATACCTACTGCGGGCAGAATCAAGATCACACACAGTAGTTTCAAAACATTACTATACTGACTTTAGTTAGTCATGTCTCAAAACATTTTATATATATATCTTTCGAAATCCGAGATAGTATTTTTCGAGCTTTAAGAATGCTCATAACAAAAGTCATACATTTCTTTCAAAACATATAAACCATACATATTCATAATATCTTCAAAATAATAACATAGATTGATAAATTTCCTCGAGATAAATATCTCGGTTGAAGGCCTTATGAATAAATCAAAATCGTAAGATTTAACCGTTTTCAAAAGAAATCTGCCGGATAATTGGTTATTTTCAAATGATTGCTTAAGTTAAGATTAAATCATAAAACTATTATTTTCATAAAAATCCGGCAGCATAACGGCTCATATTTCTTAAAACCTCCTGCAAGAAAACACAGTTTATAAAATCAAGGCAGTTGATTTTAAATTGACTTCAATATCCCCTACGTTCCTATATATATATCTTACCTAAAGGTGTAGCACAAGTATAGATATGGCACCCTTGCTCTTCTCGATTGCCTCTTCCCTTAGTTTTTAATTTAGTTTGTCAGTATCCCCCACCTTGTATCCTCTCCTCCTACATTAAAGCATAAAATGAATAACATTTATATTTTTAATTTATCATAAATAAATTTACATTTTTCTTTTGGGTCACTTAAGGAAGTGTGTATTTCTTAAAGTTTCCCTTAAGTGCCTTACCTTGCAACATTTCCCTTGGCTGCCAAAGACTCCTTCACTCACTTAAATTTTCATTTCTCACTCAAACCTACATTAACAGTAATATTTCATCACCCCATTTCACTCTACCATTATACTTTAAATATTCAAAAATCAATGTAGTTCTTACCTTTTATTATTTGTCAACACCGAGAGCTTCTCTAGCAACCTTGATTCTCACAGATATGTAGCTGAATTTTCTTCTCCAACAGCCCTTATTTTTGCTTTAAGAGTCACCTTTGTTCAGCCCCCCCCCTTTTTTTTTCCACACCTTTGCTTCTCGTCCAAACAAGCTCTTTTGTCTCTTTTTCTTTTGTCCACCTTCCACACAAAAATGGAGCAACCCAAATAGGATATAATTCTGCCACAATTCAACCCAGAATTTTCATCTTTTATTTCCTTGAATTAATTCTTCAATTTAAACTTAATTAACTCAAATCATAAATTACCTTACCTTCAGTCAAACCATTCTTGCCCTTGATGGATTCCCACGTGAGTTGTACAAATTCAAAGTAGCAAATATTCCTCACCTTCAGCTGCCTTTGTCGGTCTCTCCTTTCATTTTCTACAACGTCAATCAGTCTCTATTTTACACTTTTTATTCCTCCTTGATAGCCCTATTTTACAGCAGCTTAAGCCACTCTCCCTTCATCATTCTTTCCTTGATTGAAAGCCAATTTATAAAGTCACCATACGCAGCGAATGTACTTCTTTTTTCTTTCCTTTTTTAGTCACTTCGGCCACTGTTCAACCCCCTTTTTCTACACTTTGCTTCAACGTTGGATCAGCCTTCTATATTCTTTCTTCTTCGCATGTTACTTCTTCAAGCTGAACAATGGCTGCCTCTCTTCCTTCTTCTTCCTTCTTTTCAGTAAATAGTCGAAACCCCTTCTTCCTCGTTGGATTAGCCCCTGTTTTGCTCTCTTTTAGTTGATCATTTCATCTTCCAAAGACCATGGTTTTTCAACATGTCAAGAACACCCAACAGCAGCCTCCTATACCTCTGTACGCCCCCTTGAATAGTCGAGCCTTCCAAATCCAAATGACAGCCTGAAACTCGATCTTTTCTCCTCTGTTTTGGCTCCCAAAACCTAAACTTCTTCTTTGCTGTACGTTGTTTCTCTTTTACCTTGGTTGTCGACACAAGGGAATAACCGAATGGTGACACAATAGTGAGGAAAAATGGTGGTCTTCGTACAACAGAAAATGGGAGGAGGAGGTGGAATGGAAGCTGCTAAGATGATGATAGTTGTGATATTTTCGTGCAGCTGGAAGCTAAGAAAGAATGTTTAAATGCTGGTGTTTTGTTGTTGATGATGATGATAGACGGTGATGAAGGGGATTATAGTGGCTGGTGAAAACAAATAAGAGATAATGGGATTGGGATTGCCGAGGCTTCTTCAAGAAGCCACTTCTCTAATATTTTATATTTTATTTCTTTCAATTTTTTTTCCTTTCATTCGAGTCTCCCTCCAAACTTTGCTTCAATTTTCCTTTCTTTTCTATTATTTTTTTTTGTACAAGTCTGCTAACAGCAGACTAATAGGTGGAAAATTTCCACTAACCGGATAGGAAGCTTGTTCTTTATTATTATTATTATTATTATTATTATTATTATTATTATTATTATTATTATTATTATTATTATTATTATTTCAATCCTCAAGTATTTAATAATATATACACTTAAATTCCTTTGGTTAGATTTTCAATTATATATAATTAAATTCCTATGATTAAATTCCACAACTTCGCTTCCATGTTAAATTTCCTCTTAATCAACCATATAATTTATTTGATTAAATTCCTTGATAAATTATAGCTCGAACTTTCATAGCTTTTAATTTCATTATTTTCGTTAAGCAAATTCACTACCATACCCCTTTTGTCATAAATCTCCAAAAATTGATTACTCGCTAAATTCCCATAATTATCAATTTTCATAATTCACAATATATATATATATATATATTTTTCAATAGTTAATTTATTTCTATATATCACATTTATCTATTTATGGAATGTAGAAATTTGTGGTTATCACACTTTATCTTCAAGTTGCTTAATTAAGCCAAAGTTAGCAAGCTTGATATTAATTTTTCACATATGAGTTCTATCAGATAATTGGACAGTCCACCATCAATCAGCCATGAATTAAGGTACTTCACGCTTCTTTAGACTACTTTGATATATTAATTGGAAAACTGGCTCCATTTGAGTGAACTCTAACTAGTGTAGGTAAATTCTTGAAGATATCATGCAAGCTTGCTTTAATCAACATTTTCAGTTTACCTTATCCATTTCCTTATTTAAAACTGCATTCACCTACCCACTATCCTTAATTTATCCATTTCCTTAGTCTCTTTAATTTCTCCACCGTCTTCTCCTCAGTAACAATGTCCTTGATTGGATCACACCATACTGTTGAGCATGGTTTTAAATTGCGATCGCGGCCGCGTTTTCGGTCGCGTTGCGTTTATCGCGGATGCGGACTTAGCGGAGACCATCGCGGTCATTGTGGTAATCGCGGTCGTGAATTTTTTTAATTTCGCATAATTTTATATAAAGTGTTGTAATTATAATTATAATCAAGTAAAATCTTATTTTATAGTTTTTAAAGTAATTTATGATACCTTAAGTCTATTATTTACATAAAAAAAGTTATTCATAATTTTTTAAATTATAATAAAACATTCATATTTGAAAAATTACTTATGATAATTGAAAAATAATAAATATTGAAAATAAAAATAAATAATTATGTATTAAAATAAAAATTAATATAATAATTATTTAGCATTTATTATTTTTATTTATATTATCAAGAAATATGTGAAATACCACATTATTTTATTAGAGTAAAATACCAATTGTTAGTTTTGTTATTTTGTTTGTCTCTTTAGTTTAATCAAGCTTGGGGTCCACTGGCTGGAATGCTTTCTTTCTTTTATCCCATTCCGTTTTCTCATCCCTCTTCCTTCATGATGTATTGTTTTGTTAATCTCTTAATATGCCATGAGCACTTTCGTCATTTTATCTTCTCTCATATTGATGTTCTCTGCAACCTTACTCTCTTTCGTGTCCTTCTATCTCTCCATTCTTTGTCCTTTCTACCTCTTGCCGTCATTTTCAGTTTCTGCTCTTGCAACATTCTCATTGTATTGAGGTGTACCACTGCAGTCACTATTTGTAGCGTCAAATTTCTTTCTCTTTGGCTTCTTCCTCGCATCTTTGTGCTCCGGAGTTCTCATTTCGCTGCTTCTCCCTTTCCCATTTCATTCTCTTTGTCCCTTTGCTATCCTATTTTGAGTGTTTTCTGTCTTCTTTTGATTTTTTTTTTGTTTTTAGCAACTGTTATGGGTGTGTCCGTACATCACACCCGCTATTTCCTTGAAAACGGTGGCGGCCACCGCCGCTACCGTGAGATAGCAGCCGCTATTTGAAACCCGGCTGGTGAGTGCTAACTGAGTAGGTGTTCGTAGTTTTTTTAACATCCATTCTCTGCGACAGAAGGAGAAAGCATTTGTATTTTAAAGTATACAAATGCAATTTGAAACCAATATGAGGTCCAATTCTTATTTTATACATCCACAAATATGTTTTTACATGTGACTAATGGTATTGTATTTACATCGAAATCTACATTTCTCTTGTAGCTTTGAATATTTGCTTCCAAGTAATAATCTCAAATCCATTTCTTCGGAGTCTGGTTTCTCTAGCTAGTTTCAACAACGCTACATCTAACCCTTCCTTCTCTTTCTCTATGGAAACATGGCTGAGGCAATTGTCTCAACGATCTTGGAGCAACTGAAGGCAATCACTATTGAAAAAGCAAGCGAAGCAGGGACGCTGGTGAGCAAGAAGTCAACAGACTTCAAAGCAGTTTTGAGGCAATCCAGTACGAGCTAGAAGATGTGGAGGAAAAACAGCATCTGGACAAACGTCTGAAACATTGGCTAGAAGGTTCAAACAAGTCTCTTATGACCTGGAAGATGTATTAGACGACTGGAAAGCAGCTGTCCAGGAGTTGCAAATAGCAGATCATGATGTTGAAGCTAATACTCTTTGTTTTCTGAAGTAGAAGGAATGTGATCCATTTGTTTCATGCTTTTTCTTTGGTTCTCAAGTAGTTAGGCTTCATGATATTGCTAGCAGAATAAAAGATATCAATGAAGAGCTTGACCAGATTGTTAAAGACAAAGATAAGTTAGAATTGATAAAAGGAGAAAATTTTCTGCAACCCAAACGGCCACAAAGCACTTGTTTTTTGGATGTCTCAAAGTTACACGGTCGAGATACGGTCAAAGAAGAAGGAATAAGAATGTTGCTGTATGCAATCAGAGAAGTAGAAGAAGAGAGTTGGATTCCTACCATCACTATATTAGGGATGGGATGAATAGGGAAAACAGCTCTTGCCCAACTTATATATAATGACCTCAGAATTCGGACGCATTTTGATAAAAAAAAATTTGGGTGTGTGTATCAAATCCCCTTGATCAAAGCCAAGTTGCACGAGCGATTCTTGAAGGTCTTGACTCAACAATTTCCCTTCAAAATACAACTCCATTGCAAACCCTTTTAAGCAAGATCCATGAAATAATTAAAGAAAGGAAATTGCTTCTTATTTTGGATGATGTCTGGATAGATCATGGTCAAGGTTGGGAACAACTAAAAGCTGCTTTCCGATCGGTGATGTTGGGAAGCAGAATTTTAGTAACTACCCGCAAGACTCAGTTGCTGCAAAGCACATGGAATCCTCTCATGTCTTTCACTTAGGTCTATTATCTGAGGACATATGTTGGCTGATACTTTCTCAAAAAGCATTTACTGGAAGGAATCAGAGTATGGGCTGTGAAAATTTAAAGGACATTGGAAGAGAAATTGCAAAAGAAGTGCAAATGTTTACCTCTTCTGCCATAGCTTTAGGAGGTCTCTTGCAAGATAAATTACGAAGAGGAGAGTGGCAAAATGTTTTGAATAGTGAGATATGGACATTAGATTTGGCACAAAAATATATTTACGCACCTTTATTGTTGAGTTATTATGATTTACCCTCAGCAATAAGACGATGTTTACTATATTGTGCAATTTTTTCGAAGAATTATGAAATTGGTAAGGATGAATTGATTCAACATTGGATGGCGCAAGGATATTTGTACTCTGAAGACGATTTAAGAACGGAATTAAAAGGTGAAGATTACTTCAAGTGCTTAGCCTCTTGTTCTTTTTTTCAAGATTTTCACAGAGATGCTCATGGCAATATAATTTGCTGTAAAATGCATGACATGGTGCATGACTTTTTGACTGATTATGGATGCGTCACAGAAGAGATAGTTGAAGATTTAACATTGGACTTATCTGCTAGGAAATTCTTTAAGTGGGCCTACATATATGAATTAATTATACATTACAGGTTATCTAATGTATTTAGTCCATTTAAAAGTGATCAAATAAAGTTTAAGTTATTACTTTAGGGCATCTCAATTAGTATGGGCTTTATAATGTGTAGAGACCTAATATTTTATTTTATTTTCATGATAGGTCAAAATAAAATAAAATATACTTTAAGTTTAAATAGGTTATGGTCCCCAGTCTAAATATAACATAATTCTCAATCAAATCTCATCATTGAATGAAATACAGATTCTCTCAAAAGGTTTAGACATGGAAGACTCTAACCTCAAGAAATCAATTCCAATGGATTCAGGTACGCTTCTGTATTATTCTTTTCTTGATAATTGAACATGAGATCTTATGTGTGTTTATCTGTATGAAATTTCTACAAGTGGTATCAAGAGCGTGTTCATGTTTGATCATTAATAATTAAAATTTTTTGTGTAAAACCTTAGGGTTTTTATTCCCTGTGGAATAAGGATTAAAATCATGTGAACAATTTTCAGGAATTTGTTTCATATTTCATGAATTTTATCTTTAAATTTTTAAATCTCGAAATTAAATTTCAACGAAAACAATTATATTTAATATGTTTTAATTCAAATTGATGAATGGTAATTGTTTCTTGTGACTTATATGTGTCAAGGCCCAGCCCGTTTATCCACCATCGGCTAGCATCCCCTAGGCACTCTCACCCCAGGTTTGCCTTGACCTGTGAGGTAGGCGGTCGCCTACTCACTCAACGAATTGTCCGCTTTGGGTGGTCGCCACCCTTACGGCTTTGTCCCAAGGTGCTTGGAGTACCTCCCAAGACATTTAACACCTTGAGCACATTCTGCATGTTTTGAATCCTTAACCACTTAAGGATGTTGAAACATGCTAACCATTTGTCCAGTCGTGAGGGTGGCAACCACCCAAACTGGAAAAGATAGGGGCTTTCATGGAGTTTTCTTGAATTTTTCTTGATCCATTTCATCATCAATCCTTGTTGTTTTTTATCAGTTTTTGCATCGGTTTTGAAGATAAAACACTTAATTTTATGATTTAATTTTTAAATTGGTAAAAATTGACTCAACAAAGGCTAAAATTTAAGGGAAAAATTGAACAGACTCAATCTAGTCTGTTCATGATCCAGCTGGGTCGAGTTGACCCGGCTAGAGGTAAGTGATGATAAGATCTTGATTTGGGATCTTGTCCTATATGCAAGGGTGGCGCATGGGATACACGCGCCACCATCCAATCGCCTTTCGACCACCTATTTTTCCAAAACTTAGGCATTTTTTTAGAATTTTTTGATACTGTTGAATATTTTTTATTTAATAATCATGCTAATTTTGGTGTTTTGATTTATTATGCACATTTTTACTGAAATTTTATTTCATGATATTATGAGTTGATTGACAGTACTCACTCTCCCCGTTGATGTGAATAAATTTGTGTACTCTCTATGTTTTGTATATATGCATAATGTGTTAAAAATAATGTTCAAAATAAATTAAATTAATATAAAATGTCACCAAAGTGACCTCTTTTATGTTAATTTATTTACTTTGAAAATTAAGGTTGCCATTTACGAATTTAAATGATTGTGTTTTTAATCCCTACGGATTAATCAGCCCAAATGAAGGTTATTTTTTGGTCGAATTACAAACACAATAAGGTAGTAAATATGTGATAAAATTATTTTTACCATGCATGCAATATGTTGGCCCAAAGGAAGTCATGTTGTTGGAAGGATTTGATTATCAAAATTTACTAATAAAATTTAAGAGTACCGCTTACAATTTGAAATTTTTGTCCAAAGACTAAATTTCAATATTGTGCTTGGTATTTTATATGGCCCAAAATTATTGTTTGTTAATTGTGAGTTTATTATTGTTATTTTTTTTTCTGCTTACAGTAAATGTTTCTTGAATATCTGTCAATTTGAACAATATTCCAATGCTTAACAGCACTAACGTTGAGAAATGGATAGAACACATTACCATTGTGCTTGAGTGTATGGATCTAGACTATGCGATAGGTCTGACAAACTTCTCACCCACGCTGATAATAGTACAGCTACAAAAAGGGCACTTTATGAAAAAACGAAGTGTTCAGACCACATTAGTTTGATGATCATGAAACACTCAATTCCAGATACCATCAGGAGCGTAATGCTTGAGGAAGAAAATGTTAAGAGTTTCCTAGAGCAGATTGCAGACATATTTACTGCAAAAGGAAAAGAGATTGAAACAAGAGATGACAGAAAGTGCTCACTTAGCATCTTCTTCCAACGATAATGCTACAAACAAAAAGAGAAAAAGGAACACAAGAAAAGACACTGCAAATACTAGAACTTCACGGCCAAAGGGGCAACAGAAACAAGATAAGGTGATCACTTGTTTCTTTTGCCATAAAAGTGGTCATGTGAAGAAAGATTGTTCCAAATATGCTAAATGGCTTGACAAAAAGGGTAAACTTCTCAACTTTGTTTGTTCTAAAGTTAATTTGGCTTTAGTACCCAATTACACTTGCTGGATAGATATGGGTGCAACTACTCACATAAGTGTGACTATGGAGGGTTGTCTAAGGAGCAAAAAGCCAACTGATGCTGAAAGATTCATCTATATAGGAAATGGCGAAAGAGCTCCTGTTGAGGCTATTTATCTATTTAGATTAAAGTTAGGATTTGGTTGCTATTTAGATTTGAAAGAGACTTTTTATGTACCGTCATTTAGACAGAATTTGATTTCTATTTCTTATTTGGACAAATCAGGATATTCTTGTTCATGTGGAAATGAAAAATTTAGTCTTTTTCAGTATTCAAATCTTATTGGCACGGTTCTTTAGTTGATAATCTATATAAATTAGACATTCATGTCTCACACATTAGTGAATCCTTGCATATATGTTATTATGGTACAAAGCACAAATTAAGTAATGAGAATTCTTCCATGTCATGGCACGGGTGTTTAGCACATATTTTTGAACAAAGAATAAAAAGGCTTATGTTAAAAGGAATTCTCGATTCCGTTGATTTGTCAGATTTCAAAATCTGTATTAAGTGTATTAAGGGAAAACAAATAAGTATCAAGAAAACTGGTGCTAATAGGAGTTTAAACATCTTGGATTTAATTCATATTGATATTTGTGGTCCATTCCTTATAGCCTCTTGGAATCGTCAATAATATTTCATTACTTTCATAGACGATCATTCTCGTTATGGTTGTAACACCCCGAATCCACAGTATAACATAATATTTACTTATAAATTCCACTTACTTACCGATTGGGCTGTCTGTGATGCTTAACCACTCGTAACCCTTTAAGTATTTCATAGTACTTCCATTTATAGTACTATAACAGAATTATAAATATGACATTTAATTTATTTGAGATCATTTACATTCCCTGTTATTCATTGTAGTACTGTACAATTTTGCTGAATATATAAAAGAATACAATGTACCTTCGATATCGTATATCTACTGACTCCAGTAGCTGATAACTCTGGAAGGTAATTCTCTTAGTCCAAAATCAACAATCTGTGGAGTGAAAAATAAGGGGTGAGCGACAACGTGCTCAATAAGGAAGGTATGTGCTGCTTTATACAAATAAAACTATATCCCCCAAAATGTTTATTTTTCCTAACAACATACCCAGTAGGAAAACAATGGATGTAGTAAACAGTCTTTAATAGTCAAATCACTGGCTAAACAGTTTACAATATAATGTAGTAAACAGTAAATAGGATTCAATAAATCCTTTCAGTAAACAGAAATCAGTAAGTTGAGACTAGCATCACCCTACAAATAAATGATGCTATCATTGTTCCTCCAAGAACGCAGGAATCATCCCTACAAGGATACAGTAGATCTATGGCCACAATTTATAGGTGGTCCTCGGGTACACTTGCCAAGTGACCTTGAGACCTCTGATGACTTGGCGGGTCAATTAGCTTCGCGAATAATAATGCATGAAACTCAGGGCCTAAAGTCTCAAAAATCACTTTATATCTCATAAAGAACCTGTGACGTCCCCGTCACTACATCTTACCATTTAACTTTTTCCGTTTTCACTTAACTTGATTAGATTTGCTTGTCAATGTCATTCATTCTTTTCTTTCTTAAGCTTAATATCTAATAGCTCAATATGAATAATCCATTTCCAATAAAACAGACTAATGATACATGTATATATATATCATCCGTTTCCACAGGATCTTACACATCATCTTAACTTAAATCCCCAACATCTTATATACATTAATGTTACTTGTACTATACCATAGCTGAATTACAATTTACTTTGCATAATTACATAAGTATACCTTCTATACTAATTGGGAAGCGTCTCTCGAAGGTAAACTTTCAAGATCCACTCGTAGGCTCTTCTATCGAGAGCGAGGGATTACTTCAGATAGTCTGTATGAAAAATGTTCGTAAAAGGGTGAGTTTACGCTCAGTAAGAAAAATATGTAACGGAGCGTACTATGCCTCTATATGCAGTTTTCCTGTTGGCTCTATAATGTCATGTAAAATCATTATAAAGCATGTTCATGTACTTTCATCAAATATAGAAAGTTCTTCATAATAGCATATGCTTATAAATCAAGTAAATCAAGTGCTTCTTTAAAGTAGCATATGCAAACAACCATCGTATACTTCTTTTAAATTATTATGGGAAAACATACGTCATATACTTCATTCAAAACACACTTCATGTACTTCTTACATACTTCAAGTACTTCTTTCAAATATCATTTACATGCATACATACTTCTCTTAAAACATCTTATACTTTCTTGAAATCATACATCATATACTTCTTTTAAAACTTCTTATACAAGTAAACCAAGTACTTTCGATTTTTTTATTCTTCAAAATCACATATACATATAGTTTTTGATAACATAAAAACTATTTGTATTTTTATGGAGTTATGCACTGCATCATCATCATCATCATATGGCGTACCCCGTAGGGTCAGGAATCCTCCCTTAGCTGAACATTTAATATAGACAGATTGGCCAACCGTTGGTGGCTACAGTTAACACTAGTCAGGTGTCCTTCTATAGCGACTGAGGCCTGACTTATGGTTCCTCAGCCAAAACATACATCATTTCGGGACTTGATCAGAGCCCCTACTAGGAACATAAAAGTGCATAATCTCAAAACATATGCCATATAGCTTTTTGCCATGACATTTCATACTTTCTTGAAATAGGTTTGAAAACCTCTTTTGAAAACAGGGCAGTCGACTGGCTTTATAGGGCAGTCGGCTGCTGCTTCATACTTTCATTTATCGAAATTCTTTTCTTTTAAAATTCCAATATTTTGAAATTCTGAAAACATGTAGGGCAGTCGACTGGTCCATATAGCAGTCGGCTAGTTTTCAAATAGAATGCTTCTTAAGAATTAGCAGTCAACTGGTCATATAGCAGTCGACTGGTTTGAAACAGAATGCTTTTGGGTAAATAGCAGTCGACTGGCGACTGGCGACTGGTTTGAATCGGTTTTCGAAAAATGGAGTTTTGGATGTCTCTAGGCAGTCAGCTGCTACTTAAGGCAGTCGGCTGCTACTTAAGGCAGTCGGCTGCTCCTAGCCTAATTGGTACTAGGAGTCAAGTTCGAAAATGCACTTTTCCTGTGTAAGAACAGCTGATGTTTCTCTCCAAACCATATCAAAACATAATAAAACATGCGGACATAGCCGCCTTACGTCCGTTACATAAATTACTTACCTCGATTACTTCAAGAACACGAAATCACTTGGTTCACCAACCCTAGCCTTTTACTTCTTCAAATCTGAAATCATCATATCCAAGCAAACCTTTGAAATTCATCATACACATATCATACCAACTTAACTCAACTCCAAACCATGAATAAAAACAACTAAAACCACTTCCATCTCTTACCTTTATAAATCACCGAATAACATAATTTCTGATCTCCTTAAATAATTCGATTCAGCCTTTCATATTAAAGGCTTAGCTTGAGCTAGTGACAAGGATCATTTTTCTTTAAGGGAGCTTAACGATTTGGTCCCTGAATAGTGGTGTTTGTCAAGGTGAGTAGAAATGGAAGCTTGGAGAATGAAGTGGAACAAGAGAGGGAGAGAGCTGGTATGGGGCTGCCGACCTTGGTGATGATGGCTGAAGATGACTCATGCAATCTCATTTAATGCATGCTTTATCCCTTAATCATCTCATCCCTTACCTTTTGACCATGCTTTTGACTCTTCTTTGACCATTTAATTCTCTTCTTTCATTCCTCATATCAGCCACATGTTCATTACACCAATTAAAATCTAATATAAAATTTATCATCATCCAATTAAATCATTTCATCTTAACCTTTGACCATCATTATTTGACCATGCACTTAATTGGTCTCCTTTCTTCCATATAACACTTGTCTTTACTTACACTTAATTTCTGATATTTAATTCTACAAAATCTTACATTTATTTTACCATACTCTAAGCATTCTCATAATATCATAATTTACTTCTTTGACTATTTGACCTTCTATTTCATTACTTCTTCCATGTTCCATACATCCTTCATACTTCCTAATTCTCATATTTATTTATTTCATTTAAGCTAAAATACTTTACAATTATGGAGGAATTTCATGAAATTGGGGATTTCACAAAACCTTTAAGGAATTCTTCACATATTTCATCATTTCTTTAAAATGATTCATTTTCCAAAAAGGTATTATATTTTCTGTTTACAAAACATAGTAAAACAGTCCGTAATCTCACCATTTTTCGTTTGAGAAAAACACAAGTTAAACTGGCTCGCCCCTTATCTCACACCGAACTGAATTGGGGGTCGCCCATGAAATCTTTCTCTAAAAAAAAAACAAGAGATCGCCCACTGTTGGCTCGCCCAGAATTATATAAAAAGGGTCGCCTACCTTTGGCTCACCCGGATTTTATTAAGACAGGGGTCGCCTATCTTTGGCTCACCTAAAACATCACAAAAGGGGTCACCGATCTTTGGCTCGCCCGGATTTTATTTAAAACAGGGGTCGCCTATCTTTGGCTTGCCCAGAAACAACATAGGGGTCGGCTTTATAGCTCGCCCAATTCATTGTCTGTGAAAACAGTTTATCAAACTAATGCATGTCTCAAACCAAATCACTATCTCAATATTTTTATAACATTTTACTTCACAGGACATGCATTTTACTTCACATACTACTCCCTTACTTGGTCTTACGAAGCCTAGCTTCCTGATCGCCTTTATCAATTCTCAATTCCCGACTGCAAAATAAATTATCAAGACTATCAATATATTCTGTTCGAATCTTTCCAACACTTTGGCGAGACTTGAGGCTAATCCTCTAGTTCGGCCAATATAACTCGCCATTCATATATTGGCCTATACGTAGGAGCTCGCCCAATATTACTCGCCATTTGTATATTGGCTTATACGTCGGAGCTCACCCAATGTTACTCGCCATTTGTAATTGGCTTATACGTGTGAGCTCGCCCAATGTTACTCGCCATTTGTATATTGGCTTATACGTGGGAGCTCGCCCACAATTCAACTCGCCATGCTTATGCATGTGAGTTCGCCATACACGGCTTTTTATTCAAAGGTGGGCTCGCCTATGAATTAGACTAGCATGTGGTGACCTCGCCCACTATACCATGCTCCATATTATTTAGCTCGCCCATAATAGCTGAGCTCGCCTATTTCTCATCACTTTGACACCGTTTCTATCACTTTCCTCGTTTGTTCTCGATTATTTTCTAGACTACATCTTGTTTCAGTTTTCTTATATCCTATCAAGATTTAACTAAAACAAGGCTATATCTATGTTTCTCACGGTGTAAAACATAGAAATATACCAATAAACATCAAGAAACCAACGAAATATGGAACTCACCTTAACTGGGTTGCGCTTCCAGGACAAAGTGTTGTCTGTCTCACGTTAGCTTTTCTTTGCTCATTCCTTAGCTCTTCAAACGAGGGAGAAATGGTTTAGCTAACTAAAGGATGAAGTTTCATGGCTCACGTATGAAATGAATGGAAGAAACGAGGTTTGAGCTTGCAGTAAAACAGAATGGGCGAGAAGCAGTAAAGTGGTTTTCTTGAAGAAGATGAAGTTTGCAACTGTCGGTTTTCTCATGAGGTCTTCTTATATAGTCCTGTTAATCCAATCAGAACTTACCACCTGTTTCTTATCCCGTTTTCTTTCATCATTTCACGTCTTTCATGCATTAAAAACTTGTAGAAAACTGCAACAAAAAGGGTAGCAGTGCAGGTTGATTTTTCTACTCGTTTGACTTACTTCTTCTCTTCATTTGGCCAACAGCCATTTATTCCCTTTCACACCTTCCATTCGGTTCCAATCTTAAATCTTCATATTTGTTCATGCTTTATTTAATGCTTTGACACCATCAACACTATCTTCAACCTTTTTATCAAGATCAAATCCCATCTATTTCTTATTGCACTTTGATGTTTGTTTTTCTTTCTTTTATACACCATACTACAAATCATAATTTCTAATAATTAAAATGGAGAGTGAAATCCACATTTAATATTTATTTAAATCCATTAAATAATTTATTTCCACTATCAATTATTTACAATTATGGTATACAATATAATAAATTCGGGTCTCACATTTCTCTCCACCTTAAGAAATTTGGTCCTCCAAATTTCACTTGGACCTATCACTGAAAAAGCTCTGGATATCTCTCACTTATAAGGATCCCTAACTCCCAAGTAGCCTCCTCCTTGTTATGATATTGCCAGAGCACTTTAACCAAAGGAATCGTCTTAGATCGCAATACCTTATCTTTCCTATCCAAGATTCGTATCGGCTTCTCAACGTAACTCATGTCTTCTTTGATCTCCAGTGGCTCATGTCGAATCACGTAAGAAGGATCTGGATGGTACTTTCTCAACATCGAGACATGGAATACGTTATGCACTCCTGACAACTCTAGTGGTAGTGCTAACCGATATGCCACATCTCCTACGCGATCTAAGATCTCATAAGGCCCAATGTATTGGGGGCCCAACTTTCCTCTCTTCCCAAATCTCATTATACCTTTGGACGGTGAAACCTTTAAGAATACATAATCACCCGTTACAAACTCTAATGGTCGGTGTCTAGTATCTGCATAACTCTTTTGCCGACTCTGAGCCATTTTAAGCCTCTCACAAATCATCTGTACATCACAGGAAGCTTGTTCGACCAAATCGAGAGCTAACAGTTTACGGTCCCCCACTTCTTCCCATGCTATCGGGGATCTGCATCGTCTACCATACAAGGCCTCATAAGGTGCCATGCCAATACTCGTACAAAAGCTATTATTATAAGCAAACTCTGCCAAGGGTAAGTGATCGTCCCATGAGCCTTTAAAGTCCAATGCACACGCTCGCAACATATCCTCAAGCGACTGTATCGTACGCTCGGACTGTCCATCAGTCTGTGGATGAAAAGCGGTGCTAAAATTCAGCTGGGATCCCATAGCCTCCTGAAATCTTCCCCAGAAATGAGATGTGAAGCGGGAATCCCTATCTGATGTAATACTCATTGGAACACCATATAATCTCACTATCTCCCTGACATACAATTCGGCTAAGGCACTAACTGAATCTGTAGATCTCATGGCAAGAAATGAGCAGACTTAGTCAATCTATCTACGATTACCCAAATAGCATCATAACCCTTCCGGGTCTGTGGTAAACCTATAACAAAATCCATAGTCACATGTTCTCATTTCCACGTAGGAATCGATAATGGTCGAAGAATACCTGCAGGCTTTTGATGTTCAATCTTAATCTGCTGGCATGTCAGACATCTAGCAACAAATCAGCGATGTCCTTCTTCATCTTGGGCCACCAATATACTCTCCGGAGATTTTGGTACATCTTAGTACTACCCGGATGTAATGTATATCTAGAGGTATGGGCCTTGGATAAAATCAAGTCTTTAATATGCTGATCTCTGGGAACATATATCCTGCCTCTAAACCTCAGTATTCCATCGGTGCCAATCTCGAAATCTGACACAACTCCCATCTGAATCTGACTAGCTACCCCAACGCAATAATCATCACTCCTCTAAGCTTTTCTAATCCGATCCATCAAATCCGGCTCTATACGAAAACTAGTCGTAAATCCATACTGGTCAGAGGAAATAACTGTCAAGCTGAGGCAAGAGAATTGCTCCATCAAATCATGCTTCCTGATCATCATGTAAGATACCATGCCAACATGCTTACGGCTCAATGCATCTGCTACTACATTAGCTTTACTTGGGTGATACAAAATCTCACAATCATAGTCCTTTAACAGTTCCATCCACCGTCGCTGCCTCAAGTTCAACTCTCGCTGCAAGAATATATACTTTAGACTCTTATGGTCTGTATATATATGAAATTTTTTCCCGCACAAGTAATGCCGCCATATCTTCAGTGCAAACACTACTGCGGCTAGCTCCAAATCATGTGTCGGGTAATTCCTCTCATGATTCTTCAACTGCCAAGAACCATAGGCTATAACCCGACCATGCTACATAAGCGCACACCCTAAACCTTGAGCGGACGCATCAATATACAACATAAATCCACCTGATCCACTGGAAAGGGCTAATACGGGGGCAGTAGTCAATCTACGCTTAAGCTCAAGAAAACTACGCTCACACGCGTCATTCCACTCAAACTTCACATCCTTACGTGTGATTTGTGTCAATGGAGCAGCAAGTTTGAAAAATCCCTCCACGAATTTGCGATAATATCTGGCATGACCCAAGAAACTTTGTATCTCAGTAACGGTGTTAGGCCTTTCCCACTGTACAATGCCTCTATCTTGGACGGATCAACTGACACCCCGTCCTTCGACACTATGTGTCCCAAAAAGATTATATGGTCAAGCCAGAAATCATACTTACTAAATTTTGCATACAACCTCCGGTTTCTAAAGGTTTGTAATACCATATACAAATGCTGCTCATGTTCCTCTGGAGTCTTAGAATAAATCAGAATGTCATCTATAAATACTATGACAAACTTATCCAAAAATGGATGAAACACCTCATTCATCAAACTCATAAAAGCTGCAGGGGCATTTGTTAACCCAAAAGGCATCACTAAGAACTCATAGTGACTATAGCGAGTCTGAAATGCTGTCTTATGCACATCCGACTCCTTAATTTTCAATTGGTGATAGCCTGATCAGAGATCTATCTTGGAAAATACCTGTGCACCCCTGAGCTGATCAAATAGGTCATCAATCCTAGGTAGTGGATACTTATTCTTAATGGTAGCCCGATTCAACATCCGGTAATCTATACACAACCGGAGACTACCATCCTTCTTCCAAACAAATAATACTGGAGCTCCCCATAGTGACACACTGGGACGTATAAATCCCTTATCTAATAACTCTTGAAGCTGTTTCTTAAGCTTATCTAACTCAATCAATGCCATCCGATATGGGGTCTAGAAATCGGCTCCGTACCGGGTACTAACTGGATCATAAACTCCGTCTCTTGATCCGGTGGTAACCTTGATAAATCCTCTGGAAATACATCCGAAAAGTCCTTGACCACAGGAATCTCTTGAATCTCTGGATGTTTCCTCTCTACATCCTCCACACTAGCAATATATCCTTCATAAACATTCATACACAACCACAATTTCAGTACACATGTCATTCCACAAACATATATTCACATACTTTTTTTATTAATTTACAATAACTTTACAATGTACTTTTCGGGATGAGAGAAGGTAATAAACTTAGTATTACAATCCAAACTGACATGGTTTGCAGCTAACCAATCCATACCCAAAATGATGTCAAAATCATATATATTCAACAAAATTAGGTTAGCTGTCATAACCTTCTCTCCTATAGTTAATTTACAATTCCTATATACAATCTCTGTCCTCTTGAAATCTTTAAAAGGGGTTTTCACTTGCAAAGTATACCTTAACAACTCCGGCTCTACTAGGGTCCTGTTAGCACATGTAGGCGATAAGAACGAATGGGTAGAACCTAGATCAAATAAGGCAATTGCGGGATATCAAAGAGATAAACTTTACCTTTAATCACATCAATAGAGGCATCAGCAGTCTCCTGATCCATTGTGTACACCCGACCCTGAGTCACAACCTTCTTACCCTTCTCTGTGGCTGTCACCCGCCTAGGCTGTGAGGGTGTCGCCTTCTCCGGCTCACTCGAAGCTGCCTGTGTCGCTATTTGAGGTAATGTAGGAGGAATAGTAGAAGCAGCTGATTCTCCGAGCATCGGGCAATTCCTGATAAAGTGCCCCGTCTGTCCATATCTAAAACATGCCTTGGACATCAAAGGACAAGGGCGTGACCCATGTGACATTCCACAATGTCTACATAATGTCGCAACACTTCTCTGAGTAGTGGTGGGGCCACTAGCAGGGGTAGAAACTGCTGATCTATTAAATCGTCCCTCTGAAATCTGTATGCTCGAAGATCTAGTCCTTTTAGGCTGCTCTCTACTATATCTATTCTCTAAAAATCTCTTACCCTTATCTTTGCCTTTACTCTTGCTCTTACCATCGACCTCTATATGGTACTGCTCAAAATCCCTCTCACATAGTTGAGCTCGTTGTACTACCTCATAATAGGTCAAGATATCAAATGGGGCTAGCTTCGATCTAATGGAGGGTCTCAAACCAACCTTAAATCCCTCGATCTTATGGCTCTCATTAACACTGGTCTGTGAATCAAATCGACTCAAGGTGGTAAACTTAGCCTCATACTCGTCCACTGCCATACTTCCCTGAGTTAAATCCATAAACTCTTGCTGTAGTTTCTGCTGTGCAGTGTCAGGGATATACCTTCGTCAAAAGGCATCTACAAAAATTGCCCAAGTAATATCCTGATGCTGGGAGAACAATACTATCTGAGTAGCCTTCCACCAGTGCTCCGCATCATCTTGCAACTGGAACACTGTTAGACCTGCCTTTTCGGTCTCTGTACACCTCATAATCCTCAATAACTTCTCTATAGCAATAACCCATTGCTCTGCCGCCAACGGATCCCTAGCACCTTTAAACTTAGGTGGATCCAACTCCCTAAATGATCATACCAAAGTGACATCACAATACGACTCCACATCTCTAGGCGTCTGAATCAATGGCTATGGTGGAGCTACTTGTAGCTAGAGATGCTTATTGGGCCGGGTTGGCCCGACCCGGTTCGTAACCGGATCGGGTCAATCCGGCCCAATATCCGAACCGGTACTGTACCGGTTCGGAACCGGCCCGGCCCGTTATGTTAACGGGCTGGGCCGGTTTTAATTATTTAAAACCGGGCCCGGTAAGGGCCCGGCCCGTTAAGAACCGGGCCCGTTAAGGGCCCGGTTCAAAAACCGGTCCGGTAAAAAAAAAAAAAGGGAAACTGCAGTTGCACTGCAGTTCCACTGCAGTGCAAACTGCAGCATGTTGCAGACTCGCAGAGGCTTGCCTCTGCGAGTCTGCCTTTGATGGCCATCAATCTTTCTTTTCTTTTTTTTTTTTATTTTAATTATATTAAAAAAAAATAAAAAGGGGCTAGGCTGCCACTGCGCATGCAGTGGCAGCCTAGCCCTTGCAGAGTTGTAGTTGCACTGCAGTAGTGCAGTGCAACTGCAATATGCAGAGCAGAGGCTTGCCTCTGCTCTGTGTTTGATGCCCATCAATCTTTTTTTTTTAATTTTTTTTAAATTTTTTATTCTAATTTTTTCCTATAAATACCTCTATAATCTTCTATTTTCATTTACATTTCTTCTATATTTTCTCTCAAATCTACTATCTATATTCATCTACTCTTATTCTCTTCACTCACATACTCTCTCAATATTCACTCAAACTCTCTCAAATTCACTTAAATTCCCTTATTCCAAATTTATAATATCATCATTTCCTTTATAAATTTCATTTTTCTTTTTATTTTATAATTTTACAAATTTTTCTTTTAATTTTCAAATTCTAATATATTATATATATTCCTTATTCCAAATTTATAATATCATCATTTTCTTTATAAATTTCATTTTTCTTTTTATTTTATAATTTTACTTTTAATTTTTCAAATTCTAATATATTATATATATTCCTTATTCCAAATTTATAATATCATCATTTTCTTTATAAATTTCATTTTTCTTTTTATTTTATAATTTTGCAAATTTTACTTTTAATTTTCAAGTTTCAATTTTTAAATTTCAATATATTATCATACATCTATTTTTTAAATTTTTAACATATATTTATTTTCAAAAAAAATATAAAAATGTCAAATTTCTTTCGTCGTTCATGCTCTGTTTCTCGACCTTTTAGTTCCACTGAAATTCCTAATTTGGGTGACGAATCATTTAATGAAATCGAACCCGATATTCATTCGGAAGAGGAGCTTCCTTTGGCACCATCGTTTGGTCGTGGTCGTGGAGGAAGTCATGCTCAAACACAATCATCAGCTGCCACCACTGCTGCTACATCATCAAGACCGAAATTTAGTCGAAAAAAAACAAGCAGGGTATGGGAGTATTTCGACATTGTAGCAAAAGAAGGTGAGACGAATAAATATTGTGCCATCTGTAAATTGTGCAAAGGCGTTTACTCTTATAACTCTGGTGGAGGTGGTGGCGGTACAGGTACGTATAAAAGGCATTTAATTACTATACATAAAATTAATCCTGATGCCCAAGAAAATGAAATTTTAGAAGGTAAACAATCTCAAATTAATACGCATGATAGTGGAAAAAATTTTAATTTTGATAATGTTCAAGCTAGACGTGGTTTAGTTAGATTTGTAGTTAGAACTGAACAACCATTCACAATTTGTGAAAAAACAGGATATTTAGAATTTGTTTGTAAATATTTACAACCCGCATATAAATCTGTTTCTAGACATACATTAAAAAGAGATTGCATGGATATGTTTAAAGAATATAGACAAGCTTTAATTGATAAACTTAGTAATATTTCATCTAGGGTTAGTTTAACTAGTGATATATGGACTAGTACTAATGGTATAAGTTATCTTGTTATAACTTGTCATTGGATAGATGAAGATTGGTCTATGCAAAAACGAATTTTATCTTTAGATGTAATAGAAGAAGCACATAATTCATATACTATTCATAAATATATTACTAAAGTTTGTAAATTATATGGACTAGAAAATAATAAAGTTTTTGCTATTACTTTTGATAATGCTTCAAGTAATACTGCAGTTATTCCTCATTTAATTAAAAGTTTAAACCCTGTTATGCATGGCATATTTTTTCATGCAAGATGTGCATGTCATATTATAAATTTATGTGTTCAAAGTGGTTTTAGTTCTAGTGGTACTGGTACTGGTACTGGCATAGGTCCAATTGATAAAATTAAAATTTTAGCAAAATGGATTTGCACACCAAGTAATAAACGTGAATGGAAGCAAATTTGTATAACAAATAATATACCTGTTAAAGCATTTCCACTTCCCGTGGAAACAAGATGGAATTCACTTCATCGTTTACTTTCTTCTATTTTACCTTATAAAGAACTTGTTACTCCTTTTTATAACAATTATACAAATAGCACACATTTAGTACTTTTTGAAGAAGATTGGACTTTTATTGAATATTGTGTTGATTTATTATCTACTTTTAAAGATGCAACCGAAAGATTTTCAACTCAATTTTATCCAACTACACCGTATTTTGTTCCTATTATCTACACAATGTTTGACAAATTTGTAAAATTTAGGAATCATGAAACTTTAAGTTCTTTTGTATATGATATGGAGGAAAAATTTAAAAAATATTGGGAAATAATTCCTCCTATTTATTGTATTGCAACTTTACTAGATCCTAGTCAAGGTGAGGTAAATATAGAAATTTTTTTTGATTGTTATAAAGAATTTCTTGGTCTTGATTCTATTGAGGATCAAAAGTCCTCAATTAACAATCTTTTTCGAGAATTGTTTAATGTTTATGAAACAGAAAGGGAGCAATTCAACTTTAATCGAGAAGAAGAAGATTCATACGAAGAAACCGAAAGTAGCAAAAAAGGAAAAGGAATTTTAAACGCAATTAAGGAAGCAGCAAAGAAGAGAATGAAGCTAAAAGGAAAAGCGAGCGGATCGGGATCGGGATCGGGATCAACAACTCGACGGAGTTCCAGCTTCAATGAGCTAGGATTTTTCTTAAGTCAAGATTTTTCTGTAGATGATAACTTTGATCTTCTCCAATGGTGGAAAGAAAACCAAAAACAATTTCCAGTTTTAGCTTCCATGGCCCGAGATGTTTTTGCGGTGCAAGTTTCTTCTGTTGCTTCGGAATCCGCATTCTCGACGTGTGGAAGAATTATTGGAGACCATCGAACCACTCTTAATCCGGATTCATTGTGCATGTTAACATGCCTTAAAGATTGGTTTGATGCGGAATCGCGCAATGTCGAACTTGGAATGGCCAATGAATTTGCTGATAATAATTCAGAAGAGGAGGAAGAAATTTCCAAGGCAATCCGTATAAATTATGAAGAGTAGAGAATAATTTTTTTTTTTGTAAATTGTATGTAAAATTGTAAATAAGTTTAGTCATAGTGAATATTTTTATGGACTACGGTCCCGTGGTTTTTACCCTTCTAACTTTTGAAGGGGTTTTCCACGTAAAAAATCTTTGGTCTCCTACTCTCTCCTTTTTCTCCTTTGTTGTTGTTGTTATTATTATTATTATTATTACATACCACATTAATTAATGTTATACTTATATATGTTTAAAATAAATAAATATTTAAAATACAAAATGAATTAATATTTTAAAAACATATTAAATAAATGAATAAATATTAAGTAAATGATATTTCAAATATAATAAATTATTTTAAATGTAAAATGAATATAATAATAATATTCATAAAATCATTATTTGTATTTTGAATCAAATATCATTTTATCATAATATTATATTCATAATATAACTTTAATTTATTATAACAATAATTTTATTAGATAATTTTATAATAGTTTGTTTTTACATTATTGTTACATTAATTAAATAAATTATAATATAACTTATATTCTTATAATAAATTATTGTTAAATTAAACTATTAACATTATTTATTATAAAAATAAATTTACTACATTAAATTATTAAAATATATTAATATATATTAAAATAAATTAATATAATTTTTTTAAAAATAAAAATTTAAAAAAAAAATGGGTCCGGTTTTGAGGCGAACCGGTCCAACGAACCGGGCCGGTTCGCCTCTCATAATATATAGAACCGGTCCGAACCGGACCGGTTTAATACCGGTTCGGACCGGTTCTCTTGTGGTTAGGGCCGGAACCGGTGAAAACCGGCCCGTAACCACCTCTGCTTGTAGCTGAGGTGCAGGTGGTGGAATAGGCTGAGGCTCGGGTACAACTGGTGTCGGCTGTGGCGGTGTTGGCGCCTCTACTAGAGCTACAGGAGCTGCTGCTCTCTCCCTCTCCACCCTATCCGCAGCTCTGTCTGCCTAATACATAGCCATGAAATCGGCTACTAACCTCTCTACTCGGTTCACGCGAGCATCAATGCTCTCTGGCTGTAGCGAACGTACAGGTCTTGGGGCGGGTTCCAGTGTCTGCGATTCCGGAATCTGTGCCGCCCTACCTCAGCCTATACCTCTCACTGAGCGTATCCTCCTCCTTCCACTCATATGTGTACCACATGGATCATTTATCACTTATCATTAGCATATCAGTGATATATTCAGATTATACAGTACTACAGGGAATGTTTACTATTCATTTTTCGTTTTAAGCATCACTAAACATCCGACCAACCCTGCTTTAATACCATTAAATCTGTAACATCCCGAATCCATAGAATAACATAATATTTACTTATAAATTCCACTTACTTACCGGTTGGGCTGTCTGTGATGCTTAACCACTCGTAACCCTTTAAGTATTTCATAGTATTTTCATTTATAGTACTATAACAGAATTATAAATATGACATTTATTTTATTTGAGATCATTTACATTCCCTCTTATTCATTGTAGTACTGTACAATTTTGCTGAATATATAAAAGAATACAATGTACCTTCGATATCGTATATCTGCTGACTCCAGCAACCAATAACTCTGGAAGGTAATTCTCTTAGTCTAAAATCATCAATCTATGGAGTGAAAAATAAGGGGTTAGCGACAACGTGCTCAGTAAGGAAGGTATATGCTGCTTTATACAAATAAAACTATATCTCCCAAAACGTTTATTTTTCCTAACAACATACCCAGTAGGAAAACAATGGATGTAGTAAACAGTCTTTAATAGTCAAATCACTGGCTAAACAATTTACAATATAATGTAGTAAACAATAAATGGGATTCAATAAATCCTTTCAGTAAACAGAAATCAGTAAGTTGAGACTAGGCATCACCCTATAAATAAATCATGCTATCATCGTTCCCCCAGGAACGTAGTAATCATCCCCACAGGGATACAGTAGATTTATGGCTACAATCTATAGGTGGTCCTCGGGTACACTTGCCAGGTGACCTCGAGACCTCTGATGACTTGGCGGGTCAATTAGCTTCGCGAATAGTAATGCATGAAACTCGGGGCCTAAAGTCTCAAAAATCACTTTATATCTCATAAAGAACCTTTAAGGAATTCTTCACATATTTCATCATTTCTTTAAAATGATTCATTTTCCAAAAATGTATTATATTTTTTGTTTACAAATCATAGTAAAATAGTCCGCAATCTCACCATTTTTCGTTTGAGAAAAACACAAGTTAAACTGGCTCGCCCCTTATCAACTCGCCCATTACAGTTCGCCCATCGCAGTGGATTGAGCTCATCTATTTTCATTTACCCGCTGCGGCGAACTAACATCGCCCACTGTGGCTCTCACACCAAGCTGAATTAGGGGTCGCCCACGAAATCTTTCTCTAAAAAAAACAAGGGATCGCCCATTATTGGCTCGCCTAGAATTATATAAAAGGGGTCGCCTACCTTTGGCTCGCCTGGATTTTATTAAGACAGGGTTCGCCTATCTTTGGCTCGCCCAAAACATCACAAAAGGGGTTGCTTATCTTTGGCTCGCCCGAATTTTATTTAAAACAGGGGTCGCCTATCTTTGGCTCGCCCAAACATCACAAAAAGGGTCGCCTATCTTTGGCTCGCCCAGAAACAACATAGGGGTCGGCTTTATAGCTCGCCCAATTCATAGTCTGTGAAAACAATTTATCAAACTAACGCATGTCTCAAACCAAATCACTATCTCAATATTTTTATAACATTTTACTCCACAAGACATGCATTTTACTTCACATACTACTCCCTTACCTGGTCTTACGAAGCCTAGCTTCCCGATCGCCTTTATCAATTCTTAACTCCCGGCTGCAAAATAAGTTATCAAGACTATCAATATATTCTGTTCGAATCTTTCCAACACTTTGGCGAGACTTGAGGCTAATCCTTTAGTTTGCCAAATATAACTCGCCATTCATATATTGGCCTATACGTGGGAGCTCGCCCAATATTACTCGCCGTTTGTATATTGGCTTATACATGGGAGCTCACCCAATGTTACTCGCCATTTGTATATTGGCTTATACGTGGGAGCTTGCCCAATATTACTCGCCATTTGTATATTGGCTTATACGTGGGAGCTCGCCCAATGTTACTCGCCATTTGTATATTAGCTTATACGTGGGAGCTCGCCCACAATTCAACTCGCCATGCTTATGCATGTGAGTTCGCCATACACGACTTTTTGTTTAGAGGTGGGCTCGCCTATGAATTAGACTAGCATGTGGCGACCTCGCCCACTATATCATGCTCCATATTATTTAGCTCGCCTATTTCTCATCACTTTTACACCGTTTCTATCACTTTCCTCGTTTGTTCTCGATTATTTTCTAGACCACATCTTGTTCCAGTTTTCTTATATCCTATCAAGATTTAACTAAAACAAGGCTATATCTATGTTTCTCACTGTGTAAAACATAGAAATATACCAATAAACATCAAGAAACCAACGAAATATGGAACTCACCTTAACTGGGTTGCACTTCCAGAACAAAGTGTTTTCTGTCTCACGTTAGCTTTTTGTTACTCATTCTTTAGCTCTTCAAATGAGTGAGAAAAGGTTTAGCTAACTAAAGGATGAAGTTTCATGGCTCACGTATGAAAGGAATGGAAGAAACGAGGTTTGAGCTTGCAGTAAAATAGAATAGGCGAGAAGTAGTAGAGTGGTTTTCTTGAAGAAGATGAAGTTTGCAAATGTCGGTTTTCTCATGAGGTCTTCTTATATAGTCCTGTTAATCCAATCAGAACTTACCACTTGTTTCTTATCCCGTTTTCTTTCATCATTTCACGTCTTTCATGCATTAAAAACTTGTAGAAAACTACAGCAAAAAGGGCGACAGTGCAGGTTGATTTTTCTAGTTGGTTTGACTTACTTCTTCTCTTCATTTGGCCAACAGCCATTTATTCCCTTTCACACCTTCCATTCGGTTCCAGCCTTAAATCTTCATATTTGTTCATGCTTTATTTAATGCTTTCACACCATCAACTCTATCTTCAACCTTTTTATCAAGATCAATTCCCATCTATTTCTTGTTGCACTTTGATGTTTGTTTTTCTTTCTTTTATACACTATACTACAAATCATAATTTCTAATAATTAAAATGGAGAGTGGAAATCCACATTCAATATTTATTTAAATCCATTAAATAATTTATTTCCACTATCAATTATTTACAATTATGGTATACAGTATAATAAATTCGGGTCTCACAATGGTACTTATACTTGATTCATGAGAAGTCTCAAGCATTGGACGTTTTCAAAACCTATAAAGTTGAAGTTGAAAATCAACTTGGTAGGAAAATTAAAGCTGTTAAATCTGATTGTGCAGGTGAATATTACGACAGATACGACGGATCAGGTGAACAACGTCCAAGCCCTTTTGCAAAGTATTTAGCGAAATGTGGCATCATTCCTCAATATAGCATGCGAGGGACTCCAAGTCAAAATAGTGTAGCTAAGAGACAAAATTAGACCCGAAAAGATATGGTTAGATGTATGATTAGTTATTCTTCTTTGCCAAAGTCACTTTGGGAAGAAGCCTTCAAGACTACAGTGTACATTTTTAATCAAGTTCCAAGCAAAGCAATAGCTAAAACCCCATATGAGTTATGGACAGAAAAGAAGCCTAGTATTAGGTATTTACATATTTGGGGTTGTCCAACTGAGGCTAGGCCATACAAGCCTAATGAAAGGAAATTGGACTCAAGAACAATAAGTTGCTACTTTGTTGGATACTTAGAAGGACTGAAGGGGTTTCAAATTTTATGATCGCTCAAATAGATCCTTTTTCAAAATAGAGAATGCTAAGTTTAATGAAGATGTTGAATATGATGAGGGTGCCAAACTTAGGAACTTTGTCTTTGAGGAAGATCATGTTACAGTTCTTATAGTTGCAATTGAGAATGATTAGACAATTATGTCTGATATTTTTCAAGATGCAAATCTGGATTGTCAAGACACTCTTGGGTTACCTCCTACTCATATTGAAGAGCAACAACAACCTCAATTGGAAGTGCCATTAAGGAGATCCTTAAGAGTGAGGAGATTAGCGATTCCAGATGATTATATTGTACATCTCCAAGAACACGAGTTTGATATAAGGCTCGAAGATGATCCAAAATCTTTCAGTGAAGCCAAACAAAGTGTTCACTCTCGTTAATGGATTGAGGCCATGAAAGATGAGATGAAATCAATGGAGGACAATGATGTTTGGGGTCTTGTCGAATTGCCTAAAGGAGTGAAATCGATTAGTTGTAAATGGATTTTCAAAACCAAGAAAGAATCGAAAGGCAATATTGAAAGATATAAAGCACGTCTAGTTGCCAAAGGTTTCATTCAAAAGGAAGGCATTGATTATAAAGAGACTTTCTCTTCGGTGACTCTTTTAGAATCATTATGGTACTTGTAGCTCATTATAATTTGGAGCTACATCAAATGGATGTAAAGACAGCATTTCTCAATCGTGACATTGAAGAAACAATTTATATGGTGCAATCAGAATATTTCGTGTCAAATGAATTGAAACATCTGGTGTGCAAATTAAAGAAATCCATCTATGGTTTAAAACAAGCATCCCGACAATGGTATCGAAAATTTGATCAAGTGATCACCTCTTTTGGTTTTAAGGAGAACACTGTTGATCAATGTATTTATCACAAGATCAGTGGGAGCAAGTTTATTCTTCTGGTGTTATATGTCAATGACATCCTGCTGGCAAGTAACGATATAGGCCTATTGTATGAAACCAAGAGATTTATTTCAAACAAATTTGAGATGAAAGATCTTGGGAATACATCTGTAACATCCCATTACCACATTTTGCACGTATTTCTATACAACTTACTGGTTGGGCTGTCTGCGATGCCATTAACATTCAATAGTAATAGTGATAAATGATAAACATTTATCTATTAATTATGTAATATGAAATTTCTTTTCAGTATTCCTTACATCTAACATCCCCTATTAACCTTTATTTCACTAAGGTAGTACTGTATACATATGTCTGAAATGTAAAAGAGAAAAGATTGTACCTGTCACATTTAACGTGCCATGCCTCAGTGCTTTAAGCATAGCTATACCCATCTGAGAGCTAATTCTCTCAACTCCGTGTACTTCTTATCTGTGGAGTTAAAACAAAAGGGGTGAGCGATTCATACGCTCAGTAAAGGAAACATATGCTGCTTTAAATAAAGCAAAACTATATATCACAACTCATTTATTCTTTTCTTAACAATAACCCAGTAGAAAAGACAGTGGATATATAGTAAACAACTCTCTTAAAACATAATTCAAATCATGGCAAACAGTTTACTTTAAAATGTAGTAAACACTATATAGGATTTCAACAAATCCTCATACGTTAACAGAAACTGGTAAGTTGAGACTAGGCAACAATTAAATCATGCTATCATCGTTCCCCCTCCCCCTTGCGAGAACGAAATCTGCCGCTTTTGGGGTGCACCCGTAGGCCATCGCCCCTCACGGCTATCTCAGATCTATGGCCATAATCTATAGTGGTCCTCGGGTCCACTTGCCAAGTGACCTCGAGACCGCTGATGACTTGGCAGGTCCATCAGCCCTGTGACGCCCTAGGGTGCACTCGTTAGTCTATATGACCCGAGCCATCACCCCAGATGGGTCACGCAATAGTAACGCATGAACTTAGGGCCTAAAGTCTCAAAAATCAAGTTATATCTTATGTATCATTTCCACAAAATGATTTGATTTCTTATAAAACGATAAAACACCAAAAACAGCCCGTCATCTCAACTTTTAAAACCTACTCGCCCATGGTCAGCTCCCCCGACATGGCTTGCCCATGGCAGCAGCTCGCCCATGGCGGAGAACATGTGTTCGCCCGCCCAACTTTGCCCTTTATTTCGACAAGAAACTTTGGCTCGCCCTCAGTGGCTCGCCCATTAGGCAACTCGCCCAAAAACCAACTCGCCCAAAAAATGTTTCATATTTTATTTTTGAAATATTTAAAATTATTCATTTTTCGTTTAGGAAAGTACACTTTAAAACCGTTCGCCAGGGTCAGCTCACCCTTCACAGCTCGCCCCTGACTAACTCGACAAGACGGCGAATTAGTATTCGCCCGCCACTTAGCTTTTCAAAACATCGTTGATAGAGGTTCGCCCGCCATATATTTAAAACTAGGGCCGCCCGCCAAACACATTAAAAAGGGTTCGCCCGACAATGGCTTTACCCGGATCTCTTTAAAACAAGGGCACTCGCCCAGTTCTCATAAAAGTGAGCTTGCCACTTGGCTCGCCCAATAGCTTTCATATAAAAAGGGTTCGCCCGCCCTTAAGTCTAAAACGGGTGTATAAAATTATAAAATGGTTTGGCTCGCCCGCCAATACCAATTCGCCTAACATAAAAATACAAGAGCTTGCCCAACATAAACACACATGAGATCGCCCGTCCTGTATCAGTTTATCCAGAAAACAGCATAGGGGTCGGCTTTTAGCTCGCCCGAATCAAAACAATTATCAACTAACTTCCTCAAACAATGCATGTCAAAAAACAAAACATTTAACTTAATGTTTTCCTAAAATTTACTCCACAGGACATGCATCACTTCACACACATCTCCCTTACCTGTTCCAACGAAGTCTTGCTTCGCCCTGTTCTCTGTTCGCCCATAGCCATTCCCAATTATCGGCTACAAATTATATATAAATTTTCATTAATATTTTCTTTATATATCACTTGGCGAGATTGAAATAAATCAATTGACTACTCGCCCAACAGAGTCCTAATTAGCTCGCCCAGACGAGCTCGCCATTCACCAAATGGCTTCCACGTGGGAGCTCGCCCGCCATTACTCACAAAGCCTTCATTGGCTTAATTGTGGGAGTTCGCCCACAATCCTTTTCGCCCAATGCCTTATGCATTTGAGCTCGCCCATTAATTCACTTCACTAGAATTGGGCGTTCTCGCCCTTTGAACACAAACTTTACCTTGGCGAGTTCCTTATTATCTACTCGCCTCATTGGCGATTACAAGTTTTCAACATGGGCGATCACTGTAATCGCCATTGTCGTCACTTATTCCATTATTTTCCTTGTTTTCATATTCTCCAAAGATCTAACTAAAAACAAAACTGTATCTATGTTTATTACTTCATAAAACATAGAAATCTATCATTGAGCATCAAGAACTCCTCAGAAAATATGAAACTCACCTCAACCACTGCACTTCCAGAACAGATTGTTTTCTGTCTCATGTTGGCCTCCATTTTCTTATTCCTTCAGCTCATCAACTATGGAGGAAAGATTTTATAAGCATGTTTACTGGTTTAGCCAACTGAAGAGTGAAACTCAGTAGATCAAACATGGCAGAGAAATGGAAGAAACAGAGAAATAGCTTTCATGAAGAAGCTGGAATTGGCTAACTCGTTTTTCCTCAATTGTTTCTGCTTATATAACCATGCTCAACCAATCAATAGCTACCGCCTGTCCCTTATCCTGTTTCTTTCATCATTCCTCACGTCTATCATGCATTTAATGCATGAAGAATAACTGCACTTACATGGGCGAGAAGTCTTCCTTCCACACACATCTTCTGCTTCTTATTGACTTTGTTTTACTTCTCAACCAATCAGGTAAATTCCTTACTGGCTTCAACCTCTTCTCCATTAATTGTTTTCAACCGTAAAAGTTACAAAGTCAATTTTGGCTGCAATATTCACGTGCTGATTCTAGTTCCAGTTCGCCCATTCAATTTGAAATCTCAGCTCACCAACACCAATTTCAGTTTGCCAACGTACGATGTGGTGA
Source organism: Heritiera littoralis (assembly GCA_031772115.1). Classification (NCBI taxonomy): domain Eukaryota; kingdom Viridiplantae; phylum Streptophyta; class Magnoliopsida; order Malvales; family Malvaceae; genus Heritiera; species Heritiera littoralis. The sequence continues at coordinate 1,545,246 of JAPDPK010000020.1, read as the reverse complement.
TTTGTGAGCTGACTTCCTTTACTTGGCTATCACAGTTTTTAGCCCTAATCGCCCACTTGTAATCATATGGGCAATCAATAGTCTTCGCCACGTTGGGCGATCACCAATTATGGCTCAACTCGCCACCTTGCTCTGATTTAAGCAACACGTTGGCGAACTCACCTATTCGCCCACGCCCTTGTCCAAAATAGTCATCACCATTGGCGATTACACCATTACCTTGCTCGCCCATTGGCGAGCCGTTTCTTCATGGTACTCGCCCGTCGAGTATTTCACCTACTTGGCTCCGTTCTCATCTCAAGTTAAGGAGCTTTTCACCCTTTTGGAAATTTAACATTCATTATTTATTTAATTTCCATATCCATTTTATGAATTTAGACTCTACAGTAGTGTAGAATCGGATCTTACAACATCTTTTGTGCTGGGCATACAGATCCATCGAGATTGTTTTCAAGGAATACTTGCTTATCACAAAAGGCATATAACGATAAGGTGCTTAGTAGATTTGATATGAAAATTGTGCATCAGGAGACACGCCCATTGCTAAGGGTGATAATTTCAGTTTGCTTCAATGCCTAAGAAATAATATTGAAAAGGAAGAGATGTAGAAGATTCTTCATGCTTCAGCAGTAGGGAGTCTTATGTATGCTCAAGTTTGTACGCGTTCGGATATTGCGTACATAGTTGTATGCTTGGTAGATATTTAAGTAACCTTGGAATGGATCATTAGAAAGCAATAAAGAGGGTTATGAGGTATATACAGAGAACCAAAGATTACATGCTCACATATTGGAGGTCAGATCATTTAGAGATCGTTGGGTATTTAGACTTCGATTTTGTTGGTTGCCTTGATAGCAAAAGATCCACTGCTAGTTATGTTTTCATGTTAGCTGGAGGAGCTGTGTCTTGAAACAGTGAAAAGCAGTCACTCATAGCTTCTTCTACTATGGAAGCAGAGTTTATAACTTGCCATGAGGCATCAAACCAGGCAATATGATTGCAAAATTTTATCATTGGGCTATTTGTTGTTGATGGTATTGAAAGGCCATTGAAGATTTATTGTGATAATAAAGTCGCAGAATTATACTCTAAGAACAACAGAAACTCATCAAAGTCAAAGCATATTGACATCAAGTTTCTTATTGTTAAGGAACGAGTTTAGAGTTTTCAAAAATCTATTGAATATATTAATACGAACTCCATGATTGCGGATTCGCTTACTAAGTGTGTACCACCTAAAGTGTTTCATGAGCGTGTAGCTCGTATGGGTGTGGTTCACTTTGATGATATGCTTGTATAGTGGGAGTTTGTTTTATTTATATTCGTTTTTATTGAGACATTTTTTTTATCAGAATAAAGTATTGTTGTTATTACTGAAACTCTGAAAAAAAGTATTATTCTTTCAAATTGCAATTGAGCATGAAGTTTTTGAAAGTAGGACCGGTTGGAAATAAGCATGTTCAAGGGATCACGTTGTAACGCCCTCAAAAGCTAGGATTTTTGCTTTACTTACTATGTTTGTGACTCGCTCAGTGTAGCTAACACCTAACAAGAAAAATTCTACTTGTTTAATCGTTTAAGACTAGTTGTCTAAGGTCCCATTAAAGTCTCCTCGAAATGCATGCCAAAAACCAAACTGAAAAATTTCGCCCTTACTTTGGGCTATTATCATCCCCATACACAATCCGTCATCATTTCAACCAATGGAAATTCCAATTTCGACGTAGCATCTAAAACATTTCATATCCAATGATTTAATATATATCAAGATTACAACTTAATCATAAGGCATAGTTTGTTTACAGACTCGATATTCACCTAGTACTTACATTCTAAATCCTATACACTGTGTACACAAAAGAATTTAGTTTGGCAAAAGAACAAACAGAATATGCCTTTATCTAAAATATAACTTTCTGCAACTTGTACAAAACAACTCTACTATGCTTAATACATGTTTATGCATAAACAAATGCGCAAAGCTTATGCTTCAATGTGTTTTATTGAAAATAGTGCAAAATCGATATACCATTGTTTATAAGCTATAAAACGCTATACCGAGTAATTTCCAAACATATTAGTGCTCACGCATTCACAAAATCAAGATACAGTAGAAATAGAAATGATACATTTGTTCTTCTTTATAACAATATTGAGATATACATTTAAAAACATTTTCATGAGACGGGCATACATTTATGAGATTTGGTAACTTAACCGGGATCTTTGGAAATATAACCAATAAGCTTTCCATGAAAGCATCCACTGTAGCTAGCAGTGGTCACAATCCCATACAAGGGCTCTATCCATGATCATGAATCATCCCAATACTAGTGATCATCTAGTAGCTGAGGTACAAGTCACGACTAGTTGTCAGACAATACACATAATTATCGCTACCTATTTGCCACACAGGCGGGATCCATGATGTAATTTCATATACTACTCCTCAATGCCACATAGGCTCAATAATTGCCACACATGCATAATTAAACGCACTGAGGTACAAGTCACAACTAGTTGTCAGACAATATATGTAACTATCACTACCCGTTTGCTAGATAGGCGGGATCCATGACGTAATTACGTATACAGTGCCTCAATGCCACACAGGCTTAATAATTGCCACACAGGTGAGTGTCACACAAGCATTTCCAAGTGCCACACAGGCATTACATAGCATCACATCTCTCATGAGTCAAAACTCATGTAAAAATAGCATTTACAATATACGTTGAGTACTAAAAGCATGAATCGTTTTAAACACTTATAGTTTTGAAAATCTCATTGTACGAACTCATGCTTAAAAACCATTAACTCAATAGCAAGTAACGATCCTTAATATGCATAGGGTTTTAAAGGCGTTTTATAAATCAAAATTAATACCAAGAAATTTGCTTAAACAATTTCTAATGAAATTTCGGCATTATGACGGCATAGGTAGAACACTACCCAGCATCATAACTAAAACCAAATACCTGTAGAAAACTCAATCAAGCAATATATATTTAATTTACCAATTCCAGCACCATTCAAAACTCAAACATTTTGCACTTTAAGCTCAATCCAATATAATTTGAAATTTAACCAAGAATGCATTTAAATCCATAAGTATTAAATAACATTAATTTAGACATACATAAACATAGCGGACTAACAAGCATTTACTATATATTCCATCTCGTTATGCCAAGTTTAATGCTTGCCAATACCGTTCTTGTGCACTTTTAGCAAATTGTTAAATTCTTAGCCCCTTGAAAGTTTCCCTCTTCGAAAGTCTTCAACTCAAACTCTTTGCCAATATTACTTAAGGCTCTGATGTAAACCTTGGAAATCCTCCCTTTTGCTTTCGAAATTCCTTTTCCTTGATATCTTTTTCTTACTAAAATCACCACATCAAAATAACATTTACCATACTTTAACAAATATAGGTACATAAAACCCTTATATTATATACATTAAGTTTAAACTAAAACATAGATTCTTACCTTTACTTCCACTTTAGTCATAATTTGGAAATCTGTCTTCTTTAGCATTTTCCTACAACCCACCACCAATCCATAATTAATATCACTTTCAGGACATCATATCATCAATATGTTTATCTAAATATTTTACTTAACTAAATTAAATTGGCCTTACTCTTAATCTCTAAGAATGCCAAATCCATTCACTAAGTATTCTCACTATTCTTTCAATGATACTACTTTATAATTCATTTCGACATCAACCTATTTATTTCACAAATCAAAGTCAATATCAAAATTTACCCTTTACCACTAAAATCACCTCATCATTAATCTATGCATTATACATATACTAAGCTCAACCAAAGGGAATAGCCCTTACCACTTTATTTTCAAGTTGGTCAAATGCTTGTTGTTACCTGTTCTTCAAGAAGTTTAACTGCTAAAACTCCTCCAAACAGTAGCTAACCTCGAGTTCTAACAAGCAATCACTTTCCAAAAGGGCCAAGCTCTTTCCTTTGATATACCCCATAATGAAAACGGCCAACAACCTCCGCTAGATTCTCCTTTATTTTTGCCAACTTCCAAACCCCTCCTCTTTTTATTATACTATATATTTTTTGAATTGATCCATGTTCCAGGCCTTAAATCGAGTAGCATCAACCACCTAAATCCCCTCAGCTTCACCTTGCTCTGGACTAAAACGAGGGCTTGGTTCTGGCCTTCTTCAACCCACAAATCAACCTCTATTTGGTGTCCTTGCTGCTGCTCACGGTGGCAACAACAACATTTCATCCTTCTCCTTCTTTTTTTTTCGGCATCTCTCTTATGGTACACGACCAAACAGCCACCAAAAGTACCATAGTTTAGCCTCCAAACACAACTCCCAAATCAGCCACCATTAGCTACCTCTACAGCCCCTGAACCAATACCAAGATATATGACAAGAATGAAGAAATCTAATAGTCCCTTACAGCTACTTGAGTAGTCGAGCCACGGGCTTGAATTTTTCCTAACCATAGGAAGCCTAAAATCCCAGCTAATTACTGTTGACCAGCCACCTATTTTCGAGTCCAAAAACCAATCCTTGTCTCATGCCAATTCTACCTTGAATCAGTGCCTAAATAGCCTTTACGATAGCTACCCGAAATAGCCCTTAGACACCATTGTTTCGCCTTTTCATTTTTAGCATCATTTTAGCCACTTCTCTGCCCAAAACACAACCCTATTTTCTGTCCAGTTCAAGCCGACAAATCAGCCTCCGTTTCTCTTTTTTTTATCGTGTTGTTGCCCCAGAAAAAACTTATTGCTATTTAGCCTTTCATGCCTCTCATTAGCCTACGGTCTCCAACTGAGAATCAATAATACATTAACTTACCGTCGCTTGTTCTAGAGCTGAGAGAGATTTTGTTCAGCTTCTGTTTCTGGTCTGTTTTAGCCCTAAGAATCCAGCCTCTTCGATCTTAATCCAAGCCATTGATTAGTCTCCTAAATTAGCACCCCTGCTCTAGTTTCTTTCTTCTGTTCTTCCTTGGTTTTCTGATCGATTTCCTCTCTTCTGATTTCAGCCCCTCTCTTAGCCTGTCACTTTTTCTCCTCTTTTTCTTTTCTTCTCTTTCCATTCACTCTTCTTTACTGGTCGATGACGAGCCCAGCTCCCTTTTCTTCTCTTGGCTGCTTTGGCATCGCCCTCATCTCCCTTCGGTCGGCCATGTTACTCCCTTGTTCCCTCTCTTTCTCGTACAGAGGATGTGTTCTTTGTTCCAAAGGTTATTATATTATTTTATTTTATTTTATTTGTTTTTTTTTTACATTTATACATACATATACATTATCTTTCCCTTATACTTTAATCTATAGATTATTATTTTTATATATTTGTCTTTATTTTATTTACATATATGATATATGTATATATTAATTTTGTTCTAAATCCTATCATTTATTAGTCATACTTATTTATCATGTAAGATTTGAGGATTAAATCTTTAAATCCTCATAATATTAAAGTCCTCATAACCTCTACATTCTATCATTCTCATAATCTCAATTTGTACAACTTTTATAATGTTTATATTCAGTTTACCACTTCATAATATTTATAGTTCCAAACTAAATTCTCGATACTTGTATTGCTTCCACTATTACAATATAGTTATTCACCAGGAGTAGGAAATTTGCAGTTATCACATTTGACAATTGGTTAGGAGTGGTTTGACACTTACATAAGGTTAAGTGTTCGAACTCCTCCAGGCACGAATTGGGGTGTTATTCTCCGATAAAACAGTGAGGGTCTTGCTTGGTGATCTGGACCCAAAACCGATAGTACGGGGAGTAAGGTGACCCTACTTGGTGATTTGGAGCCTTACAATAGAACGCACATTTTATTGTAAGGCCCCAGTTCACTAAGCAGGGTCACTTCACTCACCTGTACTGTCTGCTTTGGGTCTAGATCACTAAGCAAGACCCTTCACGGTTTTCTTTCACGTCCGAAGTGACTTGAACCCTTGACTTCCTCAAGTGTCAAGTCACTCCTAACCCTTGACGTCTGAAGCATGCTCTTTGGTTTTCGAAACATGGACTCTTGGCTGATATTTTTGGTTACTACTGAGATTGAAGTTGCCAAGAGGAGGAAGGAAATTGAAGCTTTGCATGAGAAAGAAACTGACGCAAATTGAAGCAATGGCTGGAAACTCTCGGTCTAAAACAGAGCACTTGCTGGTCTCTCTGTTTCTCGACAAAATATTGAAGAGATAGCTTGATATCTTGCTTGGAAATAGGAGGGCACACAGTGCTGTGTTAAGGGCAGTAACCAAGGATTCCTTTGGCTGTTGGAACCAAGTAACAGAGAAGTAAAGAAGCTAAGGCAGTCGACACCATCTGGAAGGAAAGAAAATCGAGAAATATTTTAGAGAAAAGGGCTGAACTGAGATAGCCATTAAAGCAGAAGCGATAGCTGTTTGTAGAGGCTGTAACAGGGGGCTTTAAGTAAAGGAAAAATTAGGGGCTAAACAAGAGTTTACAGTCGAAAAAGAGCAAAGTAGGAAAGGTGCAATGTTGCTGCTGTGAAACCAGTGAACAAGCTTAACGGTGAGGCTGATGGTAAGGATACCAGCGATTCAAATAGCGGTGCAATAACTGTATCGCGGTAGCCATTTCGCAGTTTTGGTGCCGTCCGCCACCGCTATTCAACTGAAACTGAGTGTGAATTGTTTTTTTCCCCAAAATCAAATCTAAAAAATAAGAAGAATAAAGGAAAAATAAAACCCAATCTATTAAACAGCAGACATTGAACCTCAAACAATCAAATTCCATCAAGAAGTAAAGATCAAATAAAAAAGATTCGAGGATAGTTAGACTTAGAGCCGTCGGTTTCAATTCAAGATTAATAAAGGAGAAGCGGATGAAGCTTTCGAATGTCTTGAGAAAAGAAGAGAAAGGGAAAAGGAAGAGGAGAAGATGAGATGTAGTGTTCGAAGCTGGGCGATCAAAGAAGCAGTGGCGGTGGCTAGCTTCGATATGGGAATTTGGGTGTGGAAGGAAGAAGAGAAGATGTAGTTCGTGAGAGAAAGGAGGAAGTTTAGAAGCGATTTAGATTTAGGCTTATTAAATATGTGATTTTTGGCTTAACATTAAAACCTTGTTTTGTATACGATTTTTATATATTTTTTTAATCTTTTCTTGACATATTGTTTACTTTTAATTTATGTCAATAATATTTCTAAAAAATATATACTTTAAGATAATTTTTTTATAAAAATTAATAAATTGTAAATGATTTTTTTCATTTTTTAAATTATTAAAAACGAGTCTTTATAAAAGATTGTTTTTATAAATGAAATGATACATTATTAACAAATATGGTAACTAATTTTTTTTATGTAAATAAAAGGTCATAGAGAGTCATTAATTATTTTAAAAATCATAAAAAAGAGTTTTTATGCTTACAATTATAATTATTATGTTTTAAAATGAGTTATGTAAAATTAAAAAATTCACGACCGCGATGACTGCTTTGACCGCAATAGCATCCGTTATGTCTGCAATCATGATAAATGTGACGCAATCGAAAACTTGACCACAACTATAATTTAAATCCCCTAGGATACCTACTGCAACAGCCAACTAAAATAGTGAAGGCACATCTTAAATTTTAAAGGCTTCGATCACATAGAGAATTTGGGTAAGAAATGCTTATTAGCTTAAGAAAGAAGAGATTGTTCAAGCTTTAAACCCACCATCCAACTTGCCTTTTACACTCTTCGATTACCAAAGATGGTTGAGAAGTGGGAGGCACCTAACAATATTTAAAATTCGAGCAGCTCTCCATGTACAAAGAGCAGCTCTTTAATTTATAGATGCCGTTGTCTTTGGTGAGGAAAGCTCATTCTTCTCTTATTATACAGTTGACAAACTTGAGGGAAAAAAGGATAAACTTAAATATATCATTCTATTTAAGTGTGATAACTGATAAAATTAATTTAGAAATATTTTTTAAAGCAATTTTATCACTGTACTTTCTAATTTGTTTAAAAAATTAATGATGAGATCTAGAACAAGAATTTTCGAAAAATCTACACTTTTGAAGTTTTCTATTTCTCCTCACTCAGTTATCACTTTCTTTATAGCATCAAAAAATTAATGGTTATTTATATTGACTAGCACGAAGGCTCGCGCTATGCTGCGGGATCAATATTATTGTAACTATAAATCCATTAGTGTCTTTATCTTACCATATTTATGTTATTGCCAACCGAAGGCACTTAACCTTCTGAATTTTATTTTCTACATTTTTGGGTGTAAACTACAGGTATCCTCATTCATTTTAACGGTCTGAGACTAATCCTGTTCAGGGTTTAGTTACAGTTAAAGCTCTTCACCTCTTCCCAAAGATGTGTTTAGTGGGAGTCGAACCCGAGAGCTCTTCCCACAAACTCAATCTGCGTTGCCAACTGAGCCACAATCCTTGGGTTATTTATTTTTTACATTTATAAGGAGACTAATTAACTCAAGCATAGCAGCATCCATAACATTAAATGCATCAAGAATGTTTGAATTTAGTTCACAGGCTATTAATAATCCCAACAGTGTCAATCGACTGTATCATCATATTTATAAACTCATATGCCAATTAACAAATTATTCTTAAAGTCAAATAGTGTCAGGTATCTTCCTCGCAAAGCAAACAATTATCCATCATCACCTGATAAATGTCGATGAAGACTGTGAACTTAACATGGCAAAGCAAAATGTAGGTCGGAAAGAATGCTACTATACAGAACTATACCTCATAGCCTCAGTAGTTTAGCAGCCAAATGTAACGTTAGCCCACTTCCAGCTATCTGTCCATATAAAATTAAGTCTTCTTATCTGATTCTATACACAAACTGATGACAATGATATATTTTCCCTACATCAACATAAGTGTTTGATTCCCTTAGCAGGAAATCATAAAATAAAAACACTGAGCAAAAACAACAAACTACTAAATAGATAGGTATCAATCAAGGAATGATGCAAGTCAATATTAGTTTGATCTTCCTAGCCTTATATTGGTTTCTCACGACACTTTGGATCCTTTCATAACTTCTCTTTTGGGTAAATATCAGCTGAATCTAGTTATAAAAATTCTGCAGTGAAAATAGGCAATAATATACACACAAATATATATCAGATATATATATACACTAAATGGTAGATGATCATCCTTAATATGCATGACCAAATCTGTGTACTGCTATAAACCCTAGTTGGAAGAACGAACACATAATTAAGATAATGCTGCATTACATAGATAATAACCTCCCTAAGCAATAGATGCTACAATGCCAGAACAGTCATAGCCTCCCCTCACCTAAACTTTTATGTACCAAAATACATTCATCATGGAAGATAAAAAATCAAGCCAATTAATAAGACAGTAAGACATAGTCAACAGGGGTGTCAATTTTTTTTTATACGAACCATGAAAACAAATGGCGGAAGCATAGGATTTAACAAAAGAAGAATCTTTGATATAAATGCAATATTATGATCCATAAATAGATTATGCACACTGTATGCAATTAAGACAATCTTTTTTTTTTAGTGCTTGATGATTTATGATATGATTAAAACCAAAAAATCATTTCAAAATAGGTTACCTGTAAATACTTCAAGAACATGCTGAATCATTTCGAAATACCCTAAATGCAAAATCTTCATCTGGAAAACAAACATCTCATAAAAGATGTAAAAGGGAAAAATGCATAAAATTGTTTGTTTTCAAAAATTGCAAATTCTTGCTAATTCATACAAATAAACCAACAGATGTCAACTACATCAACAGACAAAGGGGAAAAACAAAGAAACTTCAATTGCATTTGAACATACATCGTTTGTAATCAAATAACATGCTTTGTTTTAGAAATGAGGGTTCACATATGCTTTCAGTAACAGAACATCATTTAAATGTGCAAAACAATTACATTATCCTAACATTTTCTATATAGAAATGGATTTGTGCACCATAGACTGATTACCAACATCCAATAAGAGAGTGTGAATCTTGCTCGGATATTTTTTAACCTTGTCAAGTAATAATTGTGATATATTGTTCATGAAGTGATAAATACATACAGACATATATATATATACACACACTGTGAAATCCCCAATTTCCATGTAATTCCTCCATGTTTGTAAAGTATTTCAATTCCATATGATTAAATAAACATGAAGTTGAAGTGTAATTGATGCATAAATGATGTATGAATGATGTATGGAATATAGAAGAAATAATAAAATTGAATGTGAATATGTCAAATAAATTATGTCAATATCAGGAAAATAATTGAAGTAGGAAAGAAAATAAAATCAGATTTTTATTTGGTAATTAAATGGATGAATGGCTGAGATGAGAAGGAAGAAAAGAGAAATTAAATGGGTCAAATAGACAATTAGAGGATTAATGGCTGAGATGAGAGGATAAAGCATGCAATTAATGCATGTTGCATGACTCACCACCCTCATCTTCATCACCCACGGCAGCAACCCTTCCAACCTTCTCCCTTTCGTTCCATTCAAGTTTCCAAGTTTTCCATTCCATAGTCACCTTGACAAACCCCCTCATCCATCCACCAATTCATTTAGTTTATTGAATGAAAAATGATCCTTGCCACTAGACTAAGTGATATCTAGAGTTTGGTGGATTGATTCCAAGTATTGGAGGAGATCTCAAAGTTTGAGATTTTGGTCTCTAGTGAAGGTAAGAGAAGAAGATGATTCTTACAACTTTGTTTATGATTTGGAGTTGTTTTGAGTTAGTATGATATATGTATGATGACGGTTTAAATATTTGAATTGATATGATGATTTTAGGTTGAAGAAGTGAAAAGCTAAGGTTGACGCATCAAGTGATCTTGCGTTCTCGAAGGAATTGAGGTAAGAAATTTATGTAACGGACGTAAGGCGGCTATGTCCGCATGTTTTATGATGTTTTGATGTGGTTTGGAGAGATGTACTAGCTGTTTTGTGCAGAAAAAATGACATTTTCGGACTTGTCTCCTAGTGCCAAATAGGTTAGGAGCAGCCGACTGCCTAGAGACAACCAAAACGCCGTTTTTCGAAAACTGATTCAAACCAGTCGACTGCTATTTACCTAGAAGCATTCTGTTTCAAACCAGTCGACTGCTATATGGGACAGTCGACTGCTATTTGCCAAAATGCATTCTGTTTCAAAACCAGCCGAGTGCCTATGAGACCAGTCGACTGCTAATTTTCCAGAAGCATTCTGTTTCAAAAACAGTCAACTGCTATATGATCAGTCGACTGCTATTTCTTAAGAAGCATTCTGTTTGAAAACCAGTCGACTGCTATATGGACCAGTCGACTGCCCCCATGTATTTTTCGAAATGAAAATAATTTCGATAAAAGAATTTATGAAGTAGCAGCCGACTGCCCTATGAGGCCAGTCGACTGCCATGTATGAAAAGAGCTTTCAAAGCTTATTTGATTTAAACACAAAAGTGTTTCCTGAAAAAGTATATTATAAATGTTTTGAGACTATGGACTGCGTAATGATTATGCATTTCTGATGGCTGGGAGACCATGATCAAGTCCTCAGTATTATTATGTTGAGCGAGGAACCCTAGTCCAGTCCTCAATCCCACATGTGACACCTGACTAGTGTTCACTGTGGATTACTAAAGGCAGGAGAGAATCCCTGACCTATACAGAGTGCACTACTGTACTAATGCATGATTAGAGTCATATAAATGGGAATGAACGGTTTATATGACAATGCAAGCGCTTAAATATTTGTACATAGTCTCCATCTATTTCAAAGTACAAGATGTATGTAAGAAGAAGTATACAATGTATGTTTTAAAGTATGTACGAAGTATGATGTTTTAAAGAAAGAAGTTTATGCATGATGTTTTAAAGAAAGAATAAGAAGAAGAAGTATGTGATACATGTTTTATACGTATACTAGTTTAAAGAAGCGTACAAAGTATGTTTGCCATGTCATTTGAAATAAATATGCATGGTTGCAAACAATGCATGAAAGATGTTTATGATGCATGCTTTATAATGCTTTACATGACATTATAGAGCCAAGTAGGAAAAATGCATATAGAGGCATAGCACGCTCTTTTACATAATTTTCTTACTGAGCGTAAACTCACCCTTTTACGACCATTTTTCCTACAGATTTCCTGAAGTGAACCTCGCTCCGATTAGAGGAGCTTGTTTTGGAAAGATAGCAGTGTACCTTCTCGATACGCTTCCCAGTTAGCATAGAAGGTATACTTATATGTTCATATATATAGTAAATTGTAATTCAGCTACAGTACGGTACAAGTAGAAATTTATGTATATAAGATGTCGGAGATGTAAGATAAGATGATGTATGAGATCCTGTAGAAAAGGAATGATATTTATATATATATATATATCATTTTTATGCTTATGGAAGGTGAATAAAATTTTAAGAGCTATTAGAAAATTAGCTTAAGGATAAGGAATGATTGGCACTGATAAACTAAATCAAATGATGTCGTATAAGATGTGAAAAGTAAAAGTTAGATGATAAGATGGAGTGACGGGGACGTCACAGAGTGGTATCAAAGCGATTTGATTGATAGTTTGTCAGTATCAAGAAGCTAGAAATAGAGTATATCCCCAATTGTACTGTACTTGTCTGAATATAAATGTATAGTATAGCTGTTTATAGTTATACTAAAGAGCTCAATGATGATTATATTTACAGCATGAGCTCACGAAGAAGAGGTACTAGTAGAGGAAGAGGACGGGGTCGTGAAGAACAGCCCCCAGTTCCGTCTCCTCAACAGCCCCCAGTTCCGTCTCCTCATCCATCTCCACTCGAATACTCGGCTAGCTAAAATGGAAAAGCACATGGAGAACATGGCCACGATGTTCACCCAGTTTATGTCGAACTTCCCAAATGTGGCCACAAGTACCCAAGCAGCTACACCTGCTATTCCTTCTACCGAAGTAACCCCACCAGCCCCAACTACAGAAAGGCGGGATCCTAGAGCCTATTGTAGTGTGTCATTGATAAAAGAATTCAAGAAGTTGGACCCGCCCAAGTTTAAGGGGGAAAGAGATCTGCTGACCGCAGAAAATTGGATGAAAGCGGTCCTAAAGTCTTTTGAATACATGCCCTGCTCCGAAAGGGAGAAAGTAGGCTTGGCTGCCTATCTGTTGATTGATGATGCTGAATATTGGTGGCAAGCCACTCGGACCGTGTTAGAGGCCCGATATGATGAAGTCACGTGGGATAGATTTGTGGAGGCTTTTAATGAACAATACATCCCACGCACGGATCAGAATAGGCTGAAGATCGAGTTCCTAAGTTTGACTCAAGGTACGATGACGGTGAATCAGTATGAATCTAAGTTCACCACCTTGAGTAGATTCGATCCAGAGGTCCGAAGAGATGAAGGGCGTAAGATCTACAGGTTCATCGAGGTATTGAAGTCCCCGATTAGATCTAAACTATATCCGATGGATATCACCACCTATGGAGAAGTTGTCCGTAAGGCTCAGTTGTGTGAGTAGGACTATGATTTGCATCATGCCGACTTCCGAGCCAAGGGTAAAGGCAAGGAACCGATGAAGCGGAAGTCAAATGGAAAGCTCTGAGTGATAGGTATCCATTCCGGAGAAGTAGACGATCTGAAGGATTTTCTATAGGTAAGTAAAGTATAGAAAGATGATCTTTAAATTAATTTAATGGTTATATGGAATTATATTGAAATTGGAGTTATGATGATGATGATAATGATATAGGTACTCCTAAAGCTACCGGGATCAAGATAACTGATGAGCGATCCCGATATCCAACTGGAAGTACCGCTAGTTCACCGAAGAGTACGATGCAAAGATGTGAGCAATGCGGGAAGTTTCACGGATCACAGCCATGTCGCTTGGCGAGTGGCGCTTGCTTTAGATGTGGGGAGAAGGGGCACATGATTAGGGATTGCCCTCAGAGAGATCCGAGGATGCCTGATGAATCTGATAAGACCCCTAAACCGCAACCTAAGGCCACTGCTGCTGAGAAGGGAAAGAAAGCTGTGACCCAAGGACGAGTGTTTGCGATCGACGAAGAGTCTGTCGATGCCTCGTCCAAAGTGATTAAAAGGTAAGATTTACTTGTTTGATGTGAATGTCATAGCATTGTTTGATCCAGGCTCTACACATTCTTTTGTGTCTCCTAAGTTTGCTATGAAAATACCTATTGAGCCTGAGACTTTAGAACACTTACTAAAGATAAGCACACTTCTTCAGGAATCACAAATAACAGAGTTAGTGTATAGAAATTGTAAGCTACGGGTAGGAGAAAGAGAATCTAAGGCTGACCTAATCCTACTGAATATGTATGGATTTGATGTTATTTTGGGTATGGATTGGTTAGCTAAGAATCATGTTATATTAGACTGTTATGCAAGAGTGTAACTTCTCTTACCCGTTAGCTATGTTGTAAATTTTGCAAGTAATTAATATGAAAGCATGTTTGATCTTAATTTGTTTGCAAATGAAAGTAATGGACGATATGTATGATGATGTGAATGATTTGTTGCTTATGTGGAGGACGTAGATCAGAAACATCCCGGACTCAATGATATTCCTGTAGTCCAAGATTTTCCAGAAGTGTTTCCGGATGATCTCCCAGGACTTCCTCCGGATAGGGAAGTGGAGTTTACGATCGATTTGGTGCCGGGGACTAAGCCTATTTTGAGATCTCCCTACCGGATGGCTTTGGTAGAATTGGAAGAACTGAAGAAGCAGCTTTAGGAGTTGCTAGACAAGGGATTCATACGACCCAGCGTATCCCCTTGGGGTGCTCCTGTGCTTTTTGTCAGAAAGAAGGACGGTAGTATGAGGTTGTGCATTGACTACCGGTGGTTGAACACGGTGACGATCAAGAATAAGTACCCTCTTCCCAGGATAGACGACCTCTTTGATCAGCTAAAGGGTGCACGAGTCTTTTCTAAGATAGACTTAAGGTCGGGATATCACCAGTTGAAGATCCGAAATGAAGATATCCCTAAGACTGCATTCAGGACACGGTATGGTCACTACGAGTTCCTAGTGATGCCGTTTGGTCTGACCAATGCACCCGCAGCCTTCATGAACTTGATGAATGACGTGTTCAAATAGTACTTGGACCAATTTGTCATTGTCTTCATCGATGACATCTTGGTCTACTCGAGGTCTCAGGAAGAGCATGAGCAGCATTTGAAGATAGTTCTGCAAACCCTCAAGGATAGAGGATTGTATGCTAAGCTAAGTAAGTGTGATTTCTGGTTGAACCAAATCTCCTTCCTAGGTCATATTATCAGTAAAGATGGTGTCTCAGTTGATCCATCGAAGATTGAAGCGGTGGTCCAATGGGAAAGACCAAAGACAGTGACGGAGATTAGGAGTTTCTTGGGTTTAGCTGGCTACTATAGAAGGTTTGTAGAGGGTTTCTCGAAGCTAGCTGCTCCATTGACGCGCTTAACGCGCAAGGAAGTGAAGTACGAGTGGAATGAAGCTTGTGAGAGTAGCTTCCAAGAGTTGAAGCACAGGCTGATGACTGCACCGGTTCTCACCATCCTTAGTAGTTCAGGTGGATTTGCGGTGTATAGTGATGCCTCAGGGCAAGGTTTGGGATGTGTGTTAATGCAGCATGGTAAGGTAGTAGCCTATGGTTCTCGACAGCTAAAGGACCATGAAAAGAACTACCTGACTCATGATTTGGAGTTAGCTGCAGTAGTATTTGCCCTGAAGATATGGAGGCATTACTTGTATGGTGAGAAATTTCAGATTTTTACGGATCACAAAAGTTTGAAATACTTGTTCTCCCAGAAGGAATTGAACATGAGGCAAAGAAGATGGCTGGAGCTTCTAAAAGATTATAATTGTGAGATATTGTGCCACCCAGGGAAGGCCAATGTGGTGGTGGATGCTTTGAGCCGAAAGCATGTAAGTATGATAGCATATATGATGATAAGAGAGTATGAGCTAATTGAGCAATTTACAAGCCTCACCCTTGATGTTATGACTTATAGGCAATTCGGAATGATAGCTAGTTTGAGGATTGAGCCAGAGTTGATGGACAGAATCCGAAGTGCCCAAAAGGAAGATGATAGATGCATTGATGCGATAAATCAGATGCAGTCAGGTATGACCTCAGAATTTGATATTAGTAGTGATGGAATTTTAAGGTTTAAGAGTCGTATATGTGTTCCTAATGATGACGAATTGAAGAAGCTGATTTTGACTGAAGCACATGCCACTAAGTACACGTTGCACCCAGGAAATACGAAGATGTATCACAATCTTCGCAAGGTGTATTGGTGGAATGGCATGAAGAAAGACAAAGCTGAGTATGTGGCAAAATGTCTTACATGTCAACAGGTTAAGGTAGAGCATCAAAAGCCAGCAGGATTACTGCACCCTCTGCCTATACCTATGTGGAAGTGGGAACACATTACGATGGACTTTATTATGGGATTGCCCAAAACCAAGAGGAATCATGACGGTATTTGGGTGATCGTGGATAGATTCACGAAGTCAGCTCACTTCCTGCCTATGAAGTCAACAGACACGCTTAGCACTTTGGCAGACTTGTATGTAAGAGATATCGTACGACTACACGGTATTCCGGTGAGCATCACTTCTGATAGAGATTCCAGGTTTACTTCCCATTTATGGGAACATTTTCAGGAAGCCATGGGATCTAAGTTAAATTTCAGCACAGCTTTTCATCCGCAGACTGATGGACAGTCCGAGCGCACGATTCAGACGCTCGAGGATATGTTGAGAGCTTGTGCTATGGACTTTAAAGGCTCCTGGGATGACCATCTGCCATTGGCTGAGTTTGCATACAATAATAGCTATCATGCAAGTATCGGGATGGCACCATATGAAGCTCTATATGGAAGAAGGTGTCGATCTTCGATTGGGTGGGAAAAAGTGGGCGAGCGCAAGTTGTTTGCTCCAGATTTAGTCGAGCAAGTCTCAGAAGATGTTAAGTTGATTTGTCAAAGGCTTAAGACAGCTCAGAGTAGACAAAAGAGCTATGCAGATGCTCGACGGAGACTACTTGAGTTCATGGTTGGAGATTTTGTGTTCTTGAAAGTTTCTCCATCCAAAGGGATCATGAGATTTGGCCGACGAGGTAAGTTAAGTCCTCGTTACATCAGTCCATTTAAGGTCTTAGATCGAGTAGGCGATGTTGCCTATAGATTGGCATTGCCTCCGGAGCTATCGGGAGTACATAATGTGTTTCATGTATCGATGCTTCGGAAATATAATCCAGATTCGTCGCATGTCATTGAGTATGAACCCTTGGAGATAAGGGAAGATATGAGCTATGTAGAGAAGCCGATTCGGATTTTGGACAGAAAAGACAAAGTATTGAGGTCTAAGACAATCCCATTTGTGAAAGTTCTCTGGCAATACCATACGATGGAAAAAGCTACATGGGAGCTAGAGAGCTTAATGAAGGAAAGGTATCCAGAATTATTCACTTGATAAGCTAAGCTAATTTGGAGGACCAAATTTTCTAAGGTGGGGAGGATGTGAAATCCCCAATTTCCATGTAATTCCTCCATGTTTGTAAAGTATTTCAATTCCATATGATTAAATAAACATGAAGTTGATGTGTAATTGATGCATAAATGATGTATGAATGATGTATGGAATATAGAAGAAATAATAAAATTGAATGTCAATAAGTCAAATAAATTATGTCAATATCAGGAAAATAATTGAAGTAGGAAAGAAAATAAAATCAGATTTTTATTTGGTAATTAAATGGATGAATGGCTGAGATGAAAAGGAGGAAAAGAGAAATTAAATGGGTCAAATAGTCAATTAGAGGATTAATGGCTGAGATGAGAGGATAAAGCATGCAATTAATGCATGTTGCATGACTCACCACCCTCATCATCATCACCCACGGCAGCAACCCTTCCAGCCTTCTCCCTCTCGTTCCATTCAAGTTTCCAAGTTTTCCATTCCATAGTCACCTTGACAAACCCCCTCATCCATCCACCAATTCATTTAGTTTATTGAATGAAAAACGATCCTTGCCACTAGACTAAGTGATATCTAGAGTTTGGTGGATTGATTCCAAGTATTGGAGGAGATCTCAAAGTTTGAGATTTTGGTCTCTAGTGAAGGTAAGAGAAGAAGATGATTCTTACAACTTTGTTTATGATTTGGAGTTGTTTTGAGTTAGTATGATATATGTATGATGACGGTTTAAATATTTGAATTGATATGATGATTTTAGGTTGAAGAAGTGAAAAGCTAAGGTTGACGCATCAAGTGATCTTGCATTCTCGAAGGAATTGAGGTAAGAAATTTATGTAACGGACGTAAGGCAGCTATGTCCGCATGTTTTATGATGTTTTGATGTGGTTTGGAGAGATGTACTAGCTGTTTTGTGCAGAAAAAATGACATTTTCGGACTTGTCTCCTAGTGCCAAATAGGTTAGGAGCAGCCGACTGCCTTAAGTAGCAGCCGACTGCCTAGAGACAACCAAAACGCCGTTTTTCGAAAACTGATTCAAACCAGTCGACTGCTATGTAAGCCAGTCGACTGCTATTTACCTAGAAGCATTCTGTTTCAAACCAGTCGACTGCTATATGGGACAGTCGACTGCTATTTGCCAAAATGCATTCTGTTTCAAAACCAGCCGAGTGCCTATGAGACCAGTTGACTGCTAATTTTTCAGAAGCATTCTATTTCAAAAACAGTCGATTGCTATTTCTTAAGAAGCATTCTGTTTGAAAACCAGTCGACTGCTATATGGACCAGTCGACTGCCCCCATGTATTTTTTGAAATGAAAATAATTTCGATAAAAGAATTTATGAAGTAGCAGCCGACTGCCCTATGAGGCCAGTCGACTGCCATGTATGAAAAGAGCTTTCAAAGCTTATTTGATTTAAACACAAAAGTGTTTCCTGAAAAAGTATATTATAAATGTTTTGAGACTATGGACTGCGTAATGATTATGCATTTCTGATGGCTGAGAGACCATGATCAAGTCCTCAGTATTATTATGTTGAGCTAGGAACCCTAGTCCGGTCCTCAATCCCACATGTGACACCTGACTAGTGTTCACTGTGGATTACTTAAGGCAGGAGAGAATCCCTGACCTATACAGAGTGCACTACTGTACTAATGCATGATTAGAGTCATATAAATGGGAATGAACAGTTTATATGACAATGCAAGCGCTTAAATATTTGTACATAGTCTCCATCTATTTCAAAGTACAAGATGTATGTAAGAAGAAGTATACGATGTATGTTTTAAAGTATGTACGAAGTATGATGTTTTAAAGAAAGAAGTTTATGCATGATGTTTTAAAGAAAGAATAAGAAGAAGAAGTATGTGATGCATGTTTTATACGTATGCTAGTTTAAAGAAGCGTACAAAGTATGTTTGCCATGTCATTTGAAATAAATATGCATGGTTGCAAACAATGCATGAAAGATGTTTATGATGCATGCTTTATAATGCTTTACATGACATTATAGAGCCAAGTAGGAAAAATGCATATAGAGGCATAGCACGCTCTTTTACATAATTTTCTTACTGAGCGTAAACTCACCCTTTTACGACCATTTTTCCTACAGATTTCCTGAAGTGAACCTCGCTCCGATTAGAGGAGCTTGTTTTGGAAAGATTGCAATGTACCTTCTCGATACGCTTCCCAGTTAGCATAGAAGGTATACTTATATGTTCATATATATAGTAAATTGTAATTCAGCTACAGTACGGTACAAGTAGAAATTTATGTATATAAGATGTCGGGGATGTAAGATAAGATGATGTATGAGATCCTGTAGAAAAGGAATGATATTTATATATATATATATATATCATTTTTATGCTTATGGAAGGTGAATAAAATTTTAAGAGCTATTAGAAAATTAGGTTAAGGATAAGGAATGATTGGCACTGATAAACTAAATCAAATGATGTCGTATAAGATGTAAAAAGAAAAAGTTAGATGATAAGATGGAGTGACGGGGACGTCACACACACACACACAAAAACAACTCCTTTATAGAAGATGAATAAAAATGAAATATGCATGCACAAAGAAGTTTTGAAAGATTAGACAAAAAAAATCAAATTGGACAAAAGGAACAAAAAATAATTGAACCTTCAGGACTCGTCTTAGGCATTTTCTTGACTACTTCAGGAATCTTAAGGAAACTTTGTTTCGTAGCACCAAATTAGCTCCAAATCTTGTCAATTTCATCATCAAGCTCCAAATTCTCTGCTTCAGTGACATATTAAAGTAGAAATATTTTCCTCAATTAAATTTGAGGAAGCCCTCAGAACCTTGGTATAAGCAAGCAGGAAAGAAAAAAAATCTTGACTTTACCGATCCTGAAAGACATATCGATCTCTTCTTTCGAAAAAGCCCTCAAAGAACAGTCATGAATTGGGCTAGCCTACCTATTTTAAGTTTCCCAAGTTGCTTTCCAGACACTCTAACAAATTTCCAAGTCTACTCCTCCTCGATGCCTTCTGGCCAAATGAACATTTTTTCTGGTCTGAGTTTCCCCTTCTCAATGCCTTCTTCCAAACACGTTTATCAAAGTGTGAGTTTTCTCTTTCAATATTCAAATGATTCGGCAAGCAATATGAGACGAAATGAGAAACAATAAAGAAGTTAAATTACAAAGAACATAAAAAAAGTTCTTAATCTTTTTGTAAGGCCCCAGACCACGAAGCAGGGTCACCTTACTCATCCGTACTATCCACTTTGAGTCCAGACCACGAAGCAGGACCCTCACGGATTTCTTTCGCGTCCCCGTATGTCTCTAACCCTTGACTTCCTCAAGTTGTTGAGACATGCTAACCAATTGTCCTAGAGACATACGGGGACGCGAAAGAAATCTGTGAGGGTCCTGCTTCGTGGTCTGGACTCAAAGCGAACAGTACGGATGAGTAAGGTGACCTTGCTTCGTGGTCTAGGACAATTAGTTAGCATGTCTCAACAACTTAAGGAAGTCAAGGGTTCGAGATATGCGGAACGCGACGTGAGGGTCCTGCTTCGTGGTCTGGACCCAAAGCGGACAGTACGGTTGAGTAAGGTGACCCTGCTTCGTGGTCTGGAGCCTTACAATACCCTTGACTTCCTCAAGTTGTTGAGACATGCTAACCAATTGTCCTAGGATAATTGGTTAGCATATCTTAACAACTTGAGGAAGTCAAGGGTTCGAGACATGCGGGACGCGAATTAGGAAATGATTTCCTGAGAAAACTGTGAGGGTTCTGCTTTGTGGTCTGGACCTAAAGTGGACAGTACAGGTGAATAAGGTGACCCTACTTTGTGGTTTGGGGCCTTACAAAAAAATGCACGTTTTTTTGTAACGCCTAGCCCGTTCACTGGGTCATTACTCATCCTTACTATCTTCTTTGGCGAGCCCACTGGCCCCCTCAAGGTTTTATCGTGAGTGCCTGCCTATGGCCAGCCCTACCACTGGCTCACTCACAATTCGCGTCCCACATGTCTCGAACCCTTGACTTCCTCAAGATGTTGAGACATGCTAACTATTAGGCCTATGTTGAGACATGCTAACCATTAGGCCTATGTTGAGACATGCTAACCATTAAGCCTAAGCCTAATGGTTAGCATGTCTGAACATCTTGAGGAAGTCAAGGGTTCGAGACATGCGGGACGCGAATTGTGAGTGAGCCAATGGTAGGGTTGGCCATAGACAGACACTCACGATAAAACCTTAAGGGGGCCAGTGGACTTGCCAAAGAAGACAGTACGGATGAGTAATGACCTAGTGAACTGGCTGGGCATTACACTTTTTGTGTCTCCCGAAAGTAAAGTAATCCAGGGCCCAAATAAAAAAGTAAAGTAATCCTAATAGGCAAAAGCTCACACATTTATTATAATAAACAAATTTTTTTTATCAGATTAGAGTATGAAATAAGGAAATTTGTTTGTTGATTTTAAGTGTTTAATAATTCACATGGTATTAATACTTTTAATTAAATGCTAAATAAAAAGAAATTAATTATATTAAATATCAAAGAATTGTATCAAGGAAATAATATATATTAGTTACAAGGAGAGATAATCAATAATGGTGATATAAATTAAATTTATGTATATAAATATATTTATATACACATACTAAATAAATACAAAGGAATAAATATAAATAAAATATATATTAAACAAACTATGTATGTATGCAAATGAAATACATATATATAAAACAAATAAAGATATAATATACATATATATGTTAAAAAATAATAAAATAAAAATATAATTAAAAAAAGGGAACTGATTGGCTTCTTGAAGAAGCCAATCAGCCTTCATGAAGAAGCCAATCGGCCTTCATGAAGAAGCCAATCGGCCTTCACTATTCTTCCACCAACGTTAGATCTCAAAGGTGCAAAAACAGAGAAGCATTTAGAGTGCCATTCTCGGCACCAACAGAAACAATCGAAAGAGATCTATGTTCAAGCATCAAAGATGGCGTGAGGAGCTTTGTACTTGGTTGGGATCGGTGAAGGATAAAAGAAACAAACATAGCAAAAAAGAGTGAGGATCGGTTGAGAGTTTGAACAAGTACAGTAACAGGAAGAAGAGATGAAGGAGAAGGAGATTTGGGATAAAGAGAGTGGAAGAGTGAAGGTTGAGGCGAATAGGAGGGAGAGACAAAGAGGAGAAAGATTGATCGAAAAAGCTTGGTGAGCTCCATTTTCTCGACGAACTGTGCGAAAGGAAGAATCTGAGCAAGTTGTTGAGACTGAAGAGGCATTTGGTTCCGTTCAGGTTTTGCTTAGGAGTGTTGGGTTGGAGCAAAAAAAAAAAGAAAGAGAAAGAAGAGAAAGGAGAGGGGACAGAACCAGCACTATTGGAGGCTTCGAACAGAGGCTCTCGGGTGTGGCTTCAGGGGCTAGAGTTGCTATTAGTTTGGTGTTGATTAGGAGCCATTCACGAGAAGGAAAGAAGAAAGGTTGAAGATGAGAGGATGCAGCTAGCTGAACCGAGAAGGGGAAGCCTCATTCTAGATAGAACCGAAGCAAACAAAGGCAGAAGGAGTCCTTTCCTGGAGCAGTAACACTCAGAACAGGAGTGGTTTGCTTGGGATCTTTGAGAAGTGAAACTAAAGAGAAAATGGAAGGCTGGAATCAGGAACCTCTTGATCCAGAAAACATGGTAGCAAAGGTGCATGGTTGAAATAGAGGTGTGAAGCAAAGGGTGCTTCCTTTCAGTTTCCAGGGCTGTACAGTGAAGTGTTAGATGCCATTCTCTTCTTGATATAGAAATAGAGAAGAGAAAAAGGAGAGAAACGGGACATAGGCAACAGGTTGAGAATCATGCGAGTTTGAGGAAGGCGTTAAAGGTTGTTTTCTTACGGGTACTGCATAGAATCGAGGGCATTGATTCTGTTCTGAACATGGGGTCCAAATTGAGAGACCTTAAAAGGAAAGAGTGAAGATCTTAGATGCAAACAGAAGCCATGGTGAAGGACCTCCCTGTCCAAGAAGCCAATTTAAAGCAGCTGATCAAAAAAAGGAGCGACGGACACAACAGGACAATCGATTACTTGACCGCTCTTGTCAATCGCTCTGTCGTTAGGCTGGCATGGGGAAAGGAAGCTTCTTCACTCAATACGGTGCAGCAGGCGTTCTTATTCTTCCATCAGCTGGAACAGGGACTGTGCTTTTCTTTCCCCATCTTCTTCCTCTCCCTCTCTCGATCGTTCTATACATTGGCTGTGAGTTTGGGTTTTGGCTCTTGAAGCCAAAAAAAATGTTATACAGGAACAGAAAAGAAAAGACATTGCTTTGCTGCAGCCTTTTTTTTTTCTGCCATTTCATTATAAAAAGAATGACAGACGGCATTAAGTGAGGAGCGAAACCCAAAAATAACACGTGGTATTAAGAAAGAAAGTGAACACATTCATCAAAGGAAGCAAAAACATGATTTCACCTTAGTTGAGAAAATCGGCCAACTTTAATCTATTCTATAATATGCTTGGATGGACCAATTTTTGCAAGAAGTGCAGAGCATACTACTGATTGAAAGAAATAAAGAAACCCAGTAAGCTTAATGTCTTGCTTTATGATGTCTTCCATTTACTATTCCATAACTCATTACCATGAGCTCCATGATAGTAGACCATATATTTTGTAGGGATATTGTCAATAGAGAGAGGCGATACTTTGATGCTGAAAAAATGGAACCTACTAAAGATGTTTGGATTTTGTGTGTAAAAAATAATTTAGTGTGTGATGTTCAAATCTTTAAGACTTTGTGTGTTGGCCGCTACTTTTCGTTTATGTTTGGATTTATTTCTTTTTAAACGGATTATTCTATCGTGTGTTTATTTATATTTTTATTGTGTGATTTAAAAAAGTACTAAATTTTATTAATTTTGGATCCATTTATGTTTAAGATGACGAGTGGTTGATGCTATTGCAATAGCATTAATCAATAAATCTTAATACCGTGCAGAACTTATTCAGACTAAAGATCATACAGCTTTGCCGAGCTTTATATATAGTAATGATTTGTGTTGGCTTTTTTTTTTTATTTATATGTAGTAATGTTTGTATTAAAGATTTAGTATCACTAAGAGCTCATTGGTGTCTTAGCATATTTTTGAAATAGATGAAATTTGATTGGCATCCGGGGATATGTTAAAAAGCTGAGGAAACTTTTGGGAAAATTAGAAATGCAGTGGATCTTAGTGAATTCGCAGCTGAAGTATTCACCAACCAGGGCTTAGTGCATTTGCTCTGAGAAGATTGGCATCCGAGGTCTTTTGATGCCATTTAAGACAAGGTCTTCAAGCATTGCCTGAGTTAATTGACGGGAGCAGAACTCAAAACAGACTAGATTGAATGTGCAACTATTGATGTATATGCTGCATACAAGATTCTGAAGAAGTTGGGAGTTTAAGTTGGAGATGTATATAGAATAAGAACTCAGGTCCAGAACTATTAGATCTTTCAAATTCCCTATTTCTTCAGGGATGCAACTGTTGAACATATTTGAACTCATTTGCAGATGGGTAAGATTGGTCAAAAGACCAAGACTTGAAGGAATACATCCAGTAAGGTTGTTTCCGCTCAAATTCAAAAATTTAAGATTTTTCAGATTCCCAAGCTTTCGAGGGATGGAGCCGCTAATATAGTTAATTGAAATATCAATGACCTCCAATTGGGTGAGTTTACAAAGTGGACAAGGTAACTCACCTGTTAGGTAATTTAAGGACAATTTGAGATATTCGAGTGCATGACCGTGAAGGTCAAGATAGATAAAGTTTGGAAAGGCAGAGAAATTCAATTTTTTGAATTTATACCAAGCCATTTGCAACGGTGGGAGCTAAGGTTGGTGAATCTGCTCCACCAACCACTCTGGGGCAGAGCTTGCCCTTCCGATTCTAGAGAAGCTGATGCTAACATGGTTGTCGCATAGAAAAGAACAATGACAGACTAGACGCTTACCATTGTGAAGAAGTTGGTTAGGGATGAGACTTTGTCAAAGCTTATTTGAGGGGGTTTACTTATAGATCGTAAATTTGAAGACTACAATTTTGTTTTGAAATTTCAACGTTAAAGGTCTTTCATTTCTGTTAAGATCGGGGCCAGGCAAATTTATTTTTTTTAATAAAGGGCCACACGTTACTCTATCACTACTTTTCTTGTTCTGATTTTTTAAATTTAATAATTATGATTTTTTATTTATGGGAATTTTTTTATTTTTATTTATGAATTTTTACAAATATTATTAGGATTATTATCAAATATATTGCAATAAAGTTCCTATGTTCCACGTGTTAAAATAAAACGATGTTACATAACATTTTAAGAATATTAAAAATATAAAAATAAATAAAATGAGATATATATTATCATTTTAATCTTATTTGTAGAATTTAAAAATTTTATTAATAGTTTATTAATAATTATCAAAACAAAACATGTTAAACGTAAATATTTTTATAAAATAACATAGGCCGAAGATAACATCAGATGAAATTGCTATTTAAATATTATTAGCACTATATCTCACTTCTCTAACTCTCAAGTCTTAATCATGCACCATTTCGCATAAAGGATTAAATCATGGAAAGTAAACATTTTTTGGGATTTTCCATCAAAATTTGAAGATTTTAAGGACTTCTGTTATCGTATTTAGAAAGCAAGAAAAGTGCTCATTTACTGTTCACCCCGCTTGCGACAAGTTACAACTGCATAGATTTCCGGTTCTCTGTTTTGAATCTCAATTAATTCCTACCTAGAATGTATGCATGTATGTATGTATCAACGACCCAGCTTTGGGAAGAAAGATTGCTTGAACAAATCGTAATATATGCATTTCTAAAACTAGGAATGTACAGGAATGGAAATTTCCAATCCAACTAATTTAATCATGTTGTCAAATATCAGTTAATATTTACCACTATTGATTAATAAAGCAGAGACCTTCAAGCCTTATTTCAAAGTCTCAAGCGGAAGGAAGGCAAATTTACAGATTCACAGTAATATAATATGAAATAGTAAATTTCCTTGCATACATACATATGTATGTATGTATGAGCAACAGAAACAGGGGAAAAATATATTGTTTAGTGAGTGTTGATTTGCAAATGTTGTTTGAATCCAATGACGATTAAACCTTGCAATTTTTCAGGTGATAACTGGCTTATGTTAAGTTGCCAATGGCCTCAAGAGACATTTGGAAACTAAGAAGCCGATTGTTTATTGAGATTGGGACCAAGTAGTCAAAAGTTCTACAGCAATTATCTACCCACTCTCATTTAATTATAGATTTCCTTGGTCTGTAATAAAGTCGTTGATTGGAACCCACTGGTGACTGAGGTAGTAAGTTCCTGCTGAGAGCTGAGCATATGCCACACAAATTCCAAAGAAATCTAAATATTTGCATCTTAATTTAATTTTCTTCTCTCATGATGCCACCTACTACTTGCTCTCTCTTCTGGCTTTGGGCATTTGCTTCCAAGTAATCCCAAATCCAGGTCTTAGTATAGTGCCGGGGAAATTACTCACCAGCTCGGAGTCTGGTTTCTCTAGCTTTAACAACCCTTCCCTCTCTTTCTCTCTGGAAATATGGTCGAGGCAATTGTTTCCACTATCTTGGAGCAGCTGACAGCAATCACGATCGAAAAAGCAAGCGGGGCGTGGAGGCTGGTGAGTGGTGTTGAGAAAGAGGTCAAAAGGCTTGAAAGCAATTTTAAGGCAATCCAGTACGAGCTTGAAGATGCCGAGGAAAAGCAATACTGGGACAAACGTCTAAAACATTGGTTAGAAAGGTTCGAAAAAGTTTCTTATGACATGGAAGATGTATTAGACGACTGGAAAGCGGCTATCCAGGAGTTGCAAACAGCAGATCATGGAGTTGAAAACAGTTATACTTCTGTTCCGAAGAAGTGGAAGGTATGTCAATTTGTTTCAAGCTTTTTCTTTGGTTCTCAAGTAGTTAGGCGTCGTGATATTGCTAGCCGAATAAAAGAAATCGATGAAGAGCTTGACCAGATTGTTAAAGACAAAGATAAGTTTGAATTGATAAAAAGAGAAAGTATTAAGCAACCCAAACGGCCAGAAAGCACTTGTTTTGTGGATGTCTCAAAGTTATTCGGTCGAGATACGGTCAAAGAAGAAGTAATAAAGACATTGCTGTATGGAATCAGTGAAGAAGAAGAGAGTTGCATTCCTACCGTCACTCTAGTAGGGATGGGAGGAATAGGAAAAACAGCTCTTGCCCAACTGATATATAATGACCATAGAATTCAGACACATTTCGACAATAAAATTTGGGTGTGTGTATCAGACCCCCTTGATCAAAGACAAATTGCACAAGCGATTCTTGAAGGTCTTGACTCAACAATTTTCCTTCAAAATACAACTCCATTGCAAATCCTTTTTACCAAGATCCATGAAAACATGAAAGAAAAGAAATTCTTTCTTGTTCTAGATGATGTTTGGGCAGATCATGGTCAAGATTGGGAACAACTAAAAGCTACTTTCCCATCTGTCATGTTGGGAAGTAGGATTTTAATTACTACTCGCAAGCAATCAGTTGCAAAGCACATGCAATCCACTCATATTTTTCACTTAGATCTATTATCTGAAGAGATATGTTGGCAGATACTTTCTCAAAAAGCATTTTTCGGAAGGAATCAGATCGTGAGCCATGAAAATTTAGAAGGCATTGGAAGAGAAATTGCAAAGAAATGTAAAGGTTTACCGCTTGTTGCAATAACTTTAGGAAGTCTCCTGCAAGATAAATTACGAAGAGAAGAGTGGCAAAATGTTTTGAATAGTGAGACATGGAAATTAGATTTTGCACAAGAATATATTTTTACACCTTTGTTATTGAGTTATTATGATTTGCCCCCAACAATGAGACGATGTTTATTGTATTGTGCAGTCTTTCCCAAAGATAGTATTCTTAATAAAGATTCATTGATTCAACAATGGATGGCGCAAGGATATTTGAACTCTGAGGACAACTTTAAAATAGAATTAAAAGGTGAAGATTACTTCAGCTGCTTAGCCTCTCGTTCTTTTTTTCAGAATTTTGAGAAAGATGCTAATGACGATATAATATACTGTAAGATGCATGACATAGTACATGACTTTGTCCAATTTTTGACAAAAAACAGATTTGTCGTAGCCAAAGATTTAACATTGGACTTATCTTCCAAAAACCCTCGTCATTTGGGGTTGGCAATTGAAAATTGCAGCTCTTCTCCTATGTCCATTTATGGCACAGAAAAATTGCGAAGCCTTCTGGTAGGTTCTCTTGGATACAATGAAAAACCCGGTGAAGTCTTACAGAATTTTTTTAGTGGACCCAAGCATCTAAGAATATTGATGTTTATCCGGTTTCATCTAGACACAAAAGAAATTGCTCGTGGCATAGGAAATTTGATTCAGTTGAGGTACCTTGGTTTGATGTTTTGCTCTGGAATAGAAAACTTGTTTGAAGCAGTGTGTGAATTACCTAATTTACAATCTTTGAACATTCAATGTGAAAGTCTTCAGAAACTGCCAACTGGAATCGAAAAATTGATTAACCTGAGGTATCTTGATACTGAATGTTGTTTTGGTCTGACTTACTACCCAAAGGAGATTAGTAATTTAACTTCTCTCATGAGATTAGATGGTATCAAAATGAGAGCAGATCGTAATGATGCTGAAGAATTCAGTATTGGGGATCTCGGAAACTTGG
Source organism: Heritiera littoralis (assembly GCA_031772115.1). Lineage (NCBI taxonomy): Eukaryota > Viridiplantae > Streptophyta > Magnoliopsida > Malvales > Malvaceae > Heritiera > Heritiera littoralis. The sequence continues at coordinate 1,516,024 of JAPDPK010000020.1, read as the reverse complement.
ACCTTCTTGGTGGAAATCTTTGTGTTGAGCTGACAGGGGATTCAATAGACTGGGACGAGGCTAAGAGGGCTAAGCTTCACAACAAGACACATCTCAAACGAATGGAGATATGGCTCTGCTCTACACATTTAAAGAAAGAGGAAGTACTTCAAGCTTTAAACCCACCATCCAACTTGCCTGTAGTACTCTTCGATTACCAAAGCTGGTTGAGAAGTGGGAAGCACCCGGCAAAGAGTAAAATTCGAGTCACTCGTTTAGCACAAAAAGCAGCCCGCAAATTAATGGAAGCTAATGCCTTTGGTGAGGAAAGCTCATTCTTCTCTTATTATATAGTTAACAAACTTGAGGGAAAAATTTAATTTAGCAATATTTCTTAAAGCAATTTTATCACTGTATTTTCTAATTTGTTCAGAAAATTATGATATACAGAGCAAAAAATTTCAGCAAAATCTACACTTTGAAGTTTTCCACTTTCTTTAGAGCACCAAAAAATTTATGTTTATTTTTATTGATATGTATGGATGAACCAATTTTCGCAGGAAGCGGAGAGAATACTACTGATTGAAAGAAATAAGAAACCAAGAAAGCTTAATGTCTTGACTCTTGCTTTATTATGTCCTCCATGAAATTAATTTACTATTCCATAACTCAGTACCATGTCCTCTGTGATTGTAGACCTTATGTTTTGCAGGGATATTGTCAACAGAGAGAGGTGAATCCTTGATGCTGAAAAAATGGAACCTACTGTTCCTGATGGCATGAAGAAAAAAGATGTTTGGATTTATTTGTGTCAAAAATAATTCAGTGTGTAATGTTCAAATCTTTAAGACTTTGTGTGTCTGCTGCTACTTTTCATTTATATTTGGATTTATTTCTTTTTAAAAGGATTATTCTGTTGTGTGTACGTTTATGTCTTTATAGTGTGATTTAAAAGACTACTAAATTTTACTATTTGGATCCATTGCTGATGCTATTGCAGTGGCATTAACCAATACATCTTTAGACCATGAAGAACTTATTCAGATTGAAGATCTTACAGCTTTGCCGAGCTTTATATATAGTAATGCATTTCTATTAGCATATATACATCATTCAAATCTATCAATAAGTATAATGAAACGGACTACTGTAACTATATAAAACTATGTAAGGATGCAAATTAGTATTATATGTGTGTAATAAAATCTTTTCTTGTTTCCTATTAATTATATGAAGTTAAACTCATAAATTAATATAATTAAAAAAATTTAAATATATTATACAATAAAATTTCTCTAAATTAATACTCTTATATCATCATTGAGTATTAATTTTTATAAAATAAATTCATTTTTTTAATATATTTCAATTCAAAAACCAGACTTTAATCAAACACACAAAAAAAATTAAGTAGATAAAACTTTTTTAAAATTAATTATTTTTAAATCATATTAATTTGTACAAAATACTTATAAAAATAAATTAATTTTTTATCATCTCATTCCCTTTCAAATTCAATCTAAAGCATTCAAAAACATTCTCCAGTTATCATTTCCACTATTTAATTGTTTTTCCTTCCAAATTTTCATTAAACAAAAGAATAAAAAATAATTTTAACTTTAATTTAAAATCTCGTGAGACTAAGCCCCATTATCCCTCCGTTCTCTTGCCTCAGTTCGCTTCTCTAGTTTTCTTCACCGCCCAAGCGGCTCTTTCCTTTCCTCGTCGCACGGCTCATGGCCTCTGCTTCAATTAGTTTCCAGTGGCCGTCTTGTCTCTCTGAAGATTCAAAAGATCAATAAGCTGCACATTTTGCAATTGAGAAGAGGCCATCAGACCATGGAAGCTTTAAAAGAGCACTGTCTCCACGCTACAACTTAAAATTTTCACAATCTGAGGGAAAAAAATAATTTTGAGAGTATTTTTTATTAGCTTGAATTACTTTTTCTTACTAGATTGTTGTGGTTTGGTATTGTGAAGACTTAGAATTTTTCGTATCAAGTTTGTATATAAAGGAAGAAATTAGATAAACTAAGCATTGAGAGTGTTGAAATTCTATATTCTCTTAAGTAATGAAATCGAAAAATAAAGTTTAGTGCATTTAACAATAAATGATTAATATATATAATTAGATTATATATAGGTTTGGGATATATATATATATATATATTAATTCAATAAAAAAAATAATTGATACTTTTATATAGGAATAAAATAGGTCCATAATTATATAAATGCATTTACAAACCTATGTGCAAGTAAACCTGATCATGGATCGGGCTAAGCTCATGATAGGTAATAATAAGTTTTATATCTGCCCAAGCTCGGCCCGAAAATTCGGGTTTGATTTTTTGTCCAAGCCTGTTTTTATTTTTATACTACAACCTAGAGCCCGGCCCGATCTGAAAATAATTTTTTATATTTTAATTTTTTTATTATTTTATACCCTTTAAAATTTAATTTAATTTGTCAAAATTTGTATATATTTTTTCATAATAAATATTTATAATCATGTTTATTAATCAATAATGTTTTATATATATAATTATATTATACTTAGTAAATATATAAAAAAAATTAATTAATATTAAAAAAGAAATATAAAAAATAAAAAAATTATAAATTCGAGCCAGGTCGGGCCTGGGCTTTGAAAGGTCAAGCCCAAGGCCTGACTTGATTTTTAAACGAGCCTAAAAATTTTGCCCCAGCCCGGTTATTTCATCAAATATTTTTGTCTAAGTCTGACCAAATTTTGAACGGGCCTTCGAGCTTGGGCAGGTAGCTCGACCCTTGAGTAGGTTTATGTGCAAGTATATACAAGTAAATAGATAATCAAAAGAACATATAACTATATATATATAAATATATATATTCATTTAATCAAATCAAGGATACAAGTGCATGAAATTAAATGTGATATACGTATTGTCACGACCCGAAGGCCGTGACGTACACTTATCATTCGAATCTGATTTACTATTTATCAAATTTACGAACTAACTTTTTCTTTTCACTTTAAGGTTTGTATTTGGTGTCAGTATCTTCTCTCTACTAAATTTGCATTCCTCACTTGATTTACATTCATTGTTTAATTTACCATTTCTTAAACCATTTGACTTACTTAATATTTTCACTTAATATTAAACTCATAAAAGAAAAACATCGAAAATTCCCCCTTATATAAAATCGACTTTCCTCAGCTTAATAACCTGCAATAAAATACAACTATTCCCAGCCTCATATTTCAATCCACAATTCTCAGTTCATTCTACTAGATACATCACATACTTCCAAAATCATTACATATATATGTATGGCAGTTTACAACACATAATTGACAAAATTTACTTCCCGGATCATCAATGACATAAGCATGACATTTCATAATGTATAGTCTTTACCATTCGCTTCTCGGATCGCACTCGATGATCATAAGAGGCTACAATAATCTAGAACGATCTTAAGTTACATCCCAAAAATATCTATAAGCATGTACTGTGCAAATTTAAAATGTCATACATGGATAACAAAATAATTGTTGTTATACCTCAAGTGCAACAAAAACAGCACTCGGAGGATTTAGACCGGTATAGCTACTCAAGATAGTCCCCGAGGCCCCGCACCCAACTCTAAGTGAGAGCCTAACTTGTATGATCTGCAATGTTATTAATAAGGGGTGAGCAAAACCACGGCTCAGTAAGTAACTTAAGTAAATAGATACTAGGCTCATGTCGGTCTATATGTACATAATTGCATGGTAGCAAATGACATGATATATATGTATGAGATAGTACTTTATGCACTGGTGTATCTACATGAAACATTCAAATACTGAAAATGTTATGATCACAAACAGATTTCGAATGCACTTATTTCAAAGCAGAGAAAGATTACTAAAAACTGATAATCAAATCACTGTAGGCACGAAGTCTTAAAGTATTGAAAACGAATATTGATAGAGTTTAGGCATGAATCCCTGATAACTGATACTGATACTGATGTCCATCCTAGCTAGTGATGGAGTAGGTGTCGCAAGCAACACAATACCTATGGCCATAGATTATGCTCCAGTCTCGCTGATCAGTCGAGAGCTGGAACTTGTCTGTTGATTTCTCAGACAAGCCTGATAATGCCTAGAGCTCGAGGCTCGTAAGGCACAGATACTGATGGTCTAGAGCACAAAGCTCAGTAGACGGGGAATAGAACCTAGAGTAAGGCTCAATAGGTTCAAGTGACCCAAAGGTCAATGGATTTGCCTGCACTCGAAAACGTATCGGAAAACAGTTCTTTCGTGTAGCTCTTAACTTTCATAGATTTCAAAATACTGACAAGAAACGTTTTCGAGCTTTAAATATACAATATTTTTGATTTATTTCAAAGTGGGCTCAAACTAGAAAAATCTTCTGAGTTAAATAGCATGCAAGTCGTTATTCATAAAAAGAACTCATGCATAAAATAGCTTGCATTAAAACGTATTATATGTAAATGCATGTATGCATCCGTAAAAGTCTCTTTATGCATAATGCACTGCTACTAGTGTAATCTAATATGGACCATGCACACATGTACCTACTTTACTCAGATACAGTAGCAAGTTCATACAAGGATTTCGAACTAGCGCTTTTCATGTTATTCAACATGTGGTCTTGGCTAGCTACAACATACAATACAGAAAAACAATATCTCGATTCCAGCCTAAGCATTCTTTTCAACTTTATACTTTAAACCTTTCTTTACGTCTTACCTTAGTAGCCCGATCGACGATATCTCGTCCTTTAATTCATAAGCTAACTTAATAAGTAAGGAAATTTAAATGTTCCTACGAAATGGTACTAGTAAAGCTTGCTTAACCCACTTACCTAATGTCCTTAGCCAATATCCTCTTCGAGCCTCCGATAATATCTACTCTTCCGCTCCGGTTAAAGTCACTACAAACATTTCAATTTCGTCTCAATCATATACTCATACATGCCTAATACCATACTTAAAACAAACAAGTTAAAACAACGCATTATTATTTGAGTTCACGGTTATGTCCAAGCTTAACTCCTATCAATCCTTAAATCGATGCTTATTGTTTACCTCCGAAAGAATTTCCTTAGTCGATCTTTGTATGGTTCCTTCCTCTTGATATTTTCGAATCGAGCCCTACACCGAGGTTCAAAAATTTAATCTTCATTGTCATGCTAATAACATATACGCGTAGATGTATATGTGTATACATATATATATATATATCTACACGTATATATATTCATGCAGATACGTATTCTTATTATATATATATATATATAATTAAACACTAATTCATTCTATCATATACTTTCTTAGTATATGTGTACATATATTTATATATACATGCACGCCCCTACGCACACACACGTATAGAAATACATGTACACATCCACATTACTCTAAGCTTAATATGATATTTCATTTCCATTCATTCATTTTATTTTCTTCATTTTTTTTGTATATATAAATATTTATTTTGTACCTTGCAGTTCATCGGTCCTTCCAGCCTTTGTCTCTGAACTTTGCCTCTAATGCCCAACTAAATTATCTGCTTTTAGGCTTAATTAACCATAAATCCTTTCCCTTCCAATTCCCGATCACAGTAGCCAGAGGTAGCACCTGCAGCCGTGTCCCTCTCCTCACTGTTTCGGCTTGATCACAGCCTTACAAGAAGTCCCAAATGGTCCTCGTTCAGCTCCAATTAAACATCCAAGGCAAGATCAAAACAGCCTTTGTTTAACGTCTCCAACAAATATTAAATTCCAAACAGAACAGCTGTGACGTCCTCGTCACTAACCAATTAGCAACTAACTTTTACCTCAATTAACAAATAAATCAACTAGTTTATCCGATGTCAACCTACCTTACTGTTATGCTTTACGCATTTTTATCAGAGTATAATGTGAGATCCGCAATTTCCATGTATTCCTCCATGTATGTAAAGTATTTCGATCTAATATGATTAAATGAATATGAAGTTGGTGTGTAATTGATGTATGAATGATGTATGTATGAGGTATGGAATATAAAAGAAATTATGAAGTAGCAGCCGACTGCCCTATATGACCAGTCGACTGCCATGTATGAAAAGAGCTTTCAAAGCTTATTTGATTTAAACACAAAAGTGTTTTCTGAAAAAAGTATATTATAAATGTTTTGAGACTATGGACTGCGTGATGATTATGCATTTCTGATGGCTGAGAGACTCTGATCAAGTCCTCAGTAATATGTATGTTAAGCGAGGAACCCTAGTCCGGTCCTCAAGACCATTAGTGCAACCTGACTAGTGCTCACTGTGGTATTATTAAGGCATGAGAGAATCCCTGACCTCTACATGGTATACCAATGTACTAATGCATGATTAGAGTCATATAAATGGGAATGAACGGTTTATATGACGACTCAATCGCTTAAATACTGTACATAGTCTCCATCTATTTCAAAGTACAAGATGTATGTATGAAGAAGTATATGATGTATGTTTTAAAGTATGTATGAAGTATGATGTTTTAAAGAAAGAAGTTTATGCATGATGTTTCAAAGAAAGTATAAGAAGAAGAAGTATGATGCATGTTTTATATGTATGCTATATTTTAAAAGAAGCATACAAAGTATGATTGCCATGTCATTTGAAATAAATATGCATGGTTGCAAACAATGCATGAAAGATGTTTATGGTGCATGCTTTATAATGCTTTACATGACATTATAGAGCCAAGTAGGAAAAGTGCATATAGAGGCATAGTACGCTCTTTTACATAATTTTCTTACTGAGCGTAAACTCACCCTTTTACGACCATTTTTCCTACAGATTATCTGAAGTGAGCCTCGCTCCGAATAAAGGAACTTGTTTTGGGAAAGATTGCAGTGTACCTTCTCGATACGCTTCCCAGTTAGCATAGAAGGTATACTTGTATGTACATATATGTATAGTAAATTTTAATTCAACTACGGTACAGTACAGATAGTTATGATGTATATAGGATGTCTGGGGATGTAAGATAAGATGATGTATGAGATCCTGTGGAAATGGAATGATATTTATATATATCATTATTAGGTTTTATTGAAAGAAATATTTTGTCTATTGGGCTATTAGATAATTAGCTAATGTATGAAAAGATGGATGACATTGATGAACTAAATCTAAATAAAGAAGGAAAAAGATAAGTGATAAGATGAAGTGACGGGGACGTCACAGAATGGTATCAGAGCAGCTTAGATTGAGGTTTGTCAGTGTCAAGAAGCTAGAAATAGAGTATATCCCCAATTGTACTGTACTTATCTGAATACAAATGTCTGGTATGACTATTTATGGTTATACTAAAGAGCTCAATGATGATTATATTTACAGCATGAACTCACAAAGGAGAGGTACAAGAAGAGGAAGAGGACGGGGTCGTGAAGAACAGCCCCCAGTTCCGTCTCCTCATCCATCTCCACCGCATAGCCCGAATACAAGGCTAGCTAAAATGGAAAAGCATATGGAGAACATGGCCACGATGTTCACCCAGTTCATGTCGAACTTCCCAAATGTGGCCACAAGTACCCAAGCAGCTACACCTGTAGTTCCTCCTAATGAAGTAACCCTACCAGCCTCAACTACGGAAAGGCGGGATCCTAGAGCCTATTGCAGTGTGGCCCTAATAAAAGAATTTAAGAAGTTGGATCCGCCCAAGTTTAAGGGGGAAAGAGATCTGTTGACTGCAGAGAACTGGATGAAAGCGGTCCTAAAGTCTTTTGAATACATGCCCTGTTCTGGAAGGGAGAAAGTAGGATTGGCTGCCTACATATTAGTGGATGATGCTGAGCATTGGTGGCAAGCCACTCGGACCGTGTTAGAGGCTCGATATGATGAGGTTACGTGGGATCGATTTGTGGAAGCTTTCAATGAGCAGTACATCCCACACACGGATCGGAATAGATTGAAGATTGAGTTTTTGAGTTTGACTCAAGGTACGATGACGGTAAACCAATATGAATCAAAGTTTACTACCTTGAGTAGATTTGATCCAGAGGTCCTCAGAGATGAAGGACACAAGATCTATAGGTTCATCGAGGGATTGAAGTCCCCGATTAGATCTAAACTGTATCCGATGGATATCACCACCTATGGAGAAGCTGTCCATAAGGCTCAGTTATGTGAGCAGGACTATGATCTGCATCATGCTGACTTCCAAGTCAAAGGTAAGGGCAAGGAACCGATGAAGCGGAAGTCGGATGAGAAAGCTTCGAGTGATAGGTATCCATTCCGGAGAAGTAGACGATCTGAAGGAGTTTCTATAGGTAAGTAAAGTATAGAAAGATGATTTTTAAATTAATTTAATGGTTATATATAATTATATTGAAATTGGAGTTATGATGATGACAATGATATAAGTACTCCTAGAGCTATCGGGATCAAGATAAGTGATGAGCGATCCCGAAATCCAGTTAGAAGTACCGCTAGCTCACCGAAGAGTACGATGCAAAGATGTGAGCAATGCGGGAAGTTTCACGGATCACAGCCATGTCGCTTGGCGAGTGGCGCTTGCTTTAGATGTGGGGAGAAAGGACACATGATTAGGGATTGCCCTCAGAGAGATCCGAGGATGCCTGATGAATCTGATAAGACCCCTAAACCGCAACCTAAGGCCACTGCTGCCGATAAGGGAAAGAAAGCTGTGACCCAAGGACGAGTGTTTGCCATTGACGAAGAGTCTGCCGATGCCTCGTCCAAAGTGATTAAAGGTAAGATTTACCTTTTCGATGTAAGTGTCATGGCATTGTTTGATCCAGGCTCCACGCATTCATTCATGTCTCCTATAATTGCTATGAAAGTTCCTGTTGAGCCGGAGCCTTTAGGACACTTATTGCAAATAAGCACACCTTTTAAGGAATCACAAATGACAAAGTTAGTATATAGAAATTGTAAGCTACGGGTAGGAGAAAGAGAATCTAAGGCTGACCTAATCCTACTGAATATGTATGGGTTTGATGTTATTTTAGGTATGGATTAGTTAGCTAATAATCATGTTATATTAGACTGTTATGCTAAGAGTGTAACCTTCTCTTTACCCGTTAGCTATGTTGTAAATTTTGCAAGCCTCAACCTTAATGTTATGCCTAATGAGCAATTTGGAATGATGGCTAGTTTGAGGATTGAGCTAGAATTGATGGATAGAATCCGAAGTGCTCAAAAGGAAGATGATAGATGCATTGAGGCTATGAATCAGATGCAGTCAGGTATGACCTCAGAATTTGATATTGGTAATGATGGAATTTTGAGGTTTAAGAGTCGTATATGTGTTCCTAATGATGATGAATTGAAGAAGTTGATTTTGACTGAAGCACATGCCACTAAGTACACGTTGCACCCAGGAAATACGAAGATGTATCACAATCTTCGCAAGGTGTATTGGTGGAATGGCATGAAGAAAGACATAGCTAAGTATGTGGCGAAATGTCTTATATGTCAACAGGTTAAGGTAGAGCATCAAAAGCCAGCGGGATTACTGCACCCTCTGCCTATACCTATGTGGAAGTGGGAACACATTATGATGGACTTTATTATGGGATTGCCCAGAACCAAGAGGAATCATGACGGTATTTGAGTGATCGTCGATAGATTGACGAAGTCAGCTCACTTCCTGCCTATGAAGTCAACAGATACACTCAATGCTTTGGCAGATATGTATGTAAAAGATGTCATAAGACTACACGGGATTCCAGTGAGCATCACTTCTGATAGAGATTCCAGGTTTACTTCCCATTTCTGGGAGCATTTTCAGGAAGCCATGGGATCTAAGCTGAATTTCAGCACAGCTTTTCATCCGCAGACTGATGGACAGTCCGAGCACACGATTCAGACGCTCGAGGATATGTTGAGAGCTTGTGCTATGGACTTTAAAGGCTCCTGGGATGACCATCTGCCATTGGCTGAGTTTGCATACAATAATAGTTATCATGTAAGCATCGAGATGGCACCATATGAAGCTTTGTATGGAAGAAGGTGTCGATCTCCGATTGGGTGGGAAGAAGTGGGCGAACGTAAGTTATTGGCTCCAGATCTAGTCGAGCAAGCATCAGAAGATGTTAAATTGATTTGTCAGAGGCTTAAGACAGCTCAGAGTAGACAAAAGAGCTATGCAGATGCTCGACGGAGGCCACTTGAGTTCATGGTTGGAGATTATGTATTTTTGAAAGTTTCTCCATCCAAAGGGATCATGAGATTTGGCCGACGAGGTAAGTTAAGTCCTCGTTACATCGGTCCATTTGAGGTTTTAGATCGAGTAGGCGATGTTGCCTATAGATTGGCATTGCCTCCGGGGCTATCGGGAGTACATAATGTGTTTCATGTATTGATGCTTCGGAAATATAATCCGGATCCGTCTCATGTCATTGAATATGAACCCTTGGAGATAAGGGAAGATATGAGCTATGTAGAGAAGCCGATTCGGATTTTGGACAGAAAAGATAAAGTATTGAGGTCTAAGACGATTCCACTGGTGAAAGTTCTCTGGCAATACCACACGATGGAAGAAGCTACATGGGAGCTAGAGAGCTTAATGAAGGAAAGGTATCCAGAATTATTTATATGACAAGCTAAGGCAAATTTGGAGGACCAAATTTTCTAAGGTGGGGAGGATGTGAGATCCGCAATTTCCATGTATTCCTCCATGTATGTAAAGTATTTCAATCTAATATGATTAAATGAATATGAAGTTGGTGTGTAATTGATGTATGAATGATGTATGTATGAGGTATGGAATATAAAAGAAATTATGAAGTAGCAGCCGACTGCCCTATATGACCAGTCGACTGCCATGTATGAAAAGAGCTTTCAAAGCTTATTTGATTTAAACACAAAAGTGTTTTCTGAAAAAAGTATATTATAAATGTTTTGAGACTATGGACTGCGTGATGATTATGCATTTCTGATGGCTGAGAGACTCTGATCAAGTCCTCAGTAATATGTATGTTAAGCGAGGAACCCTAGTCCGATCCTTAAGACCATTAGTGACACCTGACTAGTGCTCACTGTGGTATTATTAAGGCAGGAGAGAATCCCTGACCTCTACATGGTATACCAATGTACTAATGCATGATTAGAGTCATATAAATGGGAATGAACGGTTTATATGACGACTCAATCGCTTAAATACTATACATAGTCTCCATCTATTTCAAAGTACAAGATGTATGTATGAAGAAGTATATGATGTATGTTTTAAAGTATGTATGAAGTATGATGTTTTAAAGAAAGAAGTTTATGCATGATGTTTCAAAGAAAGTATAAGAAGAAGAAGTATGATGCATGTTTTATATGTATGCTATATTTTAAAAGAAGCATACAAAGTATGATTGCCATGTCATTTGAAATAAATATGCATTGTTGCAAACAATGCATGAAAGATGTTTATGATGCATGCTTTATAATGCTTTACATGACATTATAGAGCCAAGTAGGAAAAGTGCATATAGAGGCATAGTACGCTCTTTTACATAATTTTCTTACTGAGCATAAACTCACCCTTTTACGACCATTTTTCCTACAGATTATCTGAAGTAAGCCTCGCTCCGAATAAAGGAGCTTGTTTTGGGAAAGATTGTAGTGTACCTTCTCGATACGCTTCCCAGTTAGCATAGAAGGTATACTTGTATGTACATATATATGTATAGTAAATTTTAATTCAGCTACGGTACAGTACAGATAGTTATGATGTATATAGGATGTCTGGGGATGTAAGATAAGATGATGTATGAGATCCTGTGGAAATGAAATGATATTTATATATATCATTATTAGGTTTTATTAAAAGAAATATTTTGTCTATTGGGCTATTAGATAATTAGCTAATGTATGAAAAGATGGATGACATTGATGAACTAAATCTAAATAAAGAAGGAAAAAGATAAGTAATAAGTTGAAGTGACGGGGACGTCACATATAATATCCAATTTCACATACATAAATTTTTTTTCATTTATAAACATGTGCCATATACATCAGGATCTCAAATATTCAGACAACCTAATTCCCCCACATATACAAAATTGTAGTATCGTACTGTACATTAGCCGAAGTAACGGCCGACTAAATATACCTTCAAGGGATAAGTAGGAAGTGTGCCCCGAAGGTATCTCAAAATCCCAAAAGATGCTCCTCTATCCGGAGCGGAATTACTTCAAGTAATCTGTATGAAAAATAGTTGTAAAGGAGTGAGTTTACGCTCAGTAAGAAACTTATGTAAAAGAGCGTACTATATCACTATATGCAGTTTTCCTGCTTGGCTCTATAATGTCATGCAAAATCATTATAAAGCATATGGAGTATATTTCTTTCGTAAATATCAAATACAAGTAAATCATGCTTCCAAACATTTCCACGGATCTCAAATCACGTGAAATCAAATAGGCCAATACAAATATTTTTAAATAGATGGGAGACAATTTATATCCAACAGAATCACGCACCAAGTAATTCTCATCATGGATACCGCAAATATATCCCATAGGGATAATCCAGAGAGATAATGGATACAGCAAATATATCCCGTAAGGGATAATCCAATATAAGGATCTCATGAGGATACCGCAAATATATCCTGTAAGGGATAATCCTGAGAGATATCAAATAAATGGCGTACCCACGTATGGGCCAGGGATCCTCCCCAAAGCCGAATCAAATAAGAGACTCATGGCCATTGTCTATAGCCCACAGTTTCACTAGTCAGGTGCCGTACTGCGGGTCTGAGGGCTGGACTAGAGCTCCTCAGTCAAATACAAATAACAAATAATGTGCATGCTCTTTTGAGAGATTCATAGTCTCCAAAACCTTATTCATATAGGTTTTAAACAAGTGTGAATATCCTTTCTTAAAACAGGTTTTCAAAACCTTTCTTTCAAATAGGCAGTCGACTGGTCATATATGGCAGTCGACTGCTACACCACATTTTGCCTTATTGAATTTCTTTCCTTTTTTGAAATTCAATTATTATATTTTTCAAAATACAAATAGGGCAGTCGACTGGTCCCAAATAGCAGTCGACTGGTCCCAAATAGCAGTCGACTGGTTTTGAAACAGAATGTTTCTCGAGAAATGGCAGTCGACTGGCCCCCTGGGCAGTCGGCTGGTTTTGAAACAGAATACCTCTAGACAATTAGCAGTCGACTGGCTCCCTTGGCAGTCGGCTGGTTTTGAAATAGAATGTTTCTGGACAATTAGCAGTCGACTGGTCCCCTTGGCAGTCGACTGGTTTGAAACAGAATGGTTTCTGGAAAAATAGTAGTCGACTGGCTCCCTTGGCAGTCGACTGGTTTGAGTCGGTTTTCGAAAAACGGCGTTTTGGATGTCTCTAGGCAGTTGGTTGCTACTTAAGGCAGTCGGTTGCCCCTAGCCTAATTGGTACTAGGAGACAAGTCCGAAAATGTCATTTTCCTGCAAAGAAACAGCTGGTACTTCTCTCCAAATCACATCAAAACATGATAAAACATGCGGACATAGTCACCCTACGTCCGTTACATAAATTTCTTACCTCAATTAGCAATTAATCCACAAGTTGGTTGCACCAACACTTGTCCTTTTTTCTTTACTCTTCAAGCTGTAAACATCATACCAATTAAAAACTCAATAAACCTACTATATCAACTTCATATAATCCCAAACCATCAAAATTATCAACATAAACCATATCTTCTCTTACCTTTGCTATTCACCAACTTTTAAGATTTTAAGATCTCTTCAATCACTTGGATTTAGCCTTTCATATTAAAGGCATAGGTTAAGCTATCGATAAGGATCGTTTTTCTTTAGAGGAGCTTAACGAACCGATGGCTTGAGATGGTGGTTTGTCAAGGTGAGAATTAGAACACTTAGAGGAAAATTATGGAAGCAACGAGAGGGAGAGGGAGATGGGCTGGTACCGTAGGATGCAAGAGATGATGATGATGAGTCATTAGGCTTCTTTTAATGCCTTAAATGCATTCTAATCCCATTCATCTCAGCCATGCCATTGACCCTTTGACCTCTTGACCCTTTGACCCATTAAATCCTCTTCTTCTCTTTATTATCTCAGCCACCTACTCATTTAATTGCCAATATCTGATTTTTTTTCTTGTCTCATCCTCCATTTATTTTCCTGATATCACCTTATTTCTTTGATAAGTTTACTTTCAGTTCTTTTCATTTTCATACATATTCCATACATCATTTAAAATTTCAGAAATTCATCTTTATTCCATTAATCCATGCTGGAAAACTGTACAAGTATGGAAAATTTACAGAATTTTGGGGATTTCACATTCTCCCCACGTTAGAGAATTTGGTCCTCCAAATTCAAGCAAGGTTATGCCTTAAACAATTCTGGATATTTCTCTCTTATCAAGTTCTCTAGTTCCCAAGTAGCTTCTTCTGTAGTATGGTGTTGCCAAAGAACTTTCACTAGAGGGATCGTCTTTGATCTCAACACCTTATCTTTCCTATCCAAAATCCGAATCGGTTTCTCCACATAACTCATGTCTTCTTGAATCTCCAAAGGTTCATATTCAATGACATGAGATGGATCCGGATTATACTTCCGAAGCATTGATACATGAAAGACATTATGCACTCTCGATAACTCCGAAGGTAGTGCCAACCTATAGGCCACATCTCCAACACGATCTAGGATCTCAAATGGTCCGATGTAGCGAGGACTTAGCTTACCTCGTCGGCCAAATCTGATGATCCCTTTGGATGGAGAGACTTTCAAAAACACATAGTCTCCAACCAAAAACTCAAGTGGCCTCCGTCGAACATCTGCATAGCTCTTTTGTCGACTCTGAGTTGTCTTGAGCCTTTGACAAATCAGTTTAACATTCTCAGAGGCTTGCTCGACTAAATCTGGAGTCAATAACCTACGCTCGCCCACTTCTTCCCACCCAATCGGTGATCGACACCGTCTTTCATACAAAGCCTCGTATGGTGCCATCCCGATGCTTGCATGATAGCTATTATTATAAGCAAACTCAGCCAATGGCAGATGGTGTGAAATCCCCCAATTTCATGTAATTCCTCCATAATTGTAAAGCATTTTAGCTTAAATGAAGTAAATGGATATGAGAATTATGAAAGGAAAATGATGCATGGAACATAGAAGAAGTAATGAGATGAAAGATTAAATAGTCAAGGAAATTAAATTGATGTTATAAGAATAATGGAGGTATGAGCACAGAATTAATATCAGAAAATTAAGTGTAACTAAAGACAAGTGTTATATGGGAGAAAGAAGACCAATTAAATGAATATGAAGTCTAATGTATGAATGATGTATGCATGATGTATGGAAGAAATAAGAAAGTTGATAGTCAATAAGACAAATGATTTATTAGGTTGATATCAGAAAAATATTAAGAGTATGAGACAAGAAACAAAATCAGATTTTGATTGGTGTAATGAGATGTGGCTGATATGAAAAAAGGAAGAAGAGAATTTAATGGTCAAAGATGGGTCAAAAAAGGAGTCAAGGAGTAAAGTGGCTGAGATGAGATGATATTGGATAGGGAGGCATTTAATGCAAGTGCATGAGTCATCTTCACCAGTCATCACCCTACGCCAGCTTCTCCTCCAGCTCTCCCTCTCGTTCTCTCCACTTCTCCAAGCTTCCAAGTTTTCCATTCCTACTCCCCTTGACAAACACTCTTGTTTAGTAACCAAATCGTTAAGCTTATTAGACGAAAAACGATCCTAGTCACTAGACGAGGCTATATCCGAAGTTTAGTGGATTAAATCCAAGTATTGGAAGAGATCTCAAAGTTTGAGATTTTGGTCACTAGCAAAAGGTAAGAGAAGAAGATGATTTGTTCAAGTATGTTCATGGTATGGTGTTGTACTGAATTAGTATAACATGTTTATGGCAAATTTTTAAAGGTTTGCTTTGATATGATGATTTCATATTTGAAGGAGTGAAAGCTAGGGTTACGCGCCAAGTGATTTCGCGTTTCCGAAGGAATCAAGGTAAGGAATTTATGTAACGGACGTAAGGCGGCTATGTCCGCATGTTTTATAATGTTTTATAATGTTTTTATGTGGTTTGGAAGAAGTACTAGTTGACTTTGTGCATGAAAAGATGCATTTTCGGACTTGTCTCCTAGTACCAATTAGGCTAGGAGCAGTCGACTGCCTTAAAGGGGAAGTCGACTGCCTAGAGACAACCAAAACGTCGTTTTCCGAAAACCGATGCAAACTAGTCGACTGCTATGTAAGCCAGTCGACTGCTATTTACCCAGAAGTATTCTGTTTTAAACCAGTCGACTGCTATATGGGACAGTCGACTGCTATTTTTCAAGATGCATTCTGTTTCAAAACCAGCCGACTGCTATGTATGCCAGTCAACTGCTATTTTCCAGAAAAGCATTCTGTTTCAGACCAGTCGACTGCTATATGAGACAGTCGACTGCTATTTATGAAAATAAATTCTGTTTCAAAAAAAACAGTCGACCGCTATATGGACCAGTCGACTGCTATTTCTTAAGAAGCATTCTGTTTGAAAACCAGTCGACTGCTATATGGACCAGTCGACTGCCCTTATATGTTTTCAAAGATGAAAATATCGAAATTTTAAATGAAAATAATTTCGATAAATGAAAGTATGAAGCTATTAAGCCAGTCGACTGCCCTGTTTTGAAAAGAGGTTTTCAAACCTATTTTCAGAAAGTATGAAATGTCATGGCTAGAAGCTACATGGCATATGTTTTGAGATTATGCACTTTCATGTTTCTAGTAGGGGCTCTGATCAAGTCCTGAAAATGATGTATGTTAAGGGCTGAGGAACCATAAGTCAGGCCTCAGTTGCTACAGAAGGACACCTGACTAGTGTTAACTGTAGCCACCAACAGTTGGCCAATCTGTTTATATTTCATGTTCGGCTAAGGGAGGATTCCTGGCCCTACGGGGTACGCCACATGATAATGATGATGATGATGATGATGCAGTGCATAACTCCACAAAAGTATGAATAGTTTTTATGTTATCAAAAAAAAACTATATGTATATGCGATTTCTAAGAATAAAGAAATCGAAAGTACTTGGTTTACTTGTACAAGAAGTTTTAAAAGAAGTATATGAAGTACGCTTTCAAGAAAGTATAAGATGTTTTAAGAAAAGTATGTAGGTATGTAAATGATATTTCAAAGAAGTATTTGAAATATGTTTTGAAGAAGTACACGAAACATGCTATGTTATAAAAGCATGTAAAGTATGTTTTAAAGTATGTTATGAAGTATGATGTTTTAAAGTATGTATGAAGCATGATGTTTTAAAGAAAGTATAAGAAGAAGAAGTATGGTGCATGTTTATATGTATGCTATATTTAAAAAAAAGAAGCATACAAAGTATGATTTGATGCATGATGTTTTCAAGAAAGTATGTTTGCATAAACCATCGAAAGAAATATGCATGGTTGCAAACAATGCATGAAAGAGGTTTATGATGCACGCTTTATAATGCTTTACATGACATTATAGAGCCAAGTAGGAAAAATGCATATAAAGGCATAGCACGCTCTTTTACATATTTTTCTTACTGAGCGTAAACTCACCCTTTTACGAACATTTTTCATACAGACTATCTGAAGTAATCCCTCGCTCTAAATAGAAGAGCCTCTGAGTGGATTTTGAAAGTTTACCTTCAAGAGACGCTTCCCAAGTAGTATAGAAGGTATACTTATGTAATTATGCAAAGTAAATTGTAATTCAGTTATGGTACAGTACAGCTAACATTTATGCATGTAAGATGTCGGGGATTTAAGTTAAGATGATGTATGAGATCCTGTGGAAACGGATGGTACATATATACATGTATCATTAGTCTATTTTATTGTAATTGAATTAATTATATTGAGCTGTTAGATAGTAAGCCTATTTCAAGAAAAGTATGATTGACATTGACAAGCAAATCTAATCAAGTTAAGTAAGAAAGAGGAAAAAGATGAAAAAGAAATGTATGGTGACTGGGACGTCACAGATGGTCGTCCCATGAGCCTTTAAAATCCAAAGCACAAGCACTCAACATATCCTCGAGCGTCTGAATAGTGCGCTCGGACTGCCCATCAGTCTGCGGATGAAAAGCTGTGCTAAAATTCAGCTGAGATCCCATGGCTTCCTGAAAATGTTCCCAAAAGTGAGAAGTAAACCTGGAATCTCTATCCGATGTGATGCTCACTGGAACACCGTGTAGTCTAACGACTTCTCTCACGTATAAGTCTGCCAAAACGCTAAGTGTATCTGTAGACTTCATAGGTAGGAAGTGAGCTGACTTCGTCAATCTATCCACTATCACCCAAATACCATCATGATTCCTCTTGGTTCTGGGCAATCCCATAATAAAGTCCATCGTAATGTGTTCCCATTTCCACATAGGTATAGGCAGAGGGTGCAGTAATCCCGCTGGCTTTTGGTGCTCTACCTTAACCTGTTGACATGTAAGACATTTTGCCACAAAATCAGCTATGTCTTTCTTCATGCCCTTCCACCAATACACCTTGCGAAGATTATGATACATCTTCGTGTTCCCCGGGTGTAATGTGTACTTAGTGGAATGTGCTTCCGTCAAAATTAGCTTCCTCAATTCATTATCCTCGGGAACACAAATACGGTTATTAAACCTTAAAATTTCATCCTCACCCATATGGAATTCTGAGGTCATACCCGATTGAATTTCCTCTATAGCCTCAATACACTGGACATCCTCTCTCTAAGCAACTCGGATTCTGTCCATCAACTCTGGCTCAATCCTCAAGCTAGCCATCATACCAATTTGCTCAAGAGATGTAACACTTAAACTGAGGCTTGCAAACTGTTCAAGTAACTTATATTCTCTTATCATCATATAAGCCACTATACTCATACTCACATGCTTACGGCTCAGAGCATCCGCCACCACATTAGCTTTCCCTGGGTGGTACATGATCTCACAATCATAGTCCTTCAAAAGCTCTAGCCATCTTCTTTGCCTCATGTTCAATTCCTTCTGGGAGAACAAGTATTTCAGACTTTTATGATCCGTAAAAATCTGAAATTTCTCACCATACAAGTAATGTCTCCATATTTTCAGGGCAAATACTACTGCAGCTAACTCCAAATCATGAGTGGGGTAGTTCTTCTCATGATCCTTCAACTGTCTAGAACCATATGCCACTACCTTACCATGCTGCATTAACACACATCCCAAACCTTGCCCTGAGGCATCACTATACACCGCAAATCCACCTGAACCACTAGGGATGGTAAGGATCGGTGCAGTCGTTAGCCTGCGCTTCAACTCTTGGAAACTTTGCTCACAAGCTTCATTCCATTCATACCTCACCTCTTTGCGCGTCAGTCTCGTCAATGGAGCAGCTAGCTTTGAGAAACCCTCTACAAATCTTCTATAGTAGCCAGCTAAACCCAAGAAACTCCTAATCTCCGTTACCGTCTTCGGTCTCTCCCATTGGACCACCACTTCAATCTTTGATGGATCAACTGAAACTCCATCTTTACTGATCACATGACCTAAAAAGGAGATCTGATTCAACCAGAAATCACACTTACTTAGCTTGGCATATAGTCCTCGATCTCTGAGGGTTTCCAAAACAATCCTCAAAGGCTGCTCATGTTCTTCCCATGACCTCGAGTACACCAAGATGTCATCGATGAAGACAATGACAAACTGGTCCAAGTATTGTTTAAACACATCATTCATTAAGTTCATGAAGGTTGCGGCTGCATTGGTCAGACCAAACAGCATCACCAGGAACTCGTAGTGACCATACCGTGTCCTGAATGCAGTCTTAGGGATATCTTCATCTCGGATCTTCAATTGATGATATCCCGACCTCAAGTCTATGTTGGAAAAGACTTGTGCACCCTTGAGCTGATCCAAGAGGTCGTCTATCCTGGGAAGAGGATACTTGTTCTTGATGGTCAACTTATTCAACCATCGGTAGTCAATGCACAATCGCATGCTACCATCTTTCTTTCGAACAAATAGCACAGGAGCACCCCAAGGGGATACGCTAGGTCATATGAATCCCTTGTCTAGCAACTCCTGAAGCTGCTTCTTCAATTCTTCCAATTCCATCAAAGCCATCCGATAGGGAGATCTCGAAATGGGCTCCGTCCCTGGCACCAAATCGATAGTGAACTCCGCTTCCCTATCCGGAGGAAGTCCTGGAAGATCATCCGGAAATACCTCGGAAAATTCCTTAACTACTGGAATTTCGTGAAGTGTGGGACGTTTCTGATCTACGTCCACCACATGTGCTACAAACCCTTCACATTACAAATATGTTCTATCAATTAAATCTCAATTAAACCAAGCAAGTAATTATGCTTTTGCATTACATATTTGCAAAATTTACAACATAGCTAACGGGAGAGGAGAAAATCACACTCTTAGCATGACAATCTATCATCACATGATTCTCAGCTAACCAATCCATTCCTAATATAACATCAAATCCAGACATATTTAATAGGATTAGGTCAGCTATTGACTCTCTTTCTCCTACCCGTAGCTTACAATTACGATACACTATGTCCGTCATTTGGGATTCCCTAAATGGAGTAATTATTTGTAGCAATCCTCCTAAATGCTCAGGCTCAACATTTAATCTCCTAGCAGCCATAGGGGAAATAAAAGAGTGCGTAGAGCCTGGATCAAATAAAGCAAGGACATATGTATCATTAAGGTAAATCTTACCCTGAATCATCTTCGATGAAGCATCAGCGGACTCCTTGTCAATGGCAAATACCCGTCCCTGAGTCAATGGCGCCTTTCCTTTCTCTGCCGCTGTGGCCTTACGCTGGGGTTGTGTGGTCTTGGATTGTGGTTGAGGGGTCTTTTCTGACTCTTCAGGTACCCTCTGATTTATCTTGGGACAATCTTTGATTCTATGTCCCTGTTCACCACACCAATAGCACGCCCCACTCGCCAACCGGCAAGGCTGTGCTCCATGAAATTTCCCGCATTGCACACACCTCGGCATCATACTCCTCGGTGAGCTAGCGGTACTACCAACTGGATGTTGGGATCTTTCATCACCTATTTTGATCCCGGTGGATCTAGGAGTTCCTGTATCATAATCATCATAACTCCTGTTTAACATAATTCCATATAATTATTCACTTAAGACACTTTATTTTCGTATAATGGACTTGCTTACCTGTCGAGGCTTTATTATAAGGCCTATTCCTCCTAGATGGATATCTATCCCTCGAGGCCTTCTCATCTGACTTCCGCTTCATAGGTTCTTTACCCTTATTCCTCGCTCGGAAGTCTGCCTGATGAAACTCATAGTCCTGCTCACATAGTTGAGCCTTACGGACTACCTCTCCATAGGTAGTGATGTCCAATGGATATAACTTAGACCTAATGGAAGGTCTCAATCCCTCCATGAATCTGTAGGTCTTATGATCCTCTCTTCTCAGTACTTCAGGATCAAATCTGCTCAGTGTAATGAACTTCGACTCATATTGGCTAATCGTCATACTTCCCTGAGTCAAGTTCAAAAACTCAACTTGTAATCTCCTCTGAACAGTACGTGGGACATATTGTTCATTAAAAACTTCCACAAATCTATCCCACGTCACTTCAGTATGCTTAACCTCTAATACTGTTTGAGTAGCCTGCCACCATGGTTCGGCCTCATCCACCAGCAAGTAGGCGGCCAATCCTACTTTTTCTTTCTCTGTGCAAGCCAAGTACCCAAATGCCTTGGTAACCGCTTTCATCCAATTTTTCGCGACCAATGGGTCACTGTCCCCCTTGAACTTTGGCGGATCCAGCTTCTTAAACTCCTTTATCAGTGCCACACTGCAGTAAGCTGTAGGATCTCGCCTCTCATTAGCTAGGACTGGTGGGGGTTGTACCACCGGAGTAGGAGGTACTGTAGGGGTAACTGCCGGTGCATTAGCGGCCACGTCCGAAAATTTAGCCATAAACTGGGTAACCATTGCGGCCATGTTTTCCATATGTTTCTCCATTTTAGCTAACCTCGTATTCGGGCTATGCGGTGGAGATGGAGGAGAAGACTGTGTTGGGGGCGGTTCATCACAACCCCGTCCTCGTCCTCGTCTAGTACCCCTCCTTCGAGTACTCATTCTGTTAAGGTCATGATCAAATAACATCATTTAGTATAACCTTAAACCGTTATACTACTCAAAATCAAGTAAGCTAGTACAGTACATTGGGGAATTACTCTAATTCTAGCTTATTGACATCGACAAACTTCAGTCGAATCTGCTCTGATACCAATCTGTGATGTCCTCGTCACTAACCAATTAGCAACTAACTTTTACCTTAATTAACAAATAAATCGACTAGTTTATCCGATGTCAACCTACCTTACTGTTATGCTTTACGCATTTTTATCAGAGTATAATATCCAATTTCACATGCATAAAATTTTTTTCATTTATAAACATGTGCCATATACATCAGGATCTCAAATATTCAGACAACCTAATTCCCCCACATATACAAAATTGCAGTATCGTACTGTACATTAGCCGAAGTAACGGCCGACTAAATATACCTTCAAGGGATAAGTAGGAAGCGTGCCCCGAAGGTATCTCAAAATCCCAAAAGATGCTCCTCTATCTGGAGCGGAATTACTTCAAGTAATCTGTATGAAAAATAGTTGTAAAGGAGTGAGTTTACGCTCAGTAAGAAACTTATGTAAAAAAGCGTACTATATCACTATATGCAGTTTTCCTGCTTGGCTCTATAATGTCATGCAAAATCATTATAAAGCATATGGAGTATATTTCTTTCGCAAATATCAAATACAAGTAAATCATGCTTCCAAACATTTCCACGGATCTCAAATCACGTGAAATCAAATAGGCCAATACAAATATTTTTAAATAGATGGGAGACAATTTATATCCAACAGAATCATGCACCAAGTAATTCTCATCATGGATACCGCAAATATATCCCATAGGGATAATCCAGAGAGATAATGGATACAGCAAATATATCCCGTAAGGGATAATCCAATATAAGGATCTCATGAGGATACCGCAAATATATCCTGTAAGGGATAATCCTGAGAGATATCAAATAAATGGCGTACCCACGTATGGGCCAGGGATCCTCCCCAAAGCCGAATCAAATAAGAGACTTATGGCCATTGTCTATAGCCCACAGTTTCACTAGTCAGGTGCCGTACTGCGGGTCTGAGGGCTGGACTAGAGCTCCTCAGTCAAATACAAATAACAAATAATGTGCATGCTCTTTTGAGAGATTCATAGTCTCCAAAACCTTATTCATATAGGTTTTAAACAAGTGTGAATATCCTTTCTTAAAACAGGTTTTCAAAACCTTTCTTTCAAATAGGCAGTCGACTGGTCATATATGGCAGTCGACTGCTACACCACATTTTGCCTTATTGAATTTCTTTCCTTTTTTGAAATTCAATTATTATATTTTTCAAAATACAAATAGGGCAGTCGACTGGTCCCAAATAGCAGTCGACTGGTTTTGAAACAGAATGTTTCCCGAGAAATGGCAGTCGACTGGCCCCCTGGGCAGTCGGCTGGTTTTGAAACAGAATGCCTCTAGACAATTAGCAGTCGACTGGCTCCCTTGGCAGTCGGCTGGTTTTGAAACAGAATGTTTCTGGACAATTAACAGTCGACTGGTCCCCTTGGCAGTCGACTGGTTTGAAACAGAATGGTTTCTGGAAAAATAGTAGTCGACTGGCTCCCTTGGCAGTCGACTGGTTTGAAACAGAATGGTTTCTGGAAAAATAGCAGTCGACTGGCTCCCTTGGCAGTCGACTGGTTTGAGTCGGTTTTCGAAAAACGGCGTTTTGGATGTCTCTAGGCAGTCGGCTGCTACTTAAGGCAGTCGGCTGCCCCTAGCCTAATTGGTACTAAGAGACAAGTCCGAAAATGTCATTTTCCTGCAAAGAAACAGCTAGTACTTCTCTCCAAATCACATCAAAACATGATAAAACATGCGGACATAGTCACCCTACGTCCGTTACATAAATTCCTTACCTCAATTAGCAATTAATCCACAAGTTGGTTGCACCAACACTTGTCCTTTTTTCTTTACTCTTCAAGCTGTAAACATCATACCAATTAAAAACTCAATAAACCTACTATATCAACTTCATATAATCCCAAACCATCAAAATTATCAACATAAACCATATCTTCTCTTACCTTTGCTATTCACCAACTTTTAAGATTTTAAGATCTCTTCAATCACTTGGATTTAGCCTTTCATATTAAAGGCATAGGTTAAGCTATCGATAAGGATCGTTTTTCTTTAGAGGAGCTTAACGAACCGATGGCTTGAGATGGTGGTTTGTCAAGGTGAGAATTTGAACACTTAGAGGAAAAATATGGAAGCAACGAGAGGGAGAGGGAGATGGGCTGGTACCGTAGGATGCAAGAGATGATGATGATGAGTCATTAGGCTTCATTTAATGCCTTAAATGCATTCTAATCCCATTCATCTCAGCCATGCCATTGACCCTTTGACCCATTAAATCCTCTTCTTCTCTTTATTATCTCAGCCACCTACTCATTTAATTACCAATATCTGATTTTTTTTTCTTGTCTCATCCTCCATTTATTTTCCTGATATCACCTTATTTCTTTGATAAGTTTACTTTCAATTCTTTTCATTTTCATACATATTCCATACATCATTTAAAATTTCAGAAATTCATCTTTATTCCATTAATCCATGCTAGAAAACTGTACAAGTATGGAAAATTTACAGAATTTTGGGGATTTCACAACAGCCTTCAATTAATCCCGATACAGCCTTAAAAATTCACATTCTCAGCTAGATTTTTAGATCTGTCTTCTTACATAGGGCTGCTACATTTCGATCTTCTTCCTCCCTCATTATTCTCGTCATTTGCAGCAACTCATTTGCTGCTCTGTTTGTTGCAGATTCTCTTCTCTCCTTCGTCTGCTTTTTCCTTCCTTTCTTCTCTCTTCTTTCTTTCCTTCTCCTCCTCTCACGTTCTCTTTCTTTTACTGCAACAATCTGTCACAGATTTTCCTTCCTTCAGCTGCAGCTTGTTCGACCTCCTCTCTTTGGTCTCCTTCACGTTTTCTTTCTCTCTTTTCTTTTCTCTCCCTTTCTTTATTTTTCTATTTTGATTTTTGAGTCTGGTTGCCTCTGCCTTTCTTTTTTTCTTATTCGAAACGTGGGAGCAGGTGGAACCAATGGCTTCCTTCGGTTCTTTACTTTCTTTATTTATTTATAAATTTTTTTATACATTTATTTTATTTTTATTATTTCTTTTATCTTTGTTTTAGAGAGGACTTTCGGTCCTCTCTTTCTTTTCTTTTGGTTTTCATCGTGGGAGCAAGTGATACTTGATTGGCTTCCTAAGGAAGCCAATCAAGTTTCATATGTGTGTATATATTATTTATTTTTCTATTTAATATATATTAACTTTACATATATATATATATATATATATTATATACTATGTATGTTTATCATCTTTTTAATATATGTATATACATGATAGGTATATATTCTCACATCTAATATATTTTTGATAGTAATGTGTGTGTATATATATATATATATATATATATCATTGCTTCTTTATCTTAAATTTTCATATATATGTATATATATATATATATATATATATATATATATATATTCAATATTCAATATATATATATATATACACACATATATCTTCATACTCATGTAGATTACATTTAAATATATATATATATATATATATATGTATATACTTATATCCTTTGTTTATCAAAATATATATATTTACACTTATATATATTTATTTGTTCTTTTGATTGTCTATTCATTTATATACATATTTGCCTGTAGGTTTGTGACTGCACTGATAAAATTTATTGATTTATTTCATAATGCACAAAATATTAATCATTTTCTTTATTAAGTTAATATATATAACTCGTACTTATTTAAATTCAAAGTTATATTAGCATTAATCATGTATTGCTAAATGCTCTTAAATAAAATATTTGTTTCCATTACTAAAGGAAATTAAAAGCGCAACTAAATTTCAATACTGCACTTATTTGGTGCGTCTTATTTATTCACCAAAATCAGTACAATTTGCAGTTTTCACACGTGAGTATATGAATAAAAAATATATATGTGTATATGAAAATATAAAAATATTAAGTATAAAATATATATAAGTTAAAATAAAGAAAAATAAAATATATAGATATTACTATTATATATATTATTAGACATAAAAAAATATATAAACTAAATGCATAATTGAGATAAAAGATATATATATATATATATATATATATATGCATATAGATAAATATACCATATAAGAGATATATATATTGTGATAACCGTAAATTTTGACCATAGTAAATAGAAATAAGTATATTAATTTGGAGTAAATGATTATTTTGGAATTCTTTGAAGAATTAGGCAGATTGATGGACTTAAGATTTTTGGAAATAGTATTTGGATTAAAATATTTTGATAAATCACATGAAAATTTATTTTAATTAAGTGATTTTTAAATTCTAGGAGATCGATTATATTAAGCAGTAGGGAATTATAATTTCAGCAAATATATATATATATATATATATATATATATATCAATTAAGAAATAAGAAATATATAAATGAGTGTATATGTGTATATATCTACACAGACATAAAACATATATAAATAAATATACGAGTGAGAATATATATATATATATATATATATATAAATAAGAAAACAAGTATATATCTACACAGACATAAAACATATATAAATAAATATACGAGTGAGAATATATATATATATATATATATATATATATATATATATATATATATATATAAATAAGAAAACAAGCTTCTCTGAAGCTTGTTCGGTTGGTTAATGTCTGCAAAAGCAGACACCTAACCCAATTTTCCCATTTCCCACATCTGCCATGAGACAGATCAACTCACCATCTCTACAATAAAAATATATATAATAATAATAAACATGAAAGCAAGCATTTAAGAAGGAAGGAAAAAGAAACAAGGAGAGCTGTGCCCGTAAGATAGAGAACCTTTCTTGAGAAACAAAAATTGCAGGGGTTGAATCGAGTGACAAGAAAGAAAGAAAAAAAAAATACAGAGGAGAGCTATGGAGAGAAGAGATGAGTAAAAAAAAAAAGAAGAGAGGCAGAGAACTTGTGTCCTCTGCAAACTGAACCAAGCCATGCTTAAGTGAGAAGAACGAGAGTGAGCTGAAGAAACGCAACTGGAAACGAAGAAAAGCTGACGTTAGGAGTAAAGATCAGTGTTGAAGGAATCCGTTTTGGAGCTCCATTTAGTGGCATTTTAAAGTACTGATGGAAGGTAGAAACCAAGGTTGTATACAGCCTTGAGTAGTAACAGTTTAAGGATTTGAAATGGTGCTACCTGCAGGTTGATCTGAAGATCGAAACGGAAGAAGAAAGTTGGAGGTTCGATTGGTTTAGCAATGGTTTAGAGCTGGGTATAAAGCTGGTTTGAAGATGTAAAACAAGGACCCTTTTTGGGCAGTGCATTAAAGCTAGGAAATCAGGAGTTTGAAGCCAAAAAACCTTGGCCTTTGAAGGCTGGGACGTGAGCTCTTGGTCCTAAGTTTTTGGTGCTCCAAATAGAGTACTTAAAGGTTGTGCATGAAGGTCGTTTGAAAGGATTAAAACAAAGGCTGATGGAGATTAAGTTCTGGGCCTTCTAAATAGTAGTGGATGCGTGAGGGCAGAATTAAAACGTACTGCCATCGAAAGGGAAAGAACCGAAAGAAATGAGTAGAAGGGAGTCATCAGGCGAGCCACGTTAAAGGTGTTTATCTCTCTCGGCTGTAAATGGAAGTAGAAAATAGTGGAAAGAAAGAAAGGAAACTGGGGCAGAACAGAGGCAGGAAACGCTACAAGGGCCATTAATGTTTAGCTAAATCTCGATCAAATTAGGGGGTTGACTGAAATGAAGCTATGAAAATAAGGAGCCCCATTTGGTTTTCACTAAGCAAAAATGTGTGTTCAAAGGCAGGAAAGGACTAGGCTGCTACTGTGTGTTGGAAAAAAAAAAGAAGACGAAAGAAGAGGGAGACCGAACAGCTAAGCGTAGAATCGAGTTTGAAATGTTATAAAGGTAAGGTTCTTTAAAAGTTTGGCTTAATATCTATATAAATGCACCAAGAACTTATATGTGATGTAGGAATTCATTAGGAACTCTAAGGAAATGGTGAAGGCCAAATGAAGCAATAAGGCTTGATTTTGAGGATTTTCAAGGAGATCTTCAAAGGTGGAAGCTTGGAGATTTTAATATATTTTTGAATTCAAAGGTAAGTAATATACCTAAATGTTGTTTGATAATAATTGTTATATATTGAATTTTTGTGAAAGATTAATAATGTCATAATTAGAATTGAGGATTTGAGAATACTTAAATCAATAATGAGTTTATTTGATAGTAATTGCATTTTTAGCGCTCGATAGGAAATAGGATCGGATTTTTACTATATTGAAATTCTGAGATATCTCTAGGACTCATAATATTATAAGAAGATAATTTTGGGAATTAAATTGTTTTAAATGATTTTGTACAGTTCGAGAGTGAGTTGGTGATTGGGACTATACAAGCTCGATTATTGGATATCGACTGCAGGGCCTGCTTGATTTGGCTGTGATTGTACTTGATTCAAGTAAGGGATATGTATAAAGAATGTAGGAGATACTGAACTGATTTTAAGATCAATTGCATTGTGTTTTATGAACTATGTATGCTTTGTAAGAGACTTTAGAAATTTGATACCGTTATGTTATCGAATTTTCGTAAGAATATTGATTTCTGCGATTTCAGCTAAAAGGCTAATAAAACTTTTTAAGAATAGAACTTTTTAAGGAATTCAGTCTTGAAAATATTAAATTGCATGATCTTAGTATATTCATGAATTTTCAAAGTAAATTTTATTTTATTTTATGAAAATTACCTAAAGTTAGTGTTTTAGAAATATTTATGAAAAGTTATGAAGTTTTCGGATTTTTGGAATTCCTTGCATTTTAATTGATTTTCGAAACCTTTATGAGTTTTGAAAATACTCCTCCGAATTTGGATTTATAAAACTCTGCATTAGCATGAATTATCTAAAGAATTCAATTTTTATTGAAAGCTTATTAAATTGCATGATTTTAAAGACTTATGACTTTTCTAGCTTAAATTTGGTTTTATGGATTTATTATAAATTATGGTACTAAAACCTATTTCTTTATATATTTTGGAAATTATTAAGTTTTTAAATATTTGGAAAATAATTCTGATTTTATGCAATGATTTGTTTTATGAACTTTTATAAATATCTGTATGTTTTGACTTACGGATTTGAACTCTGAACTATGAAACTTATGTTTTGAGACACTAGCTAACCGTCATCTTGCAGTATCTGGACTACTGTATATTTTGGATCCAGCAGTATCTGGCTGCAGCGTGACCTTCGGGGCCTGCAGTATCTGGCTATAGCGTGACCTTCGGGTCCTATAGTATCTGGCTGTAGTGTGACCTTTGGGGCCTACAGTATTTGTATCTGATATGAATTTTGCGCACTATGTTGCTGTGTGATTTGATCCAGTCCGCAGCGGTCACAGATGACACCTGATCAGTGTTCACTGTAGACCACTTGGACTATGGCCATACGTCTATCTGTTATTATCCCTATGGGATATCTTTGCTGCTTGATGTATACCGAGTTACTGTCATGTCTCCACTTTCTGTTATTTTCTGATTTCTAAATGATTTCTGAATATCTGATTTCTGAACTCTGAATATGAAAATGATATGATACAGATTGATATGATTGAATTCTGAAATCTTAAAATGATTTTGTACGGATTTTTATGATTCGATTTGAAATATGATATGATTTCTGAAGACAACTGTTTACATATTTGCATGGCATGACTTTGTTAAAGTGATCTGTTGTACTGATTTGGTTTATATATGATTTTCAGAATACACGAATTTCTTACCGGATAAGATGCCATATTTTAGAAATATCCTTTATGATTTAGAATTTATTAATCGTTTTAGAATATTTGCATATAGCTTACGGTATCTGTCTCTTTATATGTATTCCTTATTGAGCTTTCCAAAAAGCTCACCCCCCTCTCCACCTTCCAGATTATTTGCAGTAGGCGATCTGTACGAGGGGTTTTGACACGTCTTTCGAGGTTTTTGTATCGTACTTGAAGGTACATGATGTACAGATGTCTATTTTATATTCAAACTTGCTTTTCAGTACTTTTATAGTAAGGGGGATATAAATAAAGGAAACAGTTAATACATTTATGGTAAGTAATGATGCATGCAATCTTGGTGGACATGAATAATGTTAAATAGTATAATTTTAATATGTGATTGCATGCTTAGTTAGAAAATTTGAACTGGGACCAAAGTGATTATAGGATATTAATTTAGCTAATGTAAATTTAGCTTAAGAATAAATCTGAGACACTAAGCACAGCCCAACCAATTGTAAGAAAAAGGAAAAAGTTAGTCTAGATTTTGGTAAAAAGGGTCGTTACATATATATATATATATATTTATATTTATATATATATATATAAATTAGGATAGGAAATATGTTTATATATAACATAAGATATATAAATATATAAATATATAAAAAATAATTATATAATGTAAAAAAAAAGAAGAAACGGGATGGCAGAGCACTCTGCCCATAGCCACCCTCTACCAACTCCCTTCCTCCCATCCCATCTCATTTTCATCTCTCTCAACTGCTCATCTCTCCCTCATGTGTCCTCATCATTGTTCACGCAATTCTTTTTTTTATTTTATTTTCATCTCTGCTGCGTTTACATTGGCGTTGAAAAGGAAGGGAAAAAAATAATATAAACTGCTGCAGCCAACAGAGGAGAAAGAAAAGAGAATTGAAAGAGCCGTGAGAGGGAGAGCAAAGCATGGCTAAGAGAAAGGAAAAATGGGAAGAGAGACTAGAGAGTAGAAAGAAGGAACTTGCTGCAGCAACTAAGGGAAAGGAGAGCTGAGACCGAGAGAAGAAAGAGCTGAAAAAAACGACTGGAGTTGCTGCACTGTGAGGAAGAAACCAATTGAAGAAGGAAGACTGACCTTGAAGTAGAATTGGCGCAAAAGGAGGGTTACCAGTGCTGTTTTTGGGTGCGTGAACAAGGTGGTTCGGTGGCTTGAAACAGCGGGAAAGAGGAGCTGTGTATAAAGGCCATTTAGTGTAAAGTTATTGGAAGTTTGAGTGAAGGACAACTGACCCTATATAGGAGAATCGAGAGAGCTTGTGGGTGCTGGCTTGAGAGGGCTATTCCGTGATATTGAATGGTTTGGTGGCCCAAACAGTAGTAAATTGTGTAAGGCTAACCGAGAGCCATGGAAGGGAGTACAAAAGGCTGAAGCAATGCACTGAACTGAGAGGAGTTCCATCTTGTGCTGGGAATGATTGAATAAGAGGCTAACTTCGTTGAAGGAGGTGTTAAAAGGGGCTGTGTAGAGGTGTAAAGACAGAGCAGTTGAGACTGTGTTGGTGGCTGTTGGAGGGTGGATTGTAGCTGTCGAACAGAGGTTTGGGGGAGGCTTGAAACCGTGGTCTTTTGGAGGACGAACAGGGGTGGCATCCGGCAATCCTTAGATAAGAGGGGTAAGGCCATCTTGCAGCTTGGAAAATAATATACATGTGTAGTGGATTTATACTATAACCATGTATAAATAAAGGTTTGACTGAAACTCACATTTGGCTGTTCTCATGGTGGAATAGCAGCTACAACCTTCAAAGCCAAAATAGGACATGGGCTCCGTTTTTTCTTTCTTTTTTTTGTGAATTTTCAAGGTAAGAAATTGTTGGTGGATTGAGTTGAATTCCAATAATGATATGATACTAAGGAGCGTTCAGTCATCAAGGCATTCATAGGGTAAAATGCTCACATAGTCTTGATTTATATATATATGGTTGATAAAGTGTTATTTTGCGTGTTGGTATGATATAGAAAATATTGAAAAGTTGTGCAAATTGAAGAGAAGTGTTTTGCTAAGGAGGATTGTTTTTAAGGATAAGACTTCCTTGAATTAAACTAAAAATATATATAGATGTGTGTGATATGTATATATATGTATAAAAGTGAATGAGGGAATTCGTTACTTTATAATGTCATTGTGTGTGTGTTCGGCCATGGTGAAGGGGTATATGGAATCATGTTCAATTTGATACAAAATGAGTTTTAAAATAATGTATAGAATAATAGAAGATTGTTGGTGAAGTTGGAATTGAAAACGAAGATGATTTGGTAGCAGTTGTAGTTTTAACGCTAATTAGGAAATAGATCAAATTGCTATCGTATTAGAAATTTTGAGAGATCTCTAAGATATATAATATTGTGTGAAGGTAATTTTGAAAATTAAAATATTCAAATGACTTTTTTGCGGTTCAAGATTGAGTTGGTGACTGGGATTAGACAAGCTTGATTATTGAATATCGACTACAAGGACTGCTTGATTTGGCTATGATTATGCTTGATTGAGATAAGGAATTTATATAAGGAACGTAGGAGATACTAGAATGATTTTAACATCAATTGCATTGGGTTCATGCTACTTTTAGATGTTTTAGAATTCATCTATTTTATTAGTTGATATGGGAAGAAATGGGATGACTAGGATTGTTCGATGTATATAGTACTATTTTTCCATTTTGGATGTGCATTTTTTTTACATGAAGTGGTTTTGGTGATATTTTAATTTGTCTTATGAATATGGTTTCTACTTTGCCTCTTTTTTCATTTTAACTATTTTCTGATGTTAAATGATAGTGAATGAACTTAATCACATTTTAAGTACTCCCTTTGTGAATGCTACAAATGGGAATGGAGAATATATGAACTTCAAGAGAATGGTTCTGAAAAGGCTATCCCTTCATGTTGCTTTAAAGGCTAAGGCTTGAGTCCTTGAGCTTTGTTAATCTCAAGTGACTCTTCAACGACTTCACTGATGAGATAAAGATATTTGGATGGCCATACATATCTTTTTTTCGCATTCTTATGCATGTATATCTTTGTAACTAGTGATATATGTTTATTATGTGTAGTGGGCTAAGCTAAAAAATTACGGATTTGAATTTTCATTTTGTAAATCTTAGTGTACAATTTATACCATATTTTTTCTGCATTTTACATATAATATTGATTATTGATGATGATGGATTGTTTGAGTTTTCACGCTTCATATTATAGTGGATTCTATTTTGTTTTTCAATTTTCCGGGAAAGAATTAAACTTTCACGGTTAAAGTGTTGTCTTTTTATATGGTTACATTAGCATAAATGAAGGAATTTTATTTTACGATTGCTGTATATACAATTTTTTTTAATGATAAAAAAAACTTGATTAAAAGAATGTCCTTAAAGATTAAATTAGAAATTTTGCTATCTTCATCTTTGGTTGCTTTTTTAAGATTTTGGATTTCATTGTCAAAAAATGTCTTCTTCCCATCGTCTTTAAATTTATTTCCTTCGTGCCCCGCAGCATCATGCGAGTATTATTTTAGAATATATTATATATGATAAATAAGCCCTTATCTCATCTTTTTTTTTTCGTTCTTTCTAAGGTGGACTGACAATTGACTGAAACAACTTTTGATTTTTACCAGATATAAAACTTCTGGTTGAGATTCGTGAAGATATCATGCAAGTTTCGTGAAGACTTTTACCCTTATCTCATGAATCATGCTGCTACACCTCCTACTACTTGCTCTCTCTTCTGGCTTTTGAGTATTCGATTCCAAGTAATCTCAAATCCAATTCTTACTATACTGTCCCCGAGAATTACCCACCAATTCAGAGCTTGGTTTCTCTAGTTTCAACTTTCAACAACCCTAGTTCCAACCCTTCCCCCACTTTCTCTCTGAAAATATATGGCGGAGGCAATTGTTTCCACCATCTTGGAGCTGCTGGCTTCAATCACGATTAAAAAAGCAAGCGAAGCCTGGACGCTGGTGAGGGGCGTTGAGCAAGAAGTCAACAGACTTAAAACCAATTTCAAGGCAATCCAGTACGAGCTTGAAGATGCAGAGGAAAAACAATATTGGGACAAACGTCTGAAGCATTGGTTAGAGAGGTTCAAAGAAGTTTCTTCTGACATGGAAGATGTACTAGACGACTGGAATGCAGCTGTCCAGGAGTTGCAAACAGCAGATCATGAGGTAGAAACCAATACTAGTTCTGTTTCGAAGTGGAAGGTATGTTCAATTGCTTCATGTTTTTCTTTTGGTTCTCAAGTAGTTAGGCGTCATGATATTGCTACCAGAATAAAAGATATCGATGAAAAGCTTGGCCAGATTGTTAAAGACAAAGGTAACTTTGAGTTGATAAAAAGAGAAAGTATTAAGCAACCCAAACGGCCAGAAAGCACTTCTTTTGTGGATGTCTCAAAGTTACACGGTCGAGATACAGTCAAAGAAAAAGTAATAAGTACACTGCTGTGTGGGAGTAGTGAAGAACAAGAAGGGAGTCGCATTCCTACCGTCGCTCTAGTAGGGATGGGAGGGATAGGAAAAACAACTCTAGCGCAACTGATTTATAATGATCGCAGAATTCAGACACATTTTGATGAAAAAATTTGGGTATGTGTATCAGACTCCTCTGATCAAGGCCAAATTGCTCGAGCGATTCTTGGAAATCTTGACTCAACGATTTCCTTTCAAAATACAACTCCATTGCAAATCATCCTAAACAAGATCCGTGAAAACATTAATGAAAAGAAATTCTTTCTTGTTTTGGATGATGTATGGACAGATCATGGACAAGGTTGGGAGCAACTAAAAGCTACTTTCCAATCTGTCATGTTGGGAAGTAGAATTTTAGTAACTACTCGCAAGGACCCAGTTGCAAATCACATGGAATCCTCTCATGTCTTTCACTTAGATTTGTTATCTGACGAGATTTGTTGGCAAATACTTTCTCAAAAAGCATTTACAGGAAAGAATCAGATTGTGGGCCGTGAAAATTTAGAGGACATTGGAAGAAAAATTGCCAAGAGGTGTAAAGGTTTACCGCTTGCTGCAATAACTCTAGGAGGTCTCTTGCAAGATAAATTTCGAAGAGAGGAGTGGGAAAATGTTTGGGAAAGTGAAATATGGAAATTGGATTTGGCACAAGAAGATATTTATGCACCTTTATTGTTGAGTTATTATGATTTGCCCTCAGCAATAAGACAATGTTTACTTTATTGTGGAAATTTTCCCAAGGGTTATGAAATTGGTAAAAATGAATTGATCCGACATTGGGTAGCGCAAGGATATTTGAACTCTGAGGACAATTTAAGAACAGAACTAAAAGGCAAAGATTACTTCAAGTGCTTGGCCGCTCATTCTTTTTTCCAAAATTTTCGGAAAGACTATGAGGACAACATAATTTGTTGCAAGATGCATGATGTGTGTAACATCCCAATTTCCACTATATAACATGTTACTCACTTATATCTTATACTTACTACCGGTTCGGCTGTCAGTGATGCTTATCAACTCCTATCACTTCAATAAGAATAATTAAATTATTTTCTTAAGATGTATATACATTCCCTTATATTTAAAGTAGTACTGTACAACTTTACTGAATACATAAAAGAACATAACATACCTTCGATATCCAATCTCAGGAAGGTAAGTCTCTTAGTTCAAATCAGTTATCTGTGGAGTGGAAAAATAAGGAGTGAGCGACAATGTGCTCAGTAAGGAAGGTGTATGCTGCTTTATAAAAATAAAAGCTATAATCTCAAAACCATTTAATTATCCTAACGATCAAACTCATTAGGAATAAATATAGTTAACATGAAATAGGATTCACCAGATCCTTTCATAAATCATCATTTATTTGAGACTAGGCAATAATTTAAATCATGCAAAGAACACAAGTCATCCGCTTTTGGGGTGCACCCGTAGGCCATCGCCCCTCACGGCTATCTCATCTAGATGTATGGCCATAATCTGTAGGTGGTCCTCGGGTCCACTTGCCAAGTGACCTCGAGACCGCTGAAGACTTGGCAAGTCCATCAGCCCTGTGACGCCCTAGGGTGCACTCGTTGGTCTATTTGACCCGAGCCATCGCCCTAGCTGGGTCACGCAAAGTATATGAATGATAATGCATGAACTCATGGCCTAATGTCTCAAAATCAAGTTATCATATATATCATTTCCATAAAATGATTTGGTTTCCAAAAGGGTTTATAACTAGTAAAACAACCCTCAATTTCAATATTTTCTATGAGAGAAAGGCACGTTTGGAGCTGGTTCGCCCATGGCTAGTTCACCCAGGGTCAGCTCGCCCATTGGCCAATTCGCCCAATTGTCTACTCGCCCAAGGGTCTACTCGCCCAAGAGTCTACTCGCCCAAGGGACTACTCGCCCAAAAAGTTTCACATTTTCTATTTTTCAAAAATATTAATTGAAAGTTTATTTATTTATTTATTTATTTTGCGTTGAGAAAATACTCATAAATCAGTTCGCCCACTGGTCAATTCGCCAAGGCGGCAAATTATTATTCGCCCGCCACATAGCTTTTCAAGACAAAAGTATGGCTGGCTGATAACAGTTCGCCCACCTTATACTTAAAACAAGGGTCGCCCGCCCATACGACATAAAAAGTTCTCCCAACTTTTAAAACAAAGGCACTCGCCCAAGTTCTCATAAAGGAGAGCTCGCCACTTGGCTAGCACGAGTTTCAACTTAGAATAAAACTACTCGCCCGCCCTAAGTAGATCGTTCAACAAAACAACATATGGCGACTTTGTAGCTCGCCAGAGTCAAAACATTTTATCAACCAATGCATGTCAGAAAAACAAAATAATTTCTAATATTTTCTTAACACTTTTACTCCACAGGACATGCATTTTCATCACATACTACTTCCTTACCTCGTCTGATACAGCTTTGCTTCTCGCCCGCCTTCCTCAATTCCCGTTTGCAAAAGCATTTATTCAAACTATTAATATTTTCTAAAACGATTTTATTTTCTTAATAATAGTGGCACTTTTGCGAGGTAACAGCTTGCCATTCGCCCAACATAGCTCGCTGTCCATTAGCGGCTTATCCATGGGAGTTCGCCCAACATAGGAGCTCAACTCGCCATGCTTATCAATTCATAATTGGGCTCGCCCATGTATTGAATTACGCTTGCGACTTCTTTTTCTCCTACTCGCCCCACTGGCGATCATCAACATTTCACATGGGCGATCACTGTTATCGCCATTCTCGCCTTTTGGCGATCATTAGTCCTCGCCCGCCTGGACCATAATACTGGCGAACTCACATAACAATTTCCCAAACTCGTCCCATCCTTTGGGCGAGTAATCACCCATTTTGACTAGCAACTTTCTACTCGCCCGTCGTGTTTCCTTACTCATTCTTGGTTATTTTTCCATCTAGTTTTCTTATATATTCAACAATATTCAACTACAACCAGGCTATATCTATGATTAAATATCAAGAGAACTGTAAAACTATGAAACTCACCTTTACCAAGTTACTCCTCCAACAACAGAATGCTTTCTTGTCTTTCTTAACTTTAGTTTGCTTGTTCCTTAGCTCTTCAACATTGGAGGAAAGGTTTGGCTAACTAATAAGGAAGTTTTCATGGCTTACATCTAAGAAAAACTGAAGAACTAAAGATGAACTTGTAGTGGAACAGAATGGGCGAGAAGGATTCTGGAGAGGATGGAGTTCATTTCAATCCATTTCTTTCTCTTGAAGCCTCTTTATATAGTCATGTTAGTCCAACCAGAACTCACCATCTATTCCTTATCCCTTTCTTCATCATTACCTGTCTTGTAGTGCATTAATTCACGAAGAAAATTGTACCAAAAGAACGTCTGAACCAGCATTAAAACGGGTAGAAAAAATGCTGCAAAAGACGTCAATAGCTCATTTCTTTCCTGCATGTTATTGACTAAATTTTCTTTCATTCATTTTTTTTTCTCCTTTCTTTCTAGCCCACGCCACTTCCTGCCACTATTCTTGACTTTTCTATTTCCTTTTCCTCTCTTTTCCACGCCCATTTCTCTTCCAGCCAACATTTATTGGCTATCAACCCATTCTTTTCTTTGTTTTGTTCTCTAGCCATTTATCCCTTCATTTAATGCTTTCATACCTTTTATCCAAATTAATTCCAACAATTTCTTGTTGCTCTTTAATATTTGTTTCTCTTTCTTTATACACTACACTATAAATCATCACTTAGATTGAAAAGTGAAAATTCACATTCGATTTAATTTCACAAAATTTTTATTTCCACTATCAATAATGTACACATATGGCATACAGTATAATAAAACTCGGATTTTACAATGTGGCACATGATTTTGTCCAGTTTTTGACAGAAAACAGAATTGTCACAGAGAAGATAGCTGAAGATTTAACATTGGACTTATCTTCCAAAAAACCTCGTCATTTGAGGTTGTTAATTGAAAATTGCAGCTCTTCTCCTTTGTCAATTTATGGCACAGAAAAATTGCGAAGCTTTGTAGCAGTTTCTAGTGGATGCCATGAAACAACTATTGAAGCCATACAGAACCTATTCTGTCTAGCCAAGTATTTAAGATTATTGGAGTTTTGCTCCTTTAATCTAGACGCAAAAGAAATTGCTCTTGATAGAGGAAGTTTGATTCACTTGAGGTATCTTAGCTTGGTATATTGCAATGGAATAGAAAATTTGCTTGAAGCAGTGTGTGAATTACTTAATTTACAAGCCTTGGATCTTCGATGCTGCTATCCTCTTGAGAAACTGCCAGTTGGAATCGGGAAA
Source organism: Heritiera littoralis (assembly GCA_031772115.1). Taxonomy (NCBI): domain Eukaryota; kingdom Viridiplantae; phylum Streptophyta; class Magnoliopsida; order Malvales; family Malvaceae; genus Heritiera; species Heritiera littoralis. Next base: position 1,477,224 of record JAPDPK010000020.1, on the reverse strand, counting down.
TTGATTAACTTGAGGTATCTTTTTATTGAGAATTTCTTTGGTCCGACTTGCTACTATCCGAAAGGGATTAGTAATTTAACTTCTCTCATGAGATTAAAAGGTGATATCAGAATGAGAGCAGATCGTAATGATGCTGATGAATTCAGTATTGGAGATCTAGAAAACTTGGACCTCCTTGGTGGAAATCTTCGTGTTCAGCTGACAGGCAATGCAATAGATTGGGACGAAGCTAGGAGGACCAAGCTTCACAGGAAGATACATCTCAAGCGAATGGAGATACTCTGCTCTCTGTATATAAAGCGAGAGGAGGTACTCCAAGCTTTAAACCCACCATCCAACTTGGATGTAGTATTCTTCAACTACGAAACGTGGCTGACAAGTGAAAAACGTAATATGTTCGTCAGTATTTAAAGGAATATTTTGTTGGTGCTGGAGTCTCTGGTGAGGAAAACTGCCAGTTGGAATATTTTCCTTCAGGTTGAGGGAAGAATTCTTCTATCAGTCAGAAGCCAGGTAAACTAAAGGCGTTGCTTTATGAAGTCCTCCATGAAATTAAATTTAGTATGCCACAACTCAATTCCATGTGTTGCATGATATATAATAGACCAAATCTTTTGCAGGGATATATGTTGTCGACGGATAGTGGTGATACTTTGATGCCGAAAAAATGGAACCTACTTTTATGGATGGCAAGATAAAAAATGTTTTCTATGTATTTTGTACTTGAAATATGTCCCAAAAATAAATAATTTCGTGTGTAATTGTTCAAAATCTGTAAGGCCTTGTCTACTTTGGATTTGTTTCTTTTAAATGGTTTTACTCTGCAGTGTGTTTGTTTATAAATTTTGTTCTTTGGATCCATTTATTTTTGAGATGAAGGTTGGGTGATGCTCATGCTATTGCAATGGCATTAACTAATAAACCTTAAGACGGGGAAGAACTTATTCAGATTGAAGATCATACAGCTTTGCGGAGCATTTTGTGGTATTACTGCATTTGGCTTGGCATGTTTTTGAAATTAATGAAATTTGATGAGCACCCAGGGATTTAAAAGTAACTGTAAAAATTTTTAAGCTTTGTTGCTGCATACAAGATTGGGAAGAAGTTGCTGGGAGTTTCAAGTCAATGTGTTCTTTCGGGTAGTTCATGGCATTAAGGATGAATGGTTGTCCAATAGAACGCGTGTAAATTATTCCAAATCTGCATGATTGTGTGTGTCTTCAGCTGCTGCACTTTTTGCTTTCTGTTTATTCTGCAGTGTGCTCATTTCTTTCTTCTATATGGATATATCATCATTTCTGTGGCTTTGAGTGGAAGGCAATCCAATTAATTTCTTCTATAGGGATATATCATCATTTCTGTTAAAAGTTAGTTTTTTGATTGATGAAAAAGAAAAATTTGAATCTGAAACCGAATTTTTCTTAAAAAATAGCAATTTTATGTCCAATCTTTGTTAATCTAGTAATTACATAGTTAAAACTGTTTAAATACTTAAAAAAGAAAAATTAAACCGAGCAAGCAGTGCCCTTTTTTTTTTAAATAGAATATTTCCACTTTCAAACCATAGTTGGTAACTCAAATAAAACAGAAGAAAAATCCAACCTCAAAACGACACCGCAAACATGAACAAAACGAAGAACCTACTCCTTCGAAACCCCCACCTGCGTCAACTTTAAAATTCCCAGTAATTCAATCCAATAGAGAAATAAATAAAAAATTTTTTCTCGAGAAAATCCAATACCATGAAATCCCCAAAACTCTGGGTCCTGTTTCTGGTTCTTCTGATTACGATCCTGTCCAAGGTGGTGTCGGGGGGGCTGAAACTCAATCATCATGATACAGGTCGAAGATGAATAGCAGCAGAAATTTCCTATAGCATTTTAAATAAAACATTTTGTAACCGTCAATGACGTCAGCGTTAGTGCAGTGCGTCGAGGACCTTTATGCTGTCAGTGTATATAGCTGATTGGCACAATGAGAAATGAAATCAGGAAAAATTGTCATGAAAATATTCTTCTCTCTCTTTTTCTCTTATTTCACATTCGCACACACAACGTGTGTTTTCTCCTAACTAATTCTGAAAAATCCAGAATTCTTCTTGCATCACATCATCGACAGAAGCTTACGTGACTCTGCTTTACCTAGATGAGTTCCTTTTGGGGGTTCGGGGTTTGGGGAAATCGATAAGGGACACTGGATCAAGTAAAGACATGGTTCTTTTGGTCTTGGACGGCGTCTCGGGTTATGCCAAGAAGCTTCTCAAGGTAAAATTCACGATCGGTTTACTTTTCTGTTTGTTTCCTGAGGAAATTACTAACCTCGAAATTACTTAACTTTTTTTATGGTACACCTCGAAGTTAATTACTTTATGTTTTCTGAAGGTAAAAGTCATTTTCCTTTTTGAATTCTATTTATGGAAAGTTTTGAGCTTTATAACTAATGCTTTGGTAGTTTGCTAGGAAGGATTAGGCATATATATATATAATATGAGGAAGTGAAGTTTTAATTTTTTACATTTGGTTTAACTCTTTCATTTTCCTTCGGTGGATAGTTGAGAAGATAAGCTTGTCGGCGAATACAAACCAAGTTCGGCCAAAGAGGTTTTGGGGTGTTTACACCAAATTGAAAATTTTTAATATGACTAACAACAAGAAAGCTAAAATCCTTTTTTGGGTTTCAGTTTCCTTATGGTTCATTTCTGCTAGTTGGGAAAAATGTGTGGGTTCACTGAAGGATGAACATAGTTGGGTTTTAGCTTATATTTAATGTGCTTTCGGTATATAAGTTCTACTCACTGTCAATGAATAACATGCAACCATCTCATGAATGAGCTAATTTAAAAGTATAAAGTCCTTGAAACTAAATACCAATAAGTTTTTGAAGGAAACATTTAAATGTATTGGTATTTAAACGTTTGCTCGTTAAGGTGGCAGCTTGTAATTTACAACCTAATATATTGCATAACATATTGCTCATATCCTATTTTGAAATGTTTTGTTTCTTGAAGTAAAACCTAGAACTAGAAAATATGTTTTATGCAAGTTTCTTGAGAAGATTTTTGTTGCATCTTTTATAGGCTGCCCAGACCCAAGATTTTGAACGTTATGTGCTTTAGTTTTCTTACCACTTATTCAATCTCTAGCTGTTCTAGTTTTTTGAGTCCATTATTCCTTCCATCCCAATGTTCCTTCTGGTGAATTGCACTGTTTCGCACTTGGAATTTGCTTGTGTAGTTGTATACCTTGATGCGGATACTATAGTAGTCAAAAGCATTGAAGATCTCTTAAAATGTGAGAAATTTTGTGCCAATTTGAAGCATTCTGAGAGGCTGAATTCAGGAGTCATGGTAGTGGATCCATCTGAAGCTGTTTTCAGTGACATGATGAGCAAAGTGAATCCTTTGCCTTCTTATACCGGAGGGGATCAGGGGTTATTGAATTCTTATTATGCTGATTTTCCAAGTGCCCATGTTTTTGACCCTGATATACCCCAGGAGGTGTTGAAATCCAAACCTGTTCCAAAGATGGAGAGACTCTCTACTCTATACAATGCAGATGTTGGTCTTTACATGCTTGCCAACAAGGTACTACTCTGTTGTTCTGTTACCCTGCTTTGGGGTCTTGTTTAATGCACGTGTTTTCATTAAAAAAGAAAGGTACTACTACGTACAATAACATTAATGTTAGTTTTAAACTTTATGTCACGCTGCTATACCATTATTAGTTTTGTGTCACATGGTTATGTTGCTAGAATTAGCAAAGAGTAAAGTGTAGTTCCGTTAGTAAAAAGATTAGAATAAATACTGCTTTTAAAAAGGGTTAAGGAGTACAAAAAAAGTTTATGTTCAGTCTTTAGCGTGTAATGAAGGTTTGAAGAGAAGCTTGGTTGGTTTGATTCAATCAGACAATAATTTTAATAGACGAGAATAAAACTTTTTTCAACCATGAAGAGAATGATCAAGCAGGTTGCTATTCCCTCTCTATCTATCTGTGCCTTGTAATCAAGGAGTTGAGGTTCGCAATATGCTGAATAATGAATATGATATTTATAAATTCCTTTTGGCGATTTGCTTTTCATTTATTTGAATCCTCTTGTTATGCATTATGATGACAGGCTTTGTAGACATTGTCTTGTTATCATGAGGGGATTTGTCTCAGTCCTTTTCTTCAGTTGGCAGGATTTTCTTTTTTTTTAACCATACTACACTAAAACTTATCCAAAAACAGAAAAGGAAACAAAGCTCTGCTTTTGCTTATTATATTCTTATTTTCTGGGTTAAGTGTCCTTATATCTTTATGCATTATTTTTGCAGTGGATGGTAGATGAGAGTGAGCTTCGTGTTATTCACTATACACTTGGCCCCCCTTTAACCTTGGGATTGCTGGACATCTTGGCTCTTAAAACCAGTTGATGTCTTGCTGGTGTTATTGAACTCCTTGCAAATTTATATGAAAGCTGCAATATATTTGCAGCCTGTTCTGTAAATAGGACAAATGTCAATATAATTTGTTCGCTGGTGCTGCAGAATGTTAGGGAACAACTTGAAGAATCCCTTCCTGGAACTGGAGGAGGCAAAAATCCGAATGACAAGCTTCTGGTCAAATTCCTTTTCCTGTTACCTTTTTGTACTCTTCTTTTTTGTTACTATCGGTCTTTCCTTCAGGTTAGTGGCTTCAGATTATTATGCTTTACTGAAATTAATGCCTAGATTATTGCTATCCTGTTCCTAAACCATATTATTTTTGGTGCAGACAGGCAGTTTGCTTTGCAGAGCTCCATTATTCAATCAGATCAGACACCTGTGGTACATAATTAGGTCAAGTGGAACAGTTGCTTACACTGGTGTTTCTTCATCTCCCGCCATTAATGCTAACGGTCAAGGTAGTTTCCTCTCCTCATCTTTAATCTGAAATCTTACTGGTTTCATAAAATCCTGTTACCCTCTTTGTCTACTGAAATTTGATGTAAACTTGTTAGTTTCTTACTTATATTATGTGATGTAATGTTATCCAGTTTCCTAATGGTGCACAGACCAAGGTGCCTGCCTACCTGGGAGGAATTTCAGTTTTTGTATGTTTTATGGCTGCTTTGGTGTCCCTTGGAATTGTTATTGCAATAGTGCCTCGGCAAGTAATGCCATGGACCGGTTTGCTTTTGATGTATGAGTGGACGTTTACAATCTTCTTTCTTTTGTTCGGAACTTTTCTAATTTGATTTATCAGTGGGGAAATAGAGCAGCAACTCAATTGGGATCAGTTTCCTCTCATATGGATTCTCTTGATTCTGATTCTAGAAAAGGTTTATTTACTCATAACGAATACATGAATTTGTGCATGGTCATGATAAAGTATGATATAAGTTCCCTTTTTGTATGAATGTAATATTGGTTGACACTTTTTGTATGTTCTTTTCAGGTCATCAACGACAGACATCCTCTTGTGATATTGTTACTTGGTATTATGGGTTGGAGATGGCTTTTTTGGCTATTGCTGCTCCATCCTTACCCTGTACTTTTGGGATCACTGCACTGTTCTTGAGGTAATTTCTATTGCAATATCTTGTTTTCTTCTATCTTTGTAAAAGACATCATTTTCAGGGCCATCCGGATTTAGGAGGAAAAAGAAAAAGAAAGAAAATAAGCTGTTGGAGATCACTGGCTTTATATTTTTCATATGTACTTGTTTGTCATAATTGTTTTGAGGAGTTAAAACCTTGAATCTAATGATTGAAAATCCTTTTTATATTCTTGAAGAATAACTTTCATGGTCCATGTCATTTTTGTACCAGATTGGGTCTGATGATGGTGTTTGGAGGGCTTATACTAGCATCTTTCATGACATATGTGTAAGATCCGATTCTACACTACTGTAGAGTCTAAATTCATAAAATAGATAATGGAAATTAAATAAATAATGAATGTTAAATTTCCAAAAGGGTGAAAAGCTCCTTAACTTGAGATGAGAACGGAGCCAAATAGGTGAAATACTCGACGGGCGAGTACCATGAAGAAACGGCTCGCCAATGGGCGAGCAAAGTAATGGTGTAATCGCCAATGGTAATGGCGAGTTGGACGAGGCGTGGGCGAATAGGTGTTTTCGCCAACGTGTGAGGGGAATCAGGACAAGGTTGGCGAGTTGAGCCATACCTGGTGATGGCCCCAAAAGGGCGAGAACTTGTGATCGCCATACAGAGGGGTAAAGAATAGCTTAGTTGGCGAGAAGGCAACTGCCATTCGCTAATTCTCAATGTAATTGTCAAGAAAAAAAAAGAAGAATTTCTTTTAAATTGCTAAGATAAAACTGGCAACTGAATGGCTGGCGAACTGGTGCAGTATGGCGAGCTGAGGTCTCAAGACGAGGTGAAGACCGGGAATCAGCTTGTGCGGACAAGGAAAATGGCTTCAGAAACATTAGCAACCAAGATTGACTTGGTGAGATGTACGGTCGAGGACAATAAATGAAGGAAAGTTAAAGTCAATAAGGGAATTAGCCTTATTTGTCGAGGAAGTAAACAAAGTCTGCAGTAGAAGAAAAAGAGTGTGAAAGGGAGACTTCCACGCCACTTGTGCTTTAGTTTTCTACATGCATTAAATGCATGATAGACGTGAGGAATGATGAAAGAAACAGGATAAGAGGCAGGCGGTGGCTATTGATTGGCTGAGCATGGCTATATAAGCAGAGACAATTGATGAAAAACGAGTTAGCCAATTTCAGCTTCTTCACGAAAGCCATTTCTCTGTTTCTTCCATTTCTCTGTCATGTTTGATCTACTGAGTTTCACTCTTCAGTTGGCTAAACAAGTAAAATAGCTTGCAAACCTTCCTTTCTTAGCCTGGTGAGCTGAAGGAATAAGCAAATGGAGGCCAACATGAGACAGAAAACAACATGTTCTGGAAGTGCAGTTGGTTGAGGTGAGTTTCATATTTTCTGAGGTGTGCTCGATGTTCACTGATAGATTTCTATGTTTTATGAAGTAATAAACATAGATACAGTCTTGGTTTTAGTTAGATCCTTGGAGAATAGGAAAACAAGGAAAATTATGGAATAAGTGACGACAAGGGCGACTACAGTAATCGCCCATGTTGAAAAACTAGTAATCGCCAATGAGGCGAGTAGATAGTAAGGAACTCGCCAAGGTAAATTCTGGGTTCAAAGGGCGAGAACACCCAACTTTAGTGAAATGAATTACAGGGCGAGCTCAAATGCATGATGCATTGGGCGAAAAGGATTGTGGGCGAACTCCACAATTAAGCCAATGAAGGCTTCGTGAGTAATGGCGGGCGATCTGACACGTGGTAGCCCTATCTTGAATAGCGAGCTTTTCTGGGCGAACTAGTGGAGCTCATTTGGCGAGTAGTCATTTGATTTATTTCAATTTCGCCCAAGTAATGGAAAAATATATATATAAAGAAAATATTAATGGAATTTATATAAATTGCAGCCGATAATTGGGAATAGCTGTGGGCGAACACAGAGCAGGGCGAAGCAAGGCTTCGTTGAACCAGGTAAGGGAGATGTGTGTGAAGTGATGCATGTCCTGTGGAGTAAATTTTATGAAAACATTAAGTTAAATGTTTTGTTTTCTGACATGCATGGTTTGAAGAAGTTAATTGATAATTATTTTGATTCGGGCGAGCTAAAAGCCGACCCCTATGCTATTTTCTGAATGAATTGATATTGGCGGGCGAGCCCTTGTATTTGTATGTTGGGCGAAGTGGTATTGGCGAGCGAGCCAAATCAATTTATAATTTTATACACCCGTTTCTAGTTTTAAGGGCGGGCGAACAGTTTATAGGAAAAGCTCTCTTTTATGAGAACTGGGCGAGTGCCCTTGTTTTAATGAGAAATCCGGGTAAAGCCATAGTCGGGCGACCCCTTTTTAATGTGTTTGGGCTGGCGGCCCTTGTTTTAAATATAAGGCGGGTGAACCGCTGTTAACGAGATACCTCCGTTTTGAAAAGCTGAGTGACGGGCGAATACTAATTCACCGTCTTGTCGAGTTAGTCAGGGGCGAGCTGTGAATGGCGAGCTGACCCTGGCGAATGGTTTTAAAGCGTACTTTCCTAAACGAAAAATAAATAATTTTAAATATTTCAAAAAAATAAAATATTAAACATTTTTGGGGCGAGTTGACCATTGGGCGAATTGCCTAATTGTCGAGCCACTGAGGGCGAGCCAAAGTTGCTTGTCGATTTAAAGGAAAAGTTGGGCGGGCGAATACATGTTTTCCGCCATGGGCGAGCCATATCGGGCGAACTGACCATGGGCGAGCAGGTTTTAAAAGTTGAGATTACGGGCTGTTTTTGGTGTTTTATTGTTTTATAAGAAATCAAATCATTTGGTGGAAATGATAACATGAGATAAAACTTGATTTTTGAGACTTTAGGCCCTGAGTTCATGCGTTACTATTGCGTGACCTACCTGGGGCGATGGCTCGGGTCAAATAGACCAACGAGTGCACCCTAGGGCGTCACAGGGCTGATGGACCCGCCAAGTCATCAGCGGTCTCGAGGTCACTTGGCAAGTGGACCCCAGGACCACTATAGATTATGGCCATAGATCTGAGATAGCCGTGAGGGGCGATGGCCTACGGGTGCACCCCAAAAGCGGCAGATTTCGTTCTCGCAAGGGGGAGGGGGAACGATGATAGCATGATTTATTTGTTGCCTAGTCTCAACTTACCAATTTCTGTTTACTGTGAGGATTTGTTGAAATCCTATATAGTGTTTACTACATTTTAAAGTAAACTATTAGCCAGTGATTTGAATTATGTTTTAAGAGAGTTGTTTACTATATATCCACTGTCTTTTCTACTGGGTTATTGTTAAGAAAAGAACAAATGCGTTGTGATATATAGTTTTGCTTTATTTAAAGCAGCATATGTTTCCTTTACTGAGCGTATGAATCGCTCATCCCTTTGTTTTAACTCCACAGATAAGAAGTACACGGAGTTGAGAGAATTAGCTCTCAGATGGGTATAGCTATGCTTAAAGCATTGAGGCATGGCACGTTAAACGTGACAGGTACAGTCTTTTCTCTTTTACATTCCAGACATATGTATACAGTACTACCTTAGTGAAATAAGGTTAATAGGGGATGTTAAATGTAAGGAATAATGTAAAGAAATTTCATATTCCATAATTAATAGATAAATATTTATCATTTATCACTATTACTGTAAAATGTTAATGGCATTGCAGACAACCCAACCAGTAAAGTTGTATAGAAATACGTGTAAAATGTGGTAACGGGATGTTACAATATGCTTCGGAGCATCTTGCAATTTGGTCATTCTCGAAAGTTCTTGAAGACCAGGACAGCACTCGATCAGGGAGTGCATGTTTCTTATGTTGATAGAAGGCTTCAAAATGGTCATGTTACTTACCAGCACCGCAGTTTCCCCTGTAATTTGTATTCTATTTAACACACAATCACATTGGTTGATTCGTAAAATATTGCAAAAAATTTTGTCATATCAGAAATGCAATTCTTTCTCCATCAGGTGTTTGTTTGTTACTTTGCTGTAAAAATATTCTTTCTGTTTCAGAAATAATGCCATCATGATTCAATGCTTTCACACCATTTGCAGTAATGAGCCGATTTCTGTTTGAAAAAGCAATGGAGTCAGGATCCTTCATAATTGAAATTGCATCAAGCTGAAAATTTCTATAATAGGGAAACTAATTTCTTCCTTGTATGCACTTTTCAAAAGTAGGCAATGACTTCTCATCTGCATTTTCCATTTCCTGCCCTTACTAAACTTCATGTCAATTTTGTCATAATTAAGCAGACTTTTTTCTGGTTACATAATTAGGCAGACTTAGAATTTTTGTATCTTTGCTGTGTTTTGTGTCAAATTGTGTAAAGCATAAAAATTATTGTGTTACAGTAGATATAGACATGTTAAATACGAAATGAATTTTTTTAGTTTTTGATAACTTTATATTCAATTTTTAATGTGTTATCAGTTTACTATAAAGTTTTGATTTAAGTGGTTGATCCATTTTAGCCAAAATGAAGATAAAGGTTTCCAATTTTATTGCCAAAGTCATCTAGGAAAGAATGGAAACAGTTGCACATTCCAAATCTCATGAAGATTAATAGATGCTAATAATGCAAAGAAAATAAGAATCAAACATCTTTGACAAGTTCATGAAAGATTACAATCATTTGCAGCCACAAAAACTATTTTCTCATGTAGGCCATGCATGTTATCATATTCAAACTTATTGATAACTATTTGTATAATATCTTATGGGATAAGAGGTGGAAACTGTGGCAAATAAGAAAACTTTGTTATCAATAAATAGTTGGAAGAAGTGGAAATGAACCTTTTTTTAGGTGCTTAGACAGGGTTCGAATCCTTGAGTCTCCATTTTGGGAGAGCTTTACCGTTTACTACTTTTGGTTCGAATAAGATTAATATTAGACCGTTAAACAGATAAAAGATACATGTGCTTATACAAAAGAAAAAAAAACTTTGTTGCCTTAAATCTCAAATGATCGGTTATATTAGTAATTTCCATTTACAGAGTAGGATGTTTCCTAATCTCAATTGACAAGCAAAGATTTTCTCTGGAATCTAACATTCAAATTATTCTTCTTTAACAAACATATCGTTTATTTTAATTCAAAAGTCGAATGATTTGTCTTATAACAAACATTTTGCAAATATAAGATCAAATCTCTATTTGTATGTAATAGCAGAATTTCACAATATTTAAATGTGGATTTAGAGAGTTACAAATTATTCTTATTTAAAACTTGATGTCCTCGTCAACTTAATATAGAATGAAACTAAAAACACACCAAATGTTAAAATTTTAGAGATGATTCTTACCTTATAGTACTTAATTTTCATGTTTAGATTAGTAGATTGTTCTGATACTATTTGTAAAATTGCACCTGACCTACAAGATATTAATTGTTTTGAGTTGAAATTTTTAGAATTTTTTTTTTGCAAAAGATATTTTGTAAATATAGATTCAAATTTTTACTTATATATTATAATAAATTTCACAATATTTCAATGTAAAATTAAAGCGTTGTATTATCTATGCAAATTCATTGTAGTCCATCCACACACCCCCCACCACACACACACATACACACACACACACACACACACACACACATATATATATATGATAACTTAATCTGTACTCAAAAGTCAAAAAATTAGAAAGAGAAATGACAAAATACCATTGCTTTAGTAAAATGATTAATATAAAGAGAAATTAGAACGAATAATATTTAATGTAATGGATGGAAACTTTTATAATGAATTTAAAAATTTTAATTTTACTATAAAATCAACATAAAACAAATATAATTAAGTATAAGTTTACTATAAAACAAATATAATTTTACTATAAAACAAATGTAAATTATACATTAAAATTGTTTAATTATTCATACAATGATAATATAATTTCAACTAATAAAATATATTAAAAAGATAATATTCTTGATTATAAGGATGCAAGTAATTTGTTAAAGTTACTTGTTGATTTATAAAAATATTAATTCAAAATTATAAAAATATAAAATATTTAATTTAAATTATAGAAAACACATAAAATAATTTATTTTACTTTAATTAAATTTTTATTTTTAATATGTATATTAAATTTAAATTTAAATAAATTTAATACTTTAACAAATAAAATATTTTCACAAACTAAATCTTAAATTTGAAAATAAATTTAAATAGTTGGAATCAAACCGCGAGTCCGACAAGCCAATGGTGGGTAGGTAGACATATTTATATTCATAGACTCACCTCCCACATAATGGGTATATTGAATAAACTAACTTTTCATGTTAGATATCTTCATATTTATACTTGATTTATAGACAATTAAAACACGCTTTTAAGTCCAAAAAATTTAGGTTGAATGCTCAAATAAGGATCTAACATTTTTGGAAATATTCAATTCAGGATCTAAACTTTTATTTTGCTCAATTCAGGATAAAACGTTTTCGATTTTGCTCAAATAAAGACTTTTTAATGCGCGTTAGTTACACGCGCCGTTAAAATAATAACGGCGTTTATAAAAGACACGTGGCAGCGTGTGATTGGGCCACGTGGCAGAAGCGGACACGTGGCAGCATAAGAGTGGGACACGTGGGAGTGACATATAATTATTTTCTTTTAATAGGTAAAATACATGGACACGTGGCAACGTATTAGTGGGACACGTGGTAAGGTTGACACGTGACAGCGTGTGAGTGGGACACGTGGCAGTGACTTATAATCATTAGTGGGACACGTGGCAAAGTTTAGATCTTGAATTGAACATTTCCGAAAACGTTAGATCTTTATTTGAGCATTCAGCCAAATTTTTTTGTTATAAATATTAATAAAAAATTAAAAATTTAAATATTATTTATAATATTATAATTAATAGTTAATTTTGTTAGTTGATTTTTTAATAAAAAATAACTTTTAAAAATTTATATTACATTTTCAAAAAAAATATTTTGTTAAAAAATAAATTTTTATAAAAAATATTTCTGTACTTTTTTCACTTTGTTTTTCTTTTCATTCCTTTTTGTTTTTATTTCTTTTATATGATTTAAATTTAAAATAATTTTTTATTGTAAATTAAATATATTTATTTTTAGAAAATTGAGTTTTTCTAGGAAATACGTTTATTTTTTTAATTACATTAATTTTTCTAAAAAGACAATTCTTACATATTTTTCTTTATTTTTATAGTTTCTTTATCTTCTTTCTTTTTTTGTCAATTAGAAGAAAATATAGAAAACAAAAAAAAAGAAGAAAAATACAAATTAAATTTAATAATTTAAAATTTATTCTTTAAAAAATATATAATTTCTAATAATTTTATGGCTAATAGTTTTTTCCTTTTTTTATGGTAAAAACGAAAAAAAATTAAGAAAGAAAAAAATAATAATTATACTAGTTTAAAAACATTTTATAATAATTTTTATATTTGAGAATTTATTTTCTAAAACAAAATTAAAAAATTTTAATTATTTCAAAAAATAATTTTAAAAAATTTATTCAAGAAAATATTATTTTATCAAAATATATAGTTTTTCTTGAATAAAAAAAGAAAGAAAAAAAGTAAAAAAATACGTGGACACATGACAGTATATTAGTGTGACACATGGCAGGAGTGGACACGTGACAGAAGAAAAATACAAATTAAATTTAGTAATTTAAAACTTTATTCTTTAAAAAATATATAATTTCTAATAATTTTATGGCTAATAGTTTTTTTCCTTTTTTTATGGTAAAAACGAAAAAAAATTAAGAAAGAAAAAATAATAATTATACTAGTTAAAAAAAATTTTATAATAATTTTTATGTTTGAGAATTTATTTTCTAAAACAAAATTTTTAATTTTTAATTATTTCAAAAAATAATTTTAAAAAATTTATTCAAGAAAATATTATTTTATCAAAATATATAGTTTTTCTTGAATAAAAAAAAGAAAGAAAAAAAAGTAAAAAAATACGTGGACACGTGGCAACCTGTGAGTGGGACACGTGACAGTGATTTTTATAATTATTTTCTTTTAATTGGTAAAAATACGTTGACACGTGGCGGCGTGTGAGTGTGACACGTGGCAGCGTGTGAGTGTGATACGTGACAATAATTGTCATTTCATCGTCACCCACTCTCTTTAATGGCGCGTGTAATTCACACGCGTTAAAAAGTCTTTATTTGAGCAAAATCAAAAACGTTTTATCCTGAATTGAGCAAAATAAAAGTTTAGATCCTGAATTGAACATTTCCAAAAACGTTATATCCTTATTTGAGCATTCAGCCAAAAATTTATGGTAAGGTTGATTTTAATATAAAGTTAACTTATTTTGTATTTATTAATTTTAAATTTACATTTATTTTTATGTGTTTATATTTATTTATGCTAAAATTAATTTATGTTTTACCTATTGATACTAAATCTATGATTATTTTCATATATTTACTTTTATTATTTATGTTTATGTTTATGTTTATTGACATTAAATTTTTACTTATTTTATGTATTTATATTTTATTATTATGTGTTTATGTTCATTGAACTAATTTTACATTTATTTTTATGTATTTACAATTACTTTTTGACACAAAAATAAACATAAAATAAATATAAAATAAGATAATCTCACGTTAAAATCCACCTTAGGTGAAATTTACCTTCTAAAGAGGCAGTGAAGTGTTTGAACTTATTGTAATGAAAGTTTTTTTCTTCTATTTTCTTAAACCAATAAAAAGGAAGAAGAGGACGCGAATGAAAAATGAAAAACGAATAAAGAAAGCCCAGTGAATGAGACAGATACCAACTGGGTTGGACTTGCTTTTTCTTCGGAGACTTTCCCTTCAGTTTCACATTGGCTTGTTAAATTATTCAAAATTTTCTCTCTCCTCATTCATTTATAGTTGAAATTACCTTTCTGTCATTTGGACAGATGTAAAAAAAATCTTTTAGGGGTATATATTAGATTATAGATTATAGATTTGATAAACAAGTCCTTATCTCCTCTGTTTTTTTCCTTTCTAAAGTGGACTGACAATTAACTGAATTAACTTGGGATTTTTACCAGATATAAAACTCCTAGCTAAGTTGAAAATACCAGCTTTGTGTATAATCCAACAAGAAAATGAAGAGCTTAAAAGAAGAGCTGTTAAATATACATCTCTTTTCAATAACCCAAGAAGAGAAAGCTGACATTTTTCCGAGATAGGGAAGATGGTCCATTACTTTCACTACTCATAAGGAGTTGGTACTTGGGAGTTGGGATTCTTTACAAATTCTAAATGCATAAAGTAGCAGTTAACTTGAGAGTTCCAACTAGAGGAAAATGAAAATGAGCATTAAATAACTTTGTATGTAGCCAAGAATTAAGGTACTTTATGATCCTTAGACTACTTTGATATCTTAATTCGAAAAATTGGCCCCATTTGACTGAACTTTAGCGTAGGTAGATTCTTGAAGATATCATAGAAACTTGCTTTAATCAACACTTTTCTTATACTTTGCAGGCCCCTTTAGTATTGCATTTTCCTACCTACTGTCATTGTATTTATCCATTTCATTAGTCTCTTAGTTTCTACGCCATCTTCTTCTCGGCAATAACGTCGTTGATTGGACCCCACTGGCGACTGAGGTTGTAAGTTCCTGCCGAGTGGCGAATTCTGAGCATTCACATCAACTTTATACTACTTTTTTAAAGTAAACGAACATAGGCCAAAGAAATTATTTAGAAACCTTATCTCATGAATCATTATGCTACACCTACTGCTTGCTCTTTCTTCCGGCTTTGGGTATTTGCTTCCAAGTAATCTCAAATTCCATTCTTCCCATACTGTCCCCGAAAATTACCCACCAATTCAGAGTTTGGTTTCTCTAGTTTCAACAACCCTTGTTCCAAACCTTCCTCCACTGTCTCTCTGAAAATATGGCGGAGGCAATTGTTTCCACCATCTTGGAGCAGCTGGCTTCAATCACGATTGACAAAGCAAGCGAAGCGTGGAGGCTGGTGAGTGGTGTTGAGAAAGAGGTCAAAAGGCTGGAAAGCAATTTTAAGGCAATCCAGTACGAGCTTGAAGATGCCGAGGAAAAGCAATACTGGGACAAACGTCTGAAACATTGGTTAGAAAGGTTCGAAAAAGTTTCTTATGACATGGAAGATGTATTAGACGACTGGAAAGCGGCTGTCCAGGAGTTGCAAACAGCAGATCATGGCGTTGAAACCAGCTATACTTCTGTTCCGAAGAAGTGGAAGGTAAGTCAATTTGTTTCAACCTTTTTCTTTGGTTCTCAAGTTATTAGGCGTCATGATATTGCTAGCCGAATAAAAGATATCGATGAAGAGCTTGACCAGATTGTTAAAGACAAAGACAAGTTTGAATTGATAAAAAGAGAAAGTATTAAGCAACCCAAACGGCCAGAAAGCACTTGTTTTGTGGATGTCTCAAAGTTACACGGTCGAGATACGGTCAAAGAAGAAGTAATAAGGACATTGCTGTATGGAATCAGTGAAGAAGAAGAGAGTTGCATTCCTATCATCACCATGGTAGGGATGGGAGGAATAGGAAAAACAGCTCTTGCCCAACTGATATATAATGACCATAGAATTCAGACACATTTCGACAATAAAATTTGGGTCTGTGTATCAGACCCCCTTGATCAAAGACAAATTGCACAAGCAATTCTTGAAGGTCTTGACTCAACAATTTTCCTTCAAAATACAATTCCATTGCAAATCCTTTTAACCAAGATCCATGAAAACATGAAAAAAAAGAAATTCTTTCTTGTTCTAGATGATGTTTGGGCAGATCATGGTCAAGATTGGGAACAACTAAAAGCTAGTTTCCAATCTGTCATGTTGGGAAGTAGGATTTTAATTACTACTCGCAAGGAATCAGTTGCAAAGCACATGGAATCCACTCATATATTTCACTTAGATCTATTATCTGAGGAGATATGTTGGCAGATACTTTCTCAAAAAGCATTTTTCGGAAGGAATCAGATCATGAACCGTGAAAATGTAGAAGACATTGGAAGAGAAATTGCAAAGAAATGTAAAGGTTTACCGCTTGCTGCAATAACATTAGGAAGTCTCCTGCAAGATAAATTACGAAGAGAAGAGTGGCAAAATGTTTTGAATAGTGAGACATGGAAATTAGATTTTGCACAAGAATATATTTTTACATCTTTGTTATTGAGTTATTATGATTTGCCCCCATCAATGAGACGATGTTTATTGTATTGTGCAATCTTTCCCAAAGATACTATTATTAATAAAGATTTATTGATTCAACATTGGATGGCGCAAGGATATTTGAACTCTGAGGACAATTTAAAAATAGAATTAAAAGGTGAAGATTACTTCAGCTGCTTAGCCTCTCGTTCTTTTTTTCAGAATTTTGAGAAAGATGCTAATGACAATATAATATACTGTAAGATGCATGACATGGTACATGACTTTGTCCAATTTTTGACAGAAAACAGATTTGTCGTAGCCAAAGATTTAACATTGGACTTATCTTCCAAAAAAACTCGTCATTTGTTGTTGGGGATTGAGAATTGCAGCGCTTCTCCTATGTCCATTTATGGCACAGAAAAATTGCGAAGCCTTGTGGTAGGTTCTCTTGGATACAATGAAAAACCTGGTGAAGTCCTACAGAATTTGTTTAGTGGACCCAAGAATCTAAGAACATTGGTGTTTTACCGGTTTCATCTAGACACAAAAGAAATTGTTCGTAGCATAGGAAATTTGATTCAGTTGAGGTACCTTGCTTTGATTTTTTGCTCTGGAATAGAAAACTTGTTTGAAGCAGTGTGTGAATTACCTAATTTACAAACTTTGGACATTCAATGTGAAAGTCTTCAGAAACTGCCAACTGGAATCGGAAAATTGATTAACCTGAGGTATCTTGATACTGAATGTTGTTTTGGTCTGACTTACTACCCGAAAGAGATTAGTAATTTAACTTCTCTCATGAGATTAGTTGGTATCAAAATGAGAGCAGATCGTAATGATGCTGAAGAATTCAGTATTGGGGATCTAGAAAACTTGGACCTCCTTGGTGGAAATCTTTGTGTTGAGCTAACAGGGGATTCAATAGACTGGGATGAGGCTAAGAGGGCTAAGCTTCACAACAAGACACATCTCAAGCGAATGGAGATATGGCTCTGCTCTCCGCATATAAAGAAAGAGGAGGTACTTCAAGCTTTAAACCCACCATCCAACTTGCCTGTAGTCCTCTTCGATTACCAAAGCTGGTTGAGAAGTGGGAGGCACCCGGCAAAGAGTAAAATTCGGGTTACTCATTTAGCACAAAAAGCAGCGTTTCAATTAATAGAAGCTAATGCCTTTGGTGAGGAAAGCTCGTTCTTCTCTTATTACATAGTTAACAAACTTGACGAAAAAAAAAAGATAAACTTGAATCTATCATTCTATTTAAGGGTGATAACCGATAAACTTAATTTAGCAATATTTCTTAAAGCAATTTTATCACTGTACTTTCTTATTTGTTTAAAAAATTATGAGATATAGAGCAAAAAATTTCAGCAAAATGTACTTGAAGTTTTCCACTTTCTTTAGAGCACCAAAAAATTTATGTTTATTTTTATTGATATGTTTGGATGAACCAATTTTCGCAGGAAACGGATAGAATACTACTGATTGAAAGAAATAAGAAACCAAGTAAGCTTAATGTCTTGATTCTTGCTTTATTATGTCCTCAATGAAAATAATTTACCATTCCATAACTCAGTACCATGTGCTCTGTGATTATATTTTGCAGAGATATTGTCAACAGAGAGAGGTGAATCCTTGATGCTGAAAAAATGGAACTGACTGTTTTTGATGGCATGAAGAAAAAAGATGTTTGGATTTATTTGTGTCAAAAATAATTCAGTGCGTAATGTTCAAATCTTTAAGACTTTGTATGTCTGCTGCTACTTTTCATTTATATTTGGATTTATTTCTTTTTAAAAGGATTATTCTGTTGTGTGTACGTTTATGTCTTTATAGTGTGATTTAAAAGACAGCGCTAAAATTTACTCTTTGGATCCATGCTGATGCTATTGCAGTGGCATTAACCAATACATCTTTAGACCATGAAGAACTTATTCAGATTGAAGATCTTACAGCTTTGCCGAGCTTTATATATAGTAATGCATTTCTTTTGGCATATATACATTATTCAAATATATCAATAAATATAATGGAACGGACTACTGTAACTGTATAAAACTATATAAGAATGACAAATTAGTATTATATGTGTAATAAAGTCTTTTCTTGTTTCCTATTAATTATACGAATTTAAACTCATAGATTAATATAATTAAAAAAATTTAAATATATTATACAATAAAATTTCTCTAAATTAATACTCTTATATCATCATTGAGTATTAATTTTTATAAAAAAAAATTCATTTTTTTAATATATTTCAATTCAAAAACCAGACTTTAATCAAACACACACAAAAAATTAAGTAGATAAAACTTTTTTAAAATTAATTATTTTTAAATCATATTAATTTGTACAAAATACTCATAAAAGTAAATTAATTTTTTATCATCTCATTCCCTTTCAAATTCAATCTAAAGCATTCAAAAACATTCTCAAGTTATCATTTCCACTATTTAATTGTTTTTCCTTCCAAATTTTCATTAAACAAAAGAATAAAAAATAATTTTAACTTTAATTTAAAATCTCGTGGGACTAGGCCCCATTATCCCTCCGTTCTCTTGCCTCAGTTCGCTTCTCTAGTTTTCTTCACCGCCCAAGCGGCTCTTTCCTTTCCTCGTCGCACGGCTCATGGCCTCTGCTTCAATTAGTTTCCAGTGGCCGTCTCGTCTCTCTGAAGATTCAAAAGATCAATAAGCTACACATTTTGCAATTGATAAGAGGCCATATGTGATAACCGTAAATTTCATAACCTTGGTAAATAGATCAATGTGCTTGTGCAAGTACGCAAGGTTTAAGAATTATGAAGATTAAGAAAATTACGAGAGTCAAAGGGATAATAGGATTTTAAATAACTACAAAATATAAAGTATAAATATGTATTTAAACATATTTATGAAGTATAGATATATATATATATATATATATATATGTATGTACAAAATAACTAAACTATAAAAAAAAAATAGATCCTAAAAGAAGCTTGAAACGGGTTTGGTGGGATTTATTCTCACCAGACTATTTGAACAAAAAGAAGCAAGGGAGCTTAATTAAAATATATATAATATAAAAAATATATATTATGCAAAAAGAAAATAATAATAGTAACATTGGGCAAGCTACTCGTGGAAGCTTGTCCAAGTTACAAAATCTGCTCAATAGTCTGCTAGTGCAGACATTATAAAAAAATAATAAAATAAGAGGGGGGAGAAAGTTGAAGGAAGAGAAGGGTGAGGCGATTAACGAGGGAGAGTTTTCTCGGCAAAGCAGTGAACACTGAGAGAGAGAAAGAGGGGCGGAGCAAGTTCGACTGTCGGGAGCGTGGGTTGTGGTGCCGAAAAAAAAAAGAGGAAATGGGGTTGAATATGGACTCTTTTGGAGGTTGATTTGGTTGATCTTGGAGTCGAAAGGGCTGTGTTTTGGGGCAGAGGTGCTATTGCCCGACAAGGGAGGAGGAGATGGGGGTTGAGCAAGGCTGGGTTGAGGTGTTTTCAAAGCTGGTTTGGTGGCTGTAAAACAGGACAGATTTTGTATTTTTTTGGATGATTTTTAGGTGTCAGATTTAAGGCTATTTTGGGGCTGGATTATGGTAATTTCAAAGGGTGGTGAGTGGCCATTCTTGATAGATATAGAACTGGTTTTGGTGGTTTGAAAACAGAGTAAAAATGGAGCAGTTAGGTGACGTGTGTGAAAGCTTGATCTGAAGTGCTTAGTGCTGAAATTTTTGGCTAGGCAAAGAGGAGTTTGAAGGCTGAGATATGGCTGGTACAAGTGCACATTTAGGCACTAGTTGGAGCCGTGGAAGGGAAGGTCTATGTTGGGAGATTTGTGGGTGCTGTTGTGGGGTCAGAACAGTGCAGCAATTGAAGTTGTATAAGGGCACTCGGCAAGAGATTTCAATATTGATTTGGGGCTAAAGAGAAGGGCTGAGTTGGGCCTGAACAAGGGCTGAAGAAGGTTGGCTGTTTGCAGTCGAAACAGTAGCTGCAAGGGAGCACACCCATAGGCAGGGGATAATATCTATTAAGAGATGCTGTTTGGAGGACATGTGCAGTGAAAGAAAACTTTGAAAAGATGTTCGGCTAGCATGGGATATCATATGGTAAGAAATTGTCTAGTAAGGTTTTAATTCACGAAATTTCTTAAAGTAGCTAAGTATAATGATCTTGTATTAAGTAAAGATTAATATGAACATGCTTGGAATTGTTGGCTTGAGGATATTTGAATGAGCAATAGGATTTTGGAAATCATGGTTAAGGAAAAATGTGAAGAATCTAGTTCATGAGAAATTATAAGGTAAAAATAGTTCCTTGCATCATTTATATACATGGGTTTTGATTAAAGAAATGTTAAATTTAGACTTAGGTAAATGGTGGGTTGTAACATGGGATGATGTTTTAGACGTACAGTAGATTTAAGATGTGAGAAGAATTACTTTAATATTAATGTACTAATTTTTAAGACAAGGCTAAGTGGAATTTTGGTTTTGTGAATTATAAAGGTTAAGATGTGAGAAGAACTACTTTAATATTAATGTACTAATTTTTAAGACAAGGCTAAGTGGAATTTTGGTTTTGTGGATTATAAAGGTAAAGGATTCTATCTAGTTTCTTTAATGGTGATATGTGTATATATGAAAATATATATTGTAATTGGAAACGACATGTGGTATGGTAGTGTCTAAGCCTTAGTAGAAGTGTTAAATTTGTAATTGTATAGGTGTCGTTTGGTGTAGGTTAAGTGTAGAACAAAATTCAAGAACGTGCTAAAAGTGTTCAAGAAAGTGCTAAAGTGTAAGGCATATGGAAGTGATATCTTAATCATGATATTGTGCAACATTAGGTAAGGGAATATACGGTAAATGCTTGTTAGCCTGTTATATTTATGTATGTCTAAATTAATTTAAATGAATGCTTATGGATTTTAAGTGCATCCTTGGTTAAATTTCAAAATATATTGAATTGAGCTTCAAGTGCAAAATTGTTTGAGATTTGATTTGTGGGTTGGTAAATAAATATACTACTTGTTGGAGTTTTCTGCAGATTATTTGATTGTGATTATTGACGCTAGGTAGTGTTCTACCTATGTCGTCATAATGCCGAAATTTCGTTAAAAATTGTTTAAGTAAATTTCTTGGTATTAAATTAGATTTATAAAATGCATTTAAAACCTCATGCATATTAAGCATCGTTACTTGTTATCGAGATAGTGGTTTTTAAGCATGATTTCGTACGATGAAGTTTTCAAAACTATAAGTATTTAAAACGACCATGCTTTCGGTACTCAACTTATATTGTAAGTTCTATTTCTAAATAAGTTTTGACTCATGAGACACGTGATGATTTATAATGCCTGTGTGGTACTTGGAAATGCCTGTGTGGCACTTAACTCGCATGTGTAGCGTTTACTAAGCCTGTGTGGCACTCACCTATGTGGCATTTATTAAGCCTATGTGGCACTCGCCTGCGTGGCATTTAATTATACCTGTGTGGCATTTAATTATGCCTGTGTGGCATTTAGTAAGCCTGTGTGGCGTTTAATTATGCCTGTGTGGCATTTAGTAAGCCTGTGTGGCAATTATTGTGAAATATCCTAGATGCTTTGTGATCTTTGAGGTCCTGGATGCTTTGTGATCTTCCAGGCGTCCAACAAATAGTCGTGACTTGTACCTCAATTACTAAATGATCACTGGTACTGGGATGATTCATGATCATGGATAGAGCCCTGATATGGGACTGTGATCACTGCTAGCTACAATGGATGCTTTCATGGAAAGCTTCTTGGTTATATTTCCAAAGATCCCGATTACATTACCGAATCTCATAATGCTTAGCCTCATGAAAATGTTTTTAAATGTATATCTCGATACTGTTATGAAGATGAACGAATGTATCATTTTTATTTCTACTGTATCTTGATTTTGTGAATACGTGAGCACTAATATGTTTGGAAATTATTCGATATAGCGTTTTATAGCTTATAAACAATGGTATATCGATTTTGCACTATTTTCAATAAAACGCTTTGAAACATAAGTTTTGCTCATTTGTTTACGCATAACATACATTAAGCATAGTAGGAGCCTAATATCACTTAACGTATATTTTTTTACTGAGCATTAGCTCACCTCCCCTCTTCCACCTCACAGGTTACTTCAAATAGGCTCGAGTGCAAGAGTGCAGCACTAAGAGCTCGACTTATATGCTACTAGCTTGTTATATTAAGGTATAATCTTTCATTACTTTTGTTTATATTCCAGACGATAAGAATTTTTTTAGTATACACAGTGTACATGGATTGGGATGTAAGTACTAGGACAGCATCGAGAATTATATATAATTGCGCTTTGTAATGAATAGTATTTCGATACTATATTCGATGAAAATGTGATACTCTGGATGGTTTCTTGAGATTATTATTATGCCACAAGTTGGGTTATGGTTGTGTTACAAAGTGTGGTTGAGCAATAAGTATATATAAAGGAACAGAGTTTTTCAGTTTTAATTTTGGCATGTATTACGAGGCAATCGAATGGGACCTTAGACAATTTCTTAAACAAATAAACAAGTAGTAATCTACTTGTTAAGTTTTAAGTACACTGAGCGAGTGACAAACATAGTAAGTGAAGGAAAAAGTTAGCTTGAAAATTCCAGCTTCCAAGGGCGTTACACCATCAGACCATGCAAGCTTTAAAAGAGCACAATCTCCACGCTACAACTTAAAATTTTCACAATTTGAGGGAAAAAATAATTACTTTTTCTTACTAGATTGTTGTGGTTTGGTATTGTGAAGACTAAGAATTTTTTGTATCGAGTTTGTATATAAATGAAGAAATTAGATAAACTAAGCGTTAAGAGTGTTTTGAAATTCTATATTCTCTTAAGTAATGAAATCGAAAAATAAAGTTTAGTGCATTTAACAATAAATGATTAATATATATAATTAGATTATATATAGGTTTGGGATATATGTATATTAATTCAATAAAGAAAATAATTGATACTTTTATATAGGAATAAAATAGGTTCATAATTATATAAATGCATTTACAAACCAATGTGCAAGTAAACCTAATCATGGGTCGCGCTAGGCCCATGATAGGTAATAATAAGTTTTATGTCTGCCCAAGCCCGGCTCGAAAATTCGGGTATGATTTTTTGTCCAAGTTCGTTTTTATTTTTATACTACAACCCAGAGCCCGGCCAGATCCAAAAATAATTTTTTATATTTTAATTTTTTATTATTTTATACCCTTTAAAATTTAATTTAATTTGTCAAAATTTATATATCAATTTTCATATTAAATATTTATAATCATGTTTATTAATCAATAATGTTTTATATATATAATTATATTATACTTAGTAAATATATATTAAAAAAATTTAATTAATATTAAAAAAGAAATATAAAAAAAATATAAAAAATTATAAATTCGAGCCGGGTCGGGCCTGGGCTTTGAAAGGTCAAGCCCGAGACCCGGCTTGATTTTTAAACGAGCCTAAAAAATTTGCCCCAGCCCGATTATTTCATCAAATATTTTTGTCTAAACCTAACCAAATTTCGAACGGGTCTTCGGACTTGGGCGGGTAGCTCGACCCTTGAGCAGGTTTATGTGCAAGTATATACAAGTAAATAGATAATCAAAAGAACAGATAACTATATATATATATATATATATATATATATATATTCATTTAATCAAATCAAGGATACAAGTGTATGAAATTAAATGTGATATACGAATGAGTATATGAATAAAAAATATATGTGTTTATGAAAATATAAAAATATTAAGTATAAAATATATATAAGTTAAAATAAAGAAAAATAAAATATATAGATATTACTATTATATATTATTAGACATAAAAAATATATATAAACTAAATACATAATTGAGATAAAAGATATATATGTATAGAGATAAATATACCACATAAGAGATATATATATATATATATATATATATATATCTAAATTAGGATAGGAAATATGTTTATATATAACATAAGATATATAAATATATAAAAAATAATTATATAATGTAAAAAAAAAAAAAGAAGAAACGGGATGGCAGAGCACTCTGCCCATAGCCACCCTCTACCAACTCCCTTCCTCCCATCCCATCTCATTTTCATCTCTCTGAACTGCTCATCTCTCCCTCATGTGTCCTCATCATCGTTCACGCAATTTTTTTTTTATTTTATTTTCATCTCTGCTACCTTTCCATTGGCGTCGAAAAGGAAGGGAAAAAAATAATATAAACTGCTGCAGCCAACAGAGAAAGAAAAGAGAACTGAAAGAGCCGAGAGAGGGAGAGCAAAGCATGGCTAAGAGAAAGGAAAAATGGGAAGAGAGACTAGAGAGTAGAAAGAAGGAAGTTGCTGCAGCAACTAAGGGAAAGGAGAGCTGAGACCGAGAGAAGAAAGAGCTGAAAAAAACGACTGGAGTTGCTGCACTGTGAGGAAGAAACCAATTGAAGAAGGAAGGCTGACCTTAAAGTAGAAATCGGCGCAAAAGGAGGGGTTACCGGTGCTGTTTTTGGGTGCGTGAACAAGGTGGTTCGGTGGCTTGAAACAGCGGGAAAGAGGAGCAGTGTATAAAGGCCATTTAGTGTAAAGTTATTGGAAGTTCGAGTGAAGGACAACTGACCCTATATAGGAGAATCGAGAGAGCTTGTGGGTGCTGGCTTGAGAGGGCTATTCGGTGATATTGAATGGTTTGGTGGCCTAAACAGTAGTAAATTGTGTAAGGCTAACCGAGAGCCCTGGAAGGGAGTACAAAAGGCTGAAGAAATGCACTGAACTGAGAGGAGTTCCATCTTGTGCTGGGAATGATTGAATAAGAGGCTAACTTCGCTGAAAGAGGTGTTAAAAGGGGCTGTGTAGAGGTGTAAAAACAGAGCAGTTGAGGCTGGGTTGGTGGCTGTTGGAGGGTGGATTGTAGCTGTACGTCGAACAGAGGTTTGGGGGAGGCTTCAAACTGTGGTCTTTTGGAGGACGAACAGGGTTGGCATCCGGCAATCCTCAGATAAGAGGGGTAAGGCCATCTTGCAGCTGGGAAAATAATATACATGTGTAGTAGTGGATTTATACTATAACCGTGTATAAATAAAGGTTTGACTGAAACTTCACATTTGGCTGTTCTCATGGTGGAATAGCAGCTACAACCTCCAAAGCCAAAATAGGACATGGGCTCCGTTTTTTTTTTCTTTTTTGTGAATTTTCAAGGTAAGAAATTGTTGTTGGATTGAGTTGAATTCCAATAATGATATGATACTAAGGGGCGTTCAATCATCAAGGCATTCATAGGGTAAAACGCTCACATAGTCTTGATTTATATATATGGTTGTTAAGGTAATGATAAAGTGTTATTTTGCGTGTTGGCATGATATAGAAAATATTGAAAAGTGGTGCAAATTGAAGAGAAGTGTTCTGCTAAGGAGGATTTTTTTTAAGGATAAGACTTCCTTGAATTAAACTAAAAATATATATATAGATGTGTGTGATATGTATATATATGTATAAAAGTGAATGAGGGAATTCTTTACTTTATAATGTCATTGTGTGTGTGTTCAGCCATGGTGAAGGGGTATATGGAATCATGTTCAATTTGATACAAAATGGGTTCTAAAATAATGTATAGAATAATAGAAGATTGCAGGTGAAGTTAGATTTGAAAACGAAGATGATTTGGTAGCAGTTGTAGTTTTAACGCTAGTTAGGAAATAGATCAAATTGCTACCGTATTAGGAATTTTGAGAGATCTCTAAGATATATAATATTGTGTGAAGGTAATTTTGAAAATTAAAATATTTAAATGACTTTTTTGTGGTTCAAGATTGAGTTGGTGACTGGGATTAGACAAGCTTGATTATTGAATATCGACTACAAGATTGCTTGATTTGGCTATGATTGTGCTTAATTGAGATAAGGAATTTATATAAAGAACGTAGGAGATGCTAGAATGATTTTAATGTCAATTGCATTGGGTTCATGCTACTTTTAGATGTTTTAGAATTCATCTATCTTATTAGTTGATATGGGAAGAAATGGGATGACTGGGATTGTTCAATGTATATAGTACTATTTTTCCATTTTGGATGTGCATTTTTTCTTACATGAAGTGGTTTTGGTGATATTTTAATTTGTCTGATGAATATGGTTTCTACTTTGCCTCTTTTTTCATTTTAACTGTAAGGCCCCAGACCACAAAGCAGGGTCACCTTACTCTTCCGTACTGTCCACTTTGGGTCCAGGCCACTAAGCAAGACCCTCATGGATTTGTCCCAAGGGTCCTGAAGAACTCAGGATAAATCCCCTTGAGCGTGTCCGTAGTGACTCGAACACTTGACTTCCTCAAATGTCAAGTCACTACTAACCATTAGGCCTAGGCCTAATGGTTAGTAGTGACTTGACATTTGAGGAAGTCAAGTGTTCGAGTCACTATGGATGCGCTTAAGGGAATTTATCTTGAGTTCTTCAAGATCCTTGGGACAAATTCATGAGGGTCTTGCTTAGTGGTCTGGACCCAAAGCGGACAGTACGGGTGAGTAAGGTGACCCTGCTTTGTGGTCTAGGGCCTTACATTAACTATTTTCTAATGTTAAATGATAATGAATGAACTTAATCACATTTTAAGTACTCCCTAAGTGAATGCTACAAATGGGAATGGAGAATATATGAACTTCAAGAGAATGGTTCTGAAAATGCTATCCCTTCGTGTTGCTTTAAAGGCTAAGGCTTGAGTCCTTGAGCTTTGTTAATCTCAAGTGACTCTTCAACGACTTCACCGATGAGATAAAGATATTTGGATGGCCATACATATCTTTTTTTCGAATTCTTATGCATGTTATATCTTTGTAACTAGTGATATATGTTTATAATGTGTAGTGGGCTAAGCTAAAAAATTAAGGCTTTGAATTTTCATTTTGTAAATCTTAGTGTACAATTTATACCATATTTTTTCTGCATTTTACATAGAATATTGATTATTGATGATGATGGATTGTTTGAGTTTTCACGCTCCATATTATAGTGGATTCTATTTTGTTTTTCAATTTTCCAGGAAAGAATTAAACTTTCACGGTTAAAGTGTTGTTTTTTTATATGGTTACTGTTGTTGCCCAAAACAATAATAAATGTTTGCTAACGTCGGATCCTCGATCTTCGCGTTAATCTGTCTCCAACGAATCTGCGAAATAGGAAAAGTCAGAGGGGTGCAAGGGTTCTCCCTTGCGCGCGCACTCCGATGCTTAAGTCAGACACGGTTCTAGTAGGCAAATAGAGATTAGGGTTTAAGAATGATACCTGTGACCTATTTATAGGAGTTGTTTTGCGCGTAATTACCTTTAAACCCCACAGCTTAAATAATAACTCAGTGGGCCATTTATAGGCCTTTTGAGTCCTCTTTCCTCTTGGGCTTAGATTATTATTTGGCTCAATGGTCTTCAGCTTGACTTATAAAAAAGCCCAGTAAACTTTAACCTGACCCACATCAATTGCTCTCCACTCTTTTGCAGGGTTTACACTGTGAAAGAGTATATAAAGAATGAGCTTTTCAAATTCTCTTGCTATCCTCTTTTTGGGATTATCACAAGAGTCTTTTCATCTTCACTTGAGGGCTCAACTAGTGAACTTCATTATTATTTGTAACAGAAACTATATCGTGTCATCATTTCTTTTGTCAAGTGCCTTCTATTAGCCAAGAGGAAGAAAACCGAATCTGGGTTAAAGCCATGAGAGCACATCGTCCAGAAGTGCCATAAGCGGATGCATATGTTCTTATCTGGTTTCATCATATGTGATTTGTACTTGGCATGCTCTTGATTGGTTGAAGCTCGATCCAGATGCTGAGAATTCGGAACCTTTTCTAAGGATAGGCACTTATAAAGATTTATCTGATCTTACCAGCTCTTAGAAGCCTTTTTGTTGACTCGAGATGGTCGAGGTTCTCACAAGCTTGGACAAAGATTTTTAGATAATCCAGAGACTAATTTTCCTAAGGATCAAGCTCTTGATATTATAGCGCCTCAGGACGCATATGCCTGGGTGCCTGTTAATTTCGATACTCCTTTTGATGCAAAAGTTAATCTAGAGTGCTCCCCAGTTTTTTTTTTTGTAAAAGAGCTTAGTCTTTTACAAACTGATCAACACATTTTTAAACTCATCTACAGAGGCAACTACATATTTACCTTGTATTACTCTTACGTAATAATCAGACTTTCTCGCGCACTTTTCGCTTTAAGTGCATACGTAGCCTACATCGCGCATTTTTCACTTCAAGCTTTTGGTTTGCTCGTCTCGCACCCTTTTATGCTTAGGGACTTTTCGTTTGCCCGTCTCGCGCATTTTTCGTTTAAGGACTTTATAAAGAATTGCCCGTCTTGCGCATTTTTTGCTTAGGGACTTTTAGATTTGCTCGTCTCGCGCACTTTTCGCTTAGGTACTTTTGTTTACCCGTCTCTCACCTCTTGTGCTTAGGGACTTTTGATTTGCCCGTCTCGCGCATTTTTCGCTTAGGGACTTTATAAAGGATTGCCCGTCTAACGCATTTTTCGCTTAAGGACTTTTAGATTTGCCCGTCTCGCGCACTTTTCGCTTAGGCACTTTTGTTTGCCCGTCTCGCACCTCTTGTGTTTAGGGACTTTTGTTTGCCCGTCTCGCACCTCTTGTGCATACGGACTTTTGATTTGCCCGTCTCGCGCATTTTTCGCTTAGGGACTTTTAGATTTGCCCGTCTCGCGCACTTTTCGCTTAGGGACTTTTGTTTGCCCGTCTTGCACCTTTTGTGCTTATGGACTTTTGTTTGCCCGTCTCGCACCTCTTGTGCTTAGGGACTTTTAATTTGCCCGTCTTGCGCATTTTTCGCTTAGGGTCTTTATAAAGGATTGCCCGTCTCGCGCATTTTTCGCTTAGGGACTTTTAGATTTGCCCGTCTCGCGCACTTTTCGCTTAGGGACTTTTGTTTGCCCGTCTCGCACCTCTTGTGCTTAGGGACTTTTGATTTGCCCGTCTCGCGCATTTTTCGCTTAGGGACTTTTTAGAGAATTGCCCGTCTCGCGCATTTTTCGCTTAGGGACTTTTTGTTTTGCCTATCTCGCGCATTTTTCGCTTAGGGACTTTTGTTTGCCAGCTGTTGCCTCATTTCAGTTCCTGTAACACATAATCTGTCTCACATATTACATTAGAGAATATAGAAAATGATGGACTGGCCTTTATTCATGAATCAGATAATTGCAAAACAATAATATCTGTAAAGTAACGGAGTAGTAGATGGAAAAGCAAAGACAAGAATAATAACAATCAGAAAAAAAGAAGTACAATGTTTACTACCAGTACAGCTTAAGATGGTTGGCATTCCAAGTCTTTGTCTTTGTAGAGTCTGTAAAGTGCAATTGCTTGGACATTCAGCTGTTAATCATGGATCATGCGTTAAGTCGCACCTCGGTTCTTTGCTCATAAGAACCAGCAATCTACCTTCGCGAGCTTACCACGAGTTGTTTCTGATCCGATTAAGTCGAACTAAGCTCTCCCTGGCTTGCTGCCTTACAGGACAGTGGCTAGTGCCTCCTTTGGACACCTGCCTAATATGATCACAACTATTAGAATAGACAAGAAAATCGCAAGCATAATATATGAGGGTACCTCAAATCTGCTACCACCCATACGACCTTGCTTGGTCGGTGAACACAATAACAATGTGCAAGGGACTTCGTTGACCTTGCCTCCAAGTAATTGGCTGCGCTCATATGTCTCCCACGTGCTTTTTCTAACTCATCAATAACTAGTTCTCATTTCTTGTTATCAATATCAATACTAATGAGGCATCCTCCTGGGACCAAGGATGAGTCCGACTCACAAGGTCTGGACGATTATTTAGAGGATGGAGCCATGGATGACCTAGATAATCTCGAAGGTTTATGACTTCCTCAACAGTCGCACAATCAGCCTAGGGTTACTGAGGTTCGTGACCAGGCTAGGCTTATCGAAGTGCGTAATGAGCCTGAACATGTCGAGGCAGGGGATCAGCCCAAGCCTATCGAGTCATTGCAAAGGTTAGATGGTGACGAACTCCAATTTTTCGATCTACTGCCATTGATCCCTAGCCAGACTCTGCAGCTGTAGTCGGGCCCTCGAGCGATGCTCCTACTTCTGAAATTGCTCCTCTGGCTCCCCAAGATCCTAGTGCTGATGCAGCATCTTCTCATCCGGTTAGTTTGGTTCTCACAGCTTTGATCTCGACGCCCTAAGCTGGCACATCCTTGTCTTGTTTGAAGGACTCACGAAACCGACACACCACTTATATAGACAAACCCTCTTTCACATGTGTGGTTGTCAATAGGCCAAGTGTGTGGCTCTTAAGCCACTTCTAGATGGTTGCCAGAGCAGTTCTTGAAAGCTTCTGTCTCAGACAATCGACAGATGGGCCGAAGGAAGCTTTTGGTGTGTTCCCCGAGGTTTTTGGTCTTTGGTTGGGACTCTTCCAATAGAGCTCCCCTGGACTTACGCTCGCTCGTTTTGAGCCCTTCGTCCAACTTTTTCCTTTCCTGGGCGAGCTCATCTAGCATTGTGTGCGCATCTCTGCCAAACGTTTCAACTTGTTCCTTGCTTGTCCATTTAGGTTGCTTCTCGCACCTTGGCAAGTGTTTTCCCAAGCGAGCCTTGCTATGGAGGTTAGGCTGTGGCGTTGGTTATGCAATCGCCACATGCCACTCACTCATCGAAAGTGTCTGCTAAAGTGGTCTTGTGCTCGCCACATGACACTGCATTTGTCGGCATTGCTTCACGCCTTGTGTGCCGGACGCTGGGCTCACAGGAGCCGTTCGCTCGCCTAAAATGCCTGTTGTGTGACTTTTTCTTACTCGCATGGCTGTTGCATAGGACGAACTGCTTTATCGTGATATAACCCGTCGAATGTGCTCACCATTACCTTTGACCTATTGGGCTAGTATGCAGCTTGGGTTTCAATTCTCGTGTATTTTCACTACCGCCTTACATACGGCGGATTAACCTATCGTGGCAGGAGTCCTTTTGTTGCGGTGGTGCCTGTCGCGTGAATTGCTCTGTCACGTGGCCTGTCGCACTCCTACTCTGTCGCCTAGAACTGTCTGTCGATTGGGCTCTTTACTCGTTGGCATCCCTTTGTTGCATATGCGAGCAACTCCTTTCGCATTGCCTTTCGCATGGGCTCTCACTTGGAAGAACGGGCTTGTCGCATGGGAAGGCCACCCATTCGCCATAGGGCTATCGCGCGTGGGAACAACTCTTTCGCCCAAGGCCCTCATGTGTGGAAGCCTGCCTTTCGCCAAAGGCTTCTCACGTGTGGAGGCCTTTCTCTCGCCAAAGGCCTGCTGCGTGAAATATTGTGCTCGCTCATCACTATACCAGGCGAGCTTGGGTGCGGTAGACAAGCTTGTCGCGTGCAGGAGCCCCTCTCTCGCCAAAAACCTGTCGCCTGTGGGAGCCTCTATCTCGTCCAAGACCTGTCAAGCGTGGGAGTAACTATCTCGCCCAAGGCCCCTCACGTGCGGAAGCCAGCCTCTCGTCAAAAGCCTCTCGTGTGCGGGAGCTCTTGTCTTGCACAATGCCTGTCACTCGGGAGCTCCTCTTTTGCCCGAGACTTGTCGCGTGCGGGAGCCCTTTTGCCAATTGGGGCTACCGCATAGATCTGTGCTCGAATCATTACACTAGCTGGGGACCGTTGCATACGACAGACTTGGCTCTCAAGTGCTCGAGCCACCTCTCGCCAAAGGAGACTTCGGCAGGAGACTTCGGCGTGGATCTTAGCTCTTTCAAATCGCTCAACATAGGGAACTTGTCGCAGCTTAGATGCCTGCCACCCGCAGGTCATAGTCTTGTCATCCTTTTTTTTTTAAGTCGGCTTCCATCATGTGAGTGTCTGAGGCTAGCTTGCTAGCTAGGAAGATAATGTCGACATCTATGGAATCTAGTTCAGCAGAAACTATTGACATATCATAAGCTTCATCGCACTTAATTTCACCAGAAATGCTAGGACCTTCTCCGTTTATAGCAATGGAACATCTATCATTTTTTTTTGATGTTATTATCACCTATGTTCGTTCCACTGAAGCAGCTTCCCAACCTCTTGTAGTCATCTCTTCCATCAGCCTTAATATAATCTGCAGAATACTCTTGGCTAGAAGAGTTAAGATCAATTTCAGGTCTTTTCTTTGACTTTCTTTTTCCCACAGTTTCTTTTCGAAAAAAAATATATAAAATATAATATAAAATTGTTTCACATTTTAGGTAGCTTGTTAACAAATATAAGTACAGACAATAAATATGAATGGAAGAATCTTTGATCGATCCAAATCTTTACAAGATCTGAATAGGAAGCATTGCATTTTTGCTTTTATCTTCTTTTATCATTTAGGAAACTCCTGCACGGACAACGTGATGCAGTTCTCAACATTCATTAAAAAATATCTTTTGTTCTGTCTTCTTCATTATTCTTCATTTCTAAAAGCGGAAACATCTGTTTGAGAGGAGCCATGTATTTTTCTGCTTTGTAAATATTTCCCGCTGCAACAAATACTGATGTATTATTATCAAAACCCATGCCCCTAAGCATCATTCCTACCTCCAAAGGAGTTAAAGGGCATTTTCCATCCATACGATTTGCACCTTCGCCTAAATTTTCCTCTCCAACTTCTTTCTTGCGTAATATCCATCTCATGTCTCTCTTCTTCCCCGCCATCATATTCACAGCATGAAAATGCAACCATATCCATTTCAAACCGTAGATGCACTGAAACATATTTTCCTCCAGCATGGGAGCTATTCATGAACATTCTCTCAACCATTTATCAGCAAGTGTCCTTATAGGTTCTGAAAACCTCAATGCCTCAAAATTGGATAAGCACCGAAGTCCTTGTACATTTGAAGGAACAGAATAAGCCAACCTGTTAGAAAAGGGTGTAATACGAGCAGCCCCCATCGCCTCTAGTTTTGGACAAACCTTCCAGAGATAATGGGCTGGGCTTGACCAATCTTTTACTCTCAAATTAACGATGTTGCTAATATTATTGTCAAACCTCTGGAGTACATCTTCAGGGAGCTCTCTGACCGCATTCACATAATTTCTAAGTGAACGTATAAAGAATTCTTCATCAAATATGTCTCCAAACTTGCTGGAATCTCGCCAAGCACTGTTTAAATGAAAGATTGGAATGACAAGAGTTGCATTTAGTAGCCACGCCACCGCCACTGCATCACATATCGATAAGCGTTGTTGATTCAAGCCACCATTTGCTTGACGCATTTTCAGATTCCATGTTGTCATCAACGCATTTTGACTGGCATTGCTCTCAGCCTCCATAAACGGCCAAAGCTTCTAAAAAACCTATGGACTACGGTAAACGGAGCCAGGTGGAGAACATTTGTGAACGACAACGACGACACTTCTCAAAGATCAATCTTTCTAAACAGAACTTCACCCAAGAATCTTCAATGGCAAAAGCCTTTTCACTTTATTCTTTTGACAACCAAATTTCAACTTCTCCTTTATAATGCCGCTCACTCGTATTCTCCTCTCGGCAACAAACGGTGATGATGGGACTTGGGCGGCAACTTGTGACAAGGATTGGAAATAGTATGGCCAACGTTGAAAAACAAGTTACAATGTGTAACATCCCAAAACCACTATATAATAGAATATTCACTTGTAAACTCCACTTACTTACCGGTTGGGCTGTCTGTGATGCTTAACAACTTTTACTACATTATGAATTAATAAAGTCTCTTCCTTAAGATGTATGTACATTCCCTTCGTATTTAAAGTAGTACTGTACAACTTTGCTGAATATATAAAAGAATATAACATACCTTCGATATCAAATCTCCGGAAGGTAAGTCTCTTAATTCAAATCAGTTATCTGTGGAGTGGAAAAATAAGGAGTGAGCGACAATGTGCTCAGTAAGGAAGGTGTATGCTTCTTTAAAAATAAAAGCTATAACCTCGAAACCATTTAATCTTCCTAACGATCATACTCATTAGGAAATAATAAATACAGTTAACATGAAAACAGGATTCACCAGATCCTTTCATAAATCTTTTAATTGAGACTAGGCAACAATTTAAATCATGCAAAGAACACAAGTCATCCGCTTTTGGGGTGCACCCGTAGGCCATCGCCCCTCATGGCTATCTCATCTAGATGTATGGCCATAATCTGTAGGTGGTCCTCGGGTCCACTTGCCAAGTGACCTCGAGACCGCTGAAGACTTGGCAGGTCCATCAGCCCTGTGACGCCCTAGGGTGCACTCGTTGGTCTATTTGACCCGAGCCATCGCCCTAGTTGGGTCACGCAAAGTACATGAGTGATAATGCATGAACTCATGGCCTAATGTCTCAAAATCAAGTTATCATATGTATCATTTCCATAAAATGATTTACTTTCCAAAAGGGTTTATAACTAGTAAAACAACCCTCCATTTTCAACATTTTCTATGAAAGAAAGGCACGTTGGGAGCTGGTTCGCCCACGGCTAGTTCGCCCAGGGTCAGCTCGCCCATTAGCCAATTCGCCCAAGGGACTACTCGCCCGAGAGTCAATTCGCCCAAGGGACTACTCGCCCGAGAGTCAATTCGCCCAAGGGACTACTCGCCCGAGAGTCTACTCGCCCAAAAATTTGATATTTTCTATTTTCAAAAATAATTAAAATACTTCATTTTTCGTTTAAGAAATTACATTTTAAAAATCGTTCGCCAGAGTCTACTCACCCTTCACAGCTCGTCCTGACTAACTCGACAAGACGGCGAATAATATTCGCCCGCCTCATAGTTTTCAAAACACAAGTACGGCTGGCTGATAACAGTTCGCCCGCCTTTTTACTTAAAACAAGAGTCGCCCGCCCAAACACATTAAAAAGGGTTCGCCCGACTATGGCTTACCGGATTTCTCTTTAAAACAAGGGCACTCGCCCAGTTCTCAAAACAGAGAGCTCGCCATTGGCTCGCCCGAGTTTCTGCCTAATACAAAACTACTCGCCCGCCCTATGTAGCACGTTTCACAAAACATCATATGGCGGCTTGTAACTCGCCCGAAACCAAAACAGTTTATCAACCAATGCATGTCAGAAAATAAAACAATTTCTAATATTTTCTTAACGTTTTTACTCCACAGGACATGCATTTGCATCACATACTACTTCCTTACCTCGTCGGATACAACCTTGCTTCTCGCCCGCCTTCCTCAATTCCCGTCTGCAAAGCATTTATTCAAATTATTA
This sequence comes from Heritiera littoralis, assembly GCA_031772115.1. Lineage (NCBI taxonomy): Eukaryota > Viridiplantae > Streptophyta > Magnoliopsida > Malvales > Malvaceae > Heritiera > Heritiera littoralis. The sequence continues at coordinate 1,441,287 of JAPDPK010000020.1, read as the reverse complement.
ATATTTTCCAAAAAGGATTTATATTTTTCCTAATAATATGGCACCTTGGCGAGACTCAGTTCGCCATTCGCCCAACATAGCTCGCTGTCCATTAGCGGCTTATTCATAGGAGTTCGCCCATGTAATGGAATACGTTGGCGACTTCTTTTTCTCCTACTCGCCCTACTGGCGATCATCAATATTTCACATGGGCGATTACTATTATCGCCATTCTCGCCTATTGGTGATCATTGGTCCTCGCCCGCCTGGACCATAATGCTGGCGAACTCACGTAACAATTTCCCAAACTCGTCCCATCCTTTGGGCGAATACTCACCCATTTTTACTAGCAACTTTCTACTCGCCCGTCGTGTTTCCTTACTCATTCTTGGTTATTTTTCCATCTATTTTCTTATATATTTAACCATATTCAATTATAACCAGGCTATATCTATGATTAAATATCAAGAGAACTGTAAAACTATGAAACTCACCTTTACCAAGTTACTCCTCCAACAACAGAATGCTTTCTTGTCTTTCTTAGCTTTAGTTTGCTTATTCCTTAGCTCTTCAACGGTGAGGAAAAGGTTTAACTGATAGAAGGATAAAACTCTATGACTATGAAAGGAACGGAAGAACAAGGTGATCTTTGTAGCAAACAGAATGGGCGAGAAGGATTCTGGAGAGAATGGAGTTCATTTCAATCCATTTCTTTCTCTTGAAGCCTCTTTATATAGCCGTTCCGTTTCACTTAAATTCAACACTTGTTTCCTTATCCTGTTTTCCTCATCATTTCATGCATTAAATTTTGTGGAAACTGCAGCTAGTGGACTACGGTAAGAAGAAAATTCCCTGCATGTGTTGAAAATTTTCTTTCTTTTTCCTCTTCTTCTCCTAGTCCACGCCTCTGCCAGTCACTCTTATTGGCTTGCTCCTCTTGCTATTAAATGCTTAGTCTCCTTTGTCAAATAAATCAACCGGCGAGAAGTCCTCAGCGCCCCTTTCTTGGACTTTTCTATTTCCTTTTCTGCACTTCTCTTCGCCCTGTCTCCTCCAGCCAACGTTGATTGGCTAACTCCCCATCCTTTTCCTTGTTTTGTCTTCTAGCCCTTAATTCTCTTGTCCTTCTTCTTCTTCTTCTCCACGCCAATGTTAGCCATATTGAATAATTTTATCTCATCTCAATTAATGCTTTCATACCTTTTATCCAAATTAATTCCAACAATTTCTTGTTACTCTTTAATATTTGTTTCTCTTTCTTTATACACTACACTATAAATCATCTCTTAGATTGAAAAGTGGAATTCACATTCGATTTAATTTCACAAAATTTTTATTTCCACTATCAATAATGTACACATATGGCATACAGTATAATAAAATTCGGATTTTACACAATGGCAGCCTTTTATTATTATTATTATTATTATTATTATTATTATTATTATTATTATTATTATTATTATTATTCTTTAAACAGCAAACTGCAGTAGGACGATAGCAGCTTGGTGATGATGACAAGAAGAAAAGAAGCGGTGCTAAAGTGGTAACAGGCAGGGTTGAGCAAGTACAAAATTGGCGGCGGACAGCAAGCTTGGCTAAGAAGACGATGGGAGTAGTGGATAGTTTGGCAACTACAATGCGCAGCAATGGCTACGCAAGGAGAGCAGTGATGCTTGCAGGTTGTGGTTCGAACAATGAGTAGGGATGCACTAACAGTGAAGATGATGAAGTGCGGTGCAGGGGACGACAATGGTTAAATATGGGAATGCCTGATAATCCCATGCAATTGCAAGTGATTTGAGAATAGTGGGACCCTTCTTTAATTGAAATAGTGGGACCCTTCTTTAATTGATGCGCCATTTTAAGTTGTGGTAAGGCAATTACATGTAAGTTGTGGCAACTGTTACCGAGCATGTCGGGCGCGAGCGAGAGCCTCTCTCTCGCCTAAGCATGTCGCTAGTGAGAGGCACTCTATCGCCCAAGTATGTCGGGCGCGAGAGCCACCCTATCGCCCAACGTTATTCCATGGGCCTCTCGCTAGTTTGCGAGAGAGTTCCTGTTGCAAGCCGTGGGCGCGCGATTTTACTCTGTCGCGTGAAACCTTGCGTGTGATAGTAGTCTGTCGCCTAAAACCTTTCATGCGACTGACTGTTTTTGTTGAGTGTGTATATATATATTTTATTATTTTATTATTTTTATTTGTTTGCGACAGAGTCTGTTTGTGCACGACAGACTATTTTTTTTCGCATAAACTGTGCACCCTTTCGCAACCTACATACCCTGTCTCCCGTAGGTCGTCTTTTCACCATCTTTTGTATTTGGCTTTTTTGTTTGTTCCCACAGACGACGCCAATTGTTGTTGCCCAAAACAACAATAAATGTTTGCTGACGTCGGATCCTCGATCTTCGCGTTAATCTGTCTCCAACGAATCTACGAAATAGGAAAAGTCAGAGGGGCGCAGGGGTTCTCCCCTGCACGCACCCTCCGATGCTTAAGTCAGACAGGGTTCCAGTAGGCAAATAGAGATTAGGGTTTAAGAATGATACCTGTGACCTATTTATAGGAGTTGTTTTGTGCGTAATTACCTTTAAGCCCCACAGTTTAAATAATAACCCAATGGGCCATTTATGGGCCTTTTGAGTCCTCTTTCCTCTTGGACTTAGATTATTATTTGGCTCAATGGTCTTCAGCTTGAATTATAAAAAAGCCCAGTAAACTTTAACCTGACCCACATCAGTTACATTAGTAGAAATGAAGGAATTTTATTTTAGGATTGCTGTATATACAATTTTTTTAATGATAAGAAAAACTTGATTAAAAGAATGTGCTTAAAGATTAAATTAGAAATTTTGCTATCTTCATCTTTGGTTGCTTTTTTAAGATTTTGGATTTCATTGTCAAAAAATGTCTTCTTCCCATCGTCTTTAAATTTATTTCCTTCGTGCCCCGCAGCATCATGCGAGTATTATTTTAGAATATATTATATATGATAAATAAGCCCTTATCTCATCTTTTTTTTTCGTTCTTTCTAAGGTGGACTGACAATTGACTGAAACAACTTTTGATTTTTACCAGATATAAAACTTCTGGTTGAGATTCGTGAAGATATCATGCAAGTTTCGTGAAGACTTTTACCCTTATCTCATGAATCATGCTGCTACACCTCCTACTACTTGCTCTCTCTTCTGGCTTTTGAGTATTTGATTCCAAGTAATCTCAAATCCAATTCTTACTATACTGTCCCCGAGAATTATCCACCAATTCAGAGCTTGGTTTCTCTAGTTTCAACTTTCAACAACCCTAGTTCCAACCCTTCCCCCACTTTCTCTCTGAAAATATATGGCGGAGGCAATTGTTTCCACCATCTTGGAGCTGCTGGCTTCAATCACGATTAAAAAAGCAAGCGAAGCGTGGACGCTGGTGAGGGGCGTTGAGCAAGAAGTCAACAGACTTAAAACCAATTTTAAGGCAATCCAGTACGAGCTTGAAGATGCGGAGGAAAAACAATATTGGGACAAACGTCTGAAGCATTGGTTAGAGAGGTTCAAAGAAGTTTCTTCTGACATGGAAGATGTACTAGACGACTGGAATGCAGCTGTCCAGGAGTTGAAAACAGCAGATCATGAGGTTGAAACCAATACTAGTTCTGTTTCGAAGTGGAAGGTATGTTCAATTGCTTCATGCTTTTCTTTTGGTTCTCAAGTAGTTAGGCGTCATGATATTGCTACCAGAATAAAAGATATCGATGAAAAGCTTGGCCAGATTGTTAAAGACAAAGGTAACTTTGAATTGATAAAAAGAGAAAGTATTAAGCAACCCAAACGGCCAGAAAGCACTTCTTTTGTGGATGTCTCAAAGTTACACGGTCGAGATACAGTCAAAGAAAAAGTAATAAGTACACTGCTGTGTGGGAGTAGTGAAGAACAAGAAGGGAGTCGCATTCCAACCGTCGCTCTAGTAGGGATGGGAGGGATAGGAAAAACAACTCTAGCGCAACTGATTTATAATGACCACAGAATTCAGACACATTTTGATGAAAAAATTTGGGTATGTGTATCAGACTCCTCTGATCAAGGCCAAATTGCACGAGCGATTCTTGGAAATCTTGACTCAACGATTTCCTTTCAAAATACAACACCATTGCAAATCATCCTAAACAAGAACCGTGAAAACATTAATGAAAAGAAATTCTTTCTTGTTTTGGATGATGTATGGATAGATCATGGTCAAGGTTGGGAGCAACTAAAAGCTACTTTCCAATCTGTCATGTTGGGAAGTAGGATTTTAGTAACTACTCGCAAGGACTCAGTTGCAAAGCACATGGAATCCTCTCATGTCTTTCACTTAGATTTGTTATCTGACGAGATATGTTGGCAGATACTTTCTCAAAAAACATTTACCGGAAGGAATCAAATTGTGGGCCTTGAAAATTTAGAGGACATTGGAAGAAAAATTGCCAAGAGGTGTAAAGGTTTACCGCTTGCTGCAATAACTCTAGGAGGTCTCTTGCAAGATAAATTTCGAAGGGAGGAGTGGGAAAATGTTTGGGAAAGTGAAATATGGAAATTGGATTTGGCACAAGAAGATATTTATGCACCTTTATTGTTGAGTTATTATGATTTGCCCTCAGCAATAAGACAATGTTTACTTTATTGTGGAATTTTTCCCAAGGGTTATGAAATTGGTAAAAATGAATTGATCCGACATTGGGTAGCGCAAGGATATTTGAACTCTGAGGACAATTTAAGAACAGAACTAAAAGGCGAAGATTACTTCAAGTGCTTGGCCGCTCATTCTTTTTTCCAAAATTTTCAGAAAGACTATGAGGACAACATAATTTGTTGCAAGATGCATGATGTGGTACATGATTTTGTCCAGTTTTTGACAGAAAACAGAATTGTCACAGAGAAGATAGCTGAAGATTTAACATTGGACTTATCTTCCAAAAAACCTCGTCATTTGAGGTTGTTAATTGAAAATTGCAGCTCTTCTCCTTTGTCAATTTATGGCACAGAAAAATTGCGAAGCTTTGTAGCATTTTCTAGTGGATGCCATGAAACAACTATTGAAGCCATAGAGAACCTGTTCAGTCTAGCCAAGTATTTAAGATTATTGGAGTTTCGCTCCTTTAATCTAGACTCCAAAGAAATTGCTCTTGATAAAGGAAGTTTGATTCACTTGAGGTATCTTAGCTTGGTATATTGCAATGGAATAGAAAATTTGCTTGAAGCAGTGTGTGAATTACCTAATTTACGATGCTGCCATCCTCTTGAGAAGCTGCCAGTTGGAATCGGGAAATTGATTAACTTGAGGTACCTTTGTATTGAGAATTTCTTTGGTCCGACTTGCTACTATCCGAAAGGGATTAGTAATTTAACTTCTCTCATGAGATTAAAAGGTGATATCAAAATGAGAGCAGATCGTAATGATGCTGATGAATTCAGTATTGGAGATCTAGAAAACTTGGACCTCCTTGGTGGAAATCTTCGTGTTCAGCTGACAGGCAATGCAATAGATTGGGACGAGGCTAGGAGGGCCAAGCTTCACAGGAAGATACATCTCAAGCGAATGGAGATACTCTGCTCTCCGCATATAAAGCGAGAGGAGGTACTCCAAGCTTTAAACCCACCATCCAACTTGGATGTAGTATTCTTCAACTACGACACGTGGCTGACAAGTGAAAAACGTAATGTGTTCGTCAGTATTTAAAGGAATATATTTTGTTGGTGCTGGAGTCTCCGGTGAGGAAAACTCTTTTTTTCTTTTTTGTAAAATATAGTTAACAAAGTTGTGGAAAAAAAAGTTCAAATTAATCACGCTATTTAAAGGTACAATGATAAAATTACATCTATTCAAAGATAAGACATGAATTTGATAAATAACACTGATAAATTGAATTTCAAAAAAAAAATGTTTTGCACTAGTTTCGAAGTTATTCTAACAAGAACATCCAATATGACGAGATCTAGAACAAAGAGTTTCAACAAAATCTTCACTTTGAAGTTTTCTATTTCTCCACACTCAATCAAACATGTTTCAATCAGTTAACACTTTCTTTACAGCATAAAAAATTGTTTATTTTTATTGATACGCTGGTACAGGCTTTTTACAGGTTGCGGGAAGAATTCTTCTATCAGTCAGAAGCCAGGTAAACTTAAGGCGTTGCTTTATGAAGTCCTCCATGAAATTAAATTTAGTATGCCACAACTCAATTCCATGTGTTGCTTGATATATAATAGAGCAAATCTTTTGCAGGGATATATGTTGTCGACGGATAGCGGTGATAATTTGATGCTGAAAAAATGGAACCTACTTTTATGGATGGCAAGATAAAAAATGTTTTCTATGTATTTTGAACTTGAAATATGTCCCAAAAATAAATAATTCCGTGTGTAATTGTTCAAAATCTGTAAGGCCTTGTCTGTCTGCTGTTTCTGCTACTTTGGATTTGTTTCTTTTAAGAGTTTGTATATGATGCACTGACAGTGTATAGTTTCTATACACTATCAATGCATCAGTGGTTGACACTTCATCAATAGGCCCTTATTGGCAAATTAAAAAAATTTATTTTTATTTGCATATAAGGGCCTATTGATGAGGTGTCAACATTTGATGTATTGACAGTGTATAGAAACTATACACTGTCAGTGCATCATATATAAATCCTTCTTTTAAATGGTTTTACTCTGTAGTGTGTTTGTTTCTATCTATATTGTGTGATTTATGGACAGTAATAAATTATGTTCCTTGGATCCATTTATGTTTGAGGAGCATACAGCTTTGCGGAGCATTTTGTGGTATTAATGCATTTAGCTTGGCAAGTTTTTGAAATTAATGAAATTTGATGAGCACCCAGGGATTTAAAAATAACTATAAAAATTTTTAAGCTTTGTTGTTGCATACAAGATTGGAAAGAAGTTGCTGGGAGTTTCAAGTCAATGTGTTCTTTCGGGTAGTTCATGGCATTAAGGATGAATGGTGGTCTATTCTGCAGTGTGTTCATTTTCTTTCTTCGATATCTATATATCATTGTTTCTGTGACTTTGAGTGTAAGGCAATCCAATCTGTAAGGCTCTCCTCAATCACTTTTTTTTTTTAAGAATAATATTTTCTCTCTGTTTGATAAAAAAATAAAATAGTTTTCTTCATCAAAGGTTCAAAATAATCATGGGTTATAAGAATTTTACTAATAAGAATAAAATGAAATATCTCACTTTTGAATTATTCTTGAGTTCAAATTCGTTAAATATTTGTTAAAAGTTAGTTTTTTGATTGATGAAGAAGAAAAATTTGAATTTGAAACCGAATTTTTCTTAAAAAAATAGCAATTTTATGTCCAATCTTTGTTAATCTAGTAATTACACAGTTAAAACTGTTTAAATACTTAAAAAAGAAAATTAAACCGAGCAAGCAGTACTTTTTTTTTTTTAAATAGAATATTCCACTTTCAAACCATAGTTGGTAACTCAAATAAAACAGAAGAAAAATCCAACCTCAAAACGACACCGCAAACATGAAAAAAACGAAGAACCTACTCCTTCCAAACCCCCACCTTCACCAACTTTAAAATTCCCAGTAATTCAATCCAACAGAGAAATAAATAAAAAAATTTTTCTCGAGAAAATCGAATACTATGAAATCCCCAAAACTCTGGGTCCTGTTTCTGGTTCTTCTGATTACGATCCTGTCCAAGGCGGTGTCGGGGGCTGAAACTCAATCTTCATCGACAGAAGGTTACGTGACTCTGCTTTACGTAGATGAGTTCCTTTCGGGGGTTCGGGTTTTGGGAAATCGATAACGGACACTGGATCAACTGAAGACATGGTTGTTTTGGTCTTGGACGGCGTCTCGGGTTATGCCAACAAGCTTCTCAAGGTAAAATTTGCGATCGGTTTGCTTTTCTGTTTGTTTCCTGAGGAAATTACTAACCTCGAAGTTACTTAACTTTTTTTATGGTACAGCTCGAAGTTAATTACTTTATGTTTCTGAAGGTAGGGAGGGATTAAGTTACATATATGTAAAATTAAATAATTTTACATAATTTTTTAATCGTAGTTGAGATTAAAATTCTATTTTTTTTCAAAATACAATTGAATATAAAAATTTGAAAAATTCCATTTCCTTTTAAAAATGTTTCCCTTTTTAATTATCTTAATAACAATAGCCTCCAGAATATTTGGCTCCAGGTTTTTTTTTTTAATTTTTCTTTGAAGTCGTTGGAGCAATATCTTGTATAGACATTACTCTTCATGACTTCCTTCATATGCTTTTATATTCAAGCTGGCTTAATTCCTATTTGAATTATGGAAGCAATGTGTTACACATTTATTCTGTTTTAAACTTTTAGACGTAGTTTTGTAACAAATGCAATGCTTTTGTTGTGTAATTTGCGTTTATATATGTTTGATACTTGGTTTTCCATGTATTTCCTCTTTTTGTGTTTATTATACTTTGAATCAACAAGTTCTTACTCTTTTAGTTACAACTCACAATTAAAGCCCAGCATAGTTTTGAAAATGACATTTCCATCGTTTAATTAAAAGAATCAGTAACAAAGCAACACAGTACTTAATCAAAGAAAATACAACTTAGAAGAAAGGAGTCGTGAAGGGTAATGTTTTTACAAGATATTGCCTAAATTAGGACCTTCAAAGAACAAGTAAAAAAGAAAAAACTGGAGCCCAGTTTTTTTTTTTTTGTTGAGGAAACAGAGATGAAAGGAAGAAACATTTGAAAAGACAATAATCACTTAATTAAGATAATTAAAAGAGGAAAAGAAAAAAATTAAAAAGGAAAGAGAATTTTTGTGATTTTTATATTCAATTGTATTTTGAAGAAAGATAGAGTTTTAATCTCAACCACAAATCTATTTCAATCTAAGGGTTAAAAAATTATGTAAAATTATCTAATTTTACATAGGTGTAACTTGATCCCTCCTATATATATATATATATATATATATAAAATTTATACTTATTAAACAATTAATATATATTAAAATATATTTACATATATTACAAATACATTTGTTATGGATATATATATATATATATATATATATATATATTTTTATATTTGACAAATCTATATATATGTCATAATATATTTGTATTTTCATTTAATCTTCATATATTTTCAGATATTCTCATTTCTTATTAAATTAATGTATAATGCATGTTTTATGCATCGATTTGATTTATATTCCGTATTATATATTTTAATATACGCTTGTTTTGTATCCATGAAATTAATTCATTAAATTCCTTATGACGTTTCCATTTAATACATTACTTTATAGTTCTCTTAATTCTTCTAAAAATTTCCTCATAATCCATTTATTTCAAATCACTATATTAATGTATATGTAATGTGAGTCGAAATTTGTGGTTATCACAGAACCATCTGAAGCTGTTTTCAGTGACATGATGAGCAAAGTGAATACTTTGCCTTCTTATACTGGAGGGGATCAGGGGCTTCTGAATTCTTATTATGCTGATTTTCCAAGTGCCCATGTTTTTTACTCTAATATAACCCAGGAGGTGTTGAAATCCAAACCTGTTCCAAAGATGGAGAGACTCTCTACTCTAGACAATGCAGATGTTGGTCTTTACATGCTTGCCAACAAGGTACTACTATGTTGTTCTGTTACCCTGCTTTGGGGTTTTGTTTAATGCATGTGTTTTCATTTAAAAAAAAAAGTACTACTACGTACAATAACATTAATGTTAGTTTTAAACTTTATGTCACGCTGCTATACCATTATTAGTTTTGTGTCACATGGTTATGTTACTAGAATTAGCAAAGAGTAAACTGTAGTTCCGTTAGTAAAAAGATTAGAATAAATACTGCTTTTAAATAGTGTTAAGAAGTACAAAAAAGGTTTATGTTCAGTCTTTAGTGTGTAATGAAGGTTTGAAGAGAAGCTTGGTTGGTTTGATTCAATCAGACAATAATTTTAATAGACGAGAATAAAACTTTTTTCAACCATGAAGAGAATGATCAAGCAGGTTGCTATTCCCTCTCTGTCTATCTGTGCCTGGTAATCAAGGAGTTGAGGTTCGCAATTTGCTGAATAATGAATATGATATTTTTAAATTCCTTTTGGCGATTTGCTTTTCATTTATTTGAATCCTCTTTTTATGCATTATGATGACAGCCTTCGTAGACATTGTCTTGTTATCATGAGGGGATTTGTTTCAGTCCTTTTCTTCAGTTGGCAGGACTTTCTTTTTTTTAACCATACTACAATAAAACTTATCCAAAAACAGAAAAGGAAACAAAGCTCTGCTTTTGCTTATTATATTCTTATTTTCTGGGTTAAGTGTCCTTATATCTTTATGCATTATTTTCGCAGTGGATGGTAGATGAGAGTGAGCTTCATGTTATTCACTATACACTTGGCCCCCCTTAAACCTTGGGATTGGTGGACATCTTGGCTCTTAAAACCAGTTGATGTCTTGCAGGTGTTATTGAACTCCTTGCAAATTTATATGAAAGCTGCGATATATTTCCAGCCTGTTCTGTAAATAGGACAAATGTCAATATAATTTGTTTGCTGATGCTGCAGCCTGCAGAATGTTAGGGGACAGCTTGAAGAATCCCTTCCTGGAACTGGAGGAGGCAAAAATCCGAATGACAAGCTTCTGGTCAAATTCCTTTTCCTGTTACCTTTTTGTACTCTTCTTTTTTGTTACCATCGGTCTTCCCTTCAGGTTAGTGGCTTCAGATTATTATGCTTTTCTGAAATTAATGCCTAGATTATTGCTATCCTGTTCCTAAACCATATTATTTTTGGTGCAGACAGGCAGTTCGCTCCGCAGAACTTCATTATTCAATCAGATCAGACACCTGTACTACATAATTAGGTCAAGTGGAACAGTTGCTTACACTGGTGTTTCTTCATCTCCCACCATTAATGCTAACAGTCAAGTTAGTTTCCTCTCTTCATCTTTAATCTGAAATCTTACTGGTTTCATAAAATCCTGTTACCCTCTTTGTCTACTGAAATTTGATGTAAACTTGTTAGTTTCTCACTTATATTATGTGATGTAATGTTATCCAGTTTCCTAATGGTGCACAGACAAGGTGCCTGCCTACCTGGGAGGAATTTCAGTTTTTGTATGTTTTATGGCTGCTTTGGTGTTCCTTGGAATTGCTATTGCAATAGTGCCTGGGCAAGTGATGCCATGGACTGGTTTGCTTTTGATGTATGAGTGGACGTTTACAATCTTCTTTCTTTTGTTCAGAACTTTTCTTCATTTGATTTATGAGTGGGGAAGTAGAGCAGCAACTCAGTTGGGATCAGTTTCCTCTCATATGGATTCTCTTGATTCTGATTCTAGAAAAGGTTTATTTACTCATAACGAATACATATATTCGTGCATGGTCATGATTAAGTATGATATAAGTTCCCTTTTTGTATGAATGTAATATTGGTTGAGACTTTTTGTATATTCTTTTCAGGTCATCAACGACAGGCATTCTCTTGTGATATCGTTACTTGGTATTATGGGTTGGGGATGGCTTTTTTGGCTATTGCTGCTCCATCCTTGCCCTGTATTTTTGGGATCACTGCCCTGTTCTTGAGGTAATATCTATTGCAATATCTTCATTTCTTCTGTCTTTGAAAAGACGACATTTTCAGGGCCATCTGGATTTAGGAGGAAAAAGAAAAAGAAAGAAAATATGCTGTTGGAGTTGACTGGCTTTATATTTTTCATACGTGCTTGTTTGTCATAATTGTTTTGATGAGTTAAAACCTTGAATCTAAATATTGAAAATCCCTTTTATATTCTTCAATTAGTCTTACTAACTTTCATGGTCCATGTCGTTTCCGTACCAGGTTGGGTCTGACGATGTTTGGAGGGATTATACTAGCATCTTCCATGACATATGCTTCGGAGCATCTTGCAATTACGTCATTCTCGAAAGGTCTTGAAGAACAGGACAGCACTCGATCAAGGAGTGCATGTTTCTTATGTTGATAGAAGGCTTCAAAATGGTCATGTTACTTACCAGCACTGCAGTTTCCCCTGTAATTTGTATTCTATTTAACACACAATCACATCGGTTGATTTGTAAAATACTGCAGAAAATTGTCATATCAGAAATGCAGTTCTTTCTCCATCAGGTGTTTGTTTGTTACTTTGTTGTAAAAGTATTCTTTTAGTTTCAGAAATAATGCCATCATGATACAATGCTTTCACGCCATTTGCAATAATGAGCAGATTTCTGTTTGAAGAAGCAATGATGTCAGGATTCTTCATAATTGAAATTGCATCAAGCTGAAATTTTCGATAATAGGGAAGCTAATTTCTTCCTTGTACGAACTTTCAAAAATAGGCAATGACTTCTCATCTGCAATTGCCATTTCCTGCCCCTACTAAACTTAATGTCAATTTTGTCATAATTAAGCAGACTTAGAATTTTTGTATTTTTGCTATGTTTGTTTTGTGTCAAATTGTGTAAAGCATAAAAATTATTGTGTTACAATAGATATAGACATGTTAAATACGAAATGAATTTTTGTGTTTTTGATAACTTCATATTCAATTTTTAATGTGTTATCAGTTTACTATGAAGTTTTGATTTAAGTGGTTGATCCATTTTAGCCAAAATGAAGATACAAGTTACCAATTTTATTGCCAAAGTCATGTAGGAAAGAATGGAAACAGTAGCACATTCCAAATCTCATGAAGATTAATAGCTGCTAATAATGCAAAGAAAATAATAATCAAACATCTTTGACAAGTTCATGGAAGATTACAATCATTTGCAACCACAAAAACTATTTTCCCATGTAGGCCATGCATGTTATCATATTCAAATTTACTGATAAGCATTTGTAGAAAATCTTATGGGATAAAAGGTGGAAACCGTTCGGCAAATCAGAAAACTTTGTTACCAAGAAATAGACCTGGATTTTTTCTAGGTGCTTAGACAGGGTTTCAGTCTTGAAGTCTCCACTGTTTGAGAGCTTTACTGTTTACCACTTTCAACCCAAGCAAAATTAATATCAGACTGTAAAACGGATGAAGATCCTTATGCCTATAAAAAAAAACTTTGTTGCCTTAAATCTCAAATGATTGGCTATATTAGTAATTTTCATTTACAAAGTTAGATGTTTCCTAATCTCAATTGACAAGCAAAGATTGTCTCTAGAATCTAACATTTAACTTATGAGATATTGTTCATTTTAATTTGAAAGTCTAATGATTTGTCTTATAGCAAATATTTTGTAAGTATGAGCTCAAATCTCTACTTATATGTGATAACAGAATCTCACAATATCTAATGTGAATTTAGAGATTTACAAATTATTCTTCTTTAAAATTTGTCGTCCTCATCTAACTTAATATAGAACGAAACTAAAATCACACCAAACATTAAAATTTTAGAGATGATTCTTATCTTATAATACTTAATTTTCATATTCCGATTAGTAGATTGTTCTTTTACTATTTGTAAAATCGTATCCGACTTACGAGATATTGATTGTTTTGAGTTGAAATTTTCAAGATATTTTACAAAAAACATTTTACAAATATAAATTCAAATTTTTACTTATGTATTATAATAAAATTTCACAATATTTCGACGTAAGATTAAAGCGTTATATTAACTATGCAAATTCACTGTGTATATATATATATTAATATATATATATACACATGTATGTGTACCGTGTACGATAACTTGATCTGTACTGAAAAGTCAAAAAATTAGAAAGAGAAACGACAAAATACCACTGCTTTTTCATATGGGGGTAGAGGCCAGGCCAGGTGTGAAGTGCAGGAGAGCATGGGAGTTGCATGGAAAGAAGAAGAGCTCAGAGAGAAAAGATTGAAAGAAAACAAAGGAAACTGATTCATCAGCTGAGTCATTCTGCCTTGATGGTGAAAGAAGGCAACCCCCAAAAGCAATGCATGTACACTGGAGAGGGATGACATGACCAATTTTTGGTGATTCTTTGCGTCATAACCCATATCTTTATATGGCTGTTATTGGAGGGAAATTAAGGCTTTAGTGATTTGTAGTTGGGGTACAAATCATGATTACCAATAAATTAAAAAAAAATTCTTCTCTCAAATTGTACTAATTTGTGCTGCAGTTTTTAGTTTTTACCACTTTTGAAAACTTAGCTTTGGATATTGAAAGTAACTACGGTACTTGAAAATTGTTTTTAGCTGATACCAATATCAAATAATAAAAAGTTTAAAAACTTGATTTCCAAACTTAAATAAAATAAAATCTTAAGAGATTGTTTTTACTGTTCAATCATAATTTCTTTGAGTAAAGTGATTTTAATACACCCATATCTTTAAATCTTATTATTTTATGCATTTTTAGATGTTTTAATTTATCACAAGAACATCAAACATTTAATATTCTTATAAGTTATTTTTCTCATTGCACAACGGTTAGTTTCGACTGACATTACTAATCTATATTATTATCTCATATTGGTTCATACTTAAAATTTATTATGTTCGATTACCTATAAATTTTAAATTTGATGCTTAACTTTAACATAATCATGCACCTTTCTAAATTAATTGCTAATGGTTCTGCTAATGTCCCTTCAATTTGGTGAAGTCACAATCCTTTCAAGCTGCAAAATTGATGTTTGTCCACTTTTTCCATGTTCTTCCAGTCAGCTAAGTACAAGACTAGATCTACCCTAAATTGCAAAGTTTGCAAAAGATAGAAAAAGAAAAGTCCATGTATAAGTTCTCTGCTTTCGATGAAATAAAGCAACCTTTTGCATTAACAGGGCATTAACCCATTAATTATCTGATATAGTTATAATTTCCAAGCAGCTAGCTGTTATGGCTGCCATGCTAGTATCCATGAGCTTTGCATAATATGGCACCTGTCATCTACCAATAATAAAAGGCACTTTTGACAAAAGTCAAATTATTAAAAGAGTACAAAACTCTTTTGAAGGAATGCTACTTGCTTTCTTCTATATTACGAACTTTTTTTTTTTATCATAGTGCCAAGATGACAACTAGGCAATCCACCATAGAAGCTAGCAAGCAAACTTTCAAGTCATTTTTGTCACTGCCCACTTGAAACTATAATACTAAGTTAAAAAGAAAGTCAAAATCCCTGAGTGGAACTTAGTTTTTAATTAAAAAAATTTAACGTATTCTAGTTTTAATTCAATTAATTTAAGTAATTATTTTAGAAGAATTTTTTTAATAAATTTGAAGTTCAAAATTTCACACATAATTTTTTTCTATTTTATCGATAACTTGTGATTTTACTTAGGAAAAATAAATTTTTAAGTATGAAAGAAATAAAGATCAATTATGACAACTAAATTTTTGATAGTGTTATTAAGATTTAAAGATATATGTGATTATATTTATGTCAGTGGATAAGAAATTAATGTAAGTGATGCTCTAGGAAAGTGATTTTGTTAGAGCAAAGGATATGGTGAAATACAATTGGTATTATGTGGTTAATACTTAAATGAAATACTAGAGTACGCAGCAAAAATATGAGTTAAGTTACAAATTTTGAGTTATTGTTCAATAGCAAGTAATAAATTTTAGATGAAGATCAATTTGTGTATTGACAATAAAGAGGTTATGGATCTCGATATTTAGAATTTTGAGACTATAGTTAAATTAGAAAGTGATTGATCTTTGATTTGTTAAGTTTGATAGTATGGAGAGTATAAATTTGATATTTGAAACTTTGAGTTGTATAAGTTATGAAATTGTAATACTTTGTTGGGGTTGCTTTTGTTAATACAGAATTAAAAAGAAAGAAACAAGGTTTCATTGAGGTTACTAAGTCATGAATGAGAAATTGTATTTTACATTTGGAGTTTATGAAATTTTTAAGTGTTTGCACTTTTAGAATCTGCTTTAAGGATTTAAGTGTTGATTTGGTTGCCTTAAATGGAAATTCAATTTGATTTGATTGATTATTGGACAATATGCATGAGGCATTTTCCTATAGTTTTATACTGCATAAACAAATCCATTAAGAAGAAAACCATAAGACATTTGCTAGAGAACTTTCAAAATTTTGAGTCCATGAGTATTCGAATTTGGGGATCAAATTCTTTAAAGGTGGGGAACATGTAATACTCAAGCCCAGAACCAAACTAAAAGCCCATTATTGATGACATGAGGGAGCCGACCTTAGTTTATTAGGGTTACAAAAAATGAAATGAAAGAAATCGACAACTATGTTTCTGAACAAAGAAAAAAAAAGGGCAGCCTTAGTGGCGCCGAAAGAGAAAGAAAGAAATTGAATGGGAGTTGCTCTCCCAAGCAAAAAAAAATGAAACAAAGTGGCGTGAATTGCTACTGCTACAGTTGCCGAATGAAGCTTTACAAATTCTAGATAGAAAGAGTAGATAAACAAAGAAGGAAAGAAAAACAAATTCTAGATAGAAAGAGTAGATAAACAAAGAAGGAAAGAAAAGTATAGCAGAGCAGTCGCCAAAAGCAAGAAAGAAAGGGATTAGGCTTGACTGTTTTGTTAGTGCAAGAAGATCAAGGTGAGTAAAGATTTTTCTTTTACTTTATGATATTATATTGTGTAGTTGAGAGATTGAAATGCGAAGAAAATAAGACATTGAAAATTTTAGGAAGATCTATATTTTTAAAGAAAGTATAGATATTTTTAGCTTTCGTCAAATAACATAATTCGTGCCAAATTCGTAGTTTATCGAGTTATAGTCGTTTAGCGAATACAGTATAAATTATTAGTTCTGTCAGATAGTACATTTTTCTAATATTAAATATTTTGAAAATAGGCTTCAAGCGATCTTAAAGCTTTGATTTGGCTTCGATTTAGCGAGTTCAGATAAGTGACTCGATATCCCTTCGGTGTTTTGATACCCTTAAAATTAACCATAATATGAGATATGTTTCGTATACTATGTACAAAAATACTTTTGTCCTATGGATTTTAAATTTGGGTTAAGCATGCAAAGTATATACAATTATTAGAATTTATTTTGAACTGTATTCTGTTCAAGTACGTGTGTATGATTTTAATCGCTTTGAGATTTGAAATTTGTAGTGTATATTTTGGGAATATGAAATTGCTTTGAAATTCGTCATAATATATATATCTACAGGCTATGTGTTTTGTGAATACGAGATTTGGTTTGGTTGATTTACGAAATTTGTTTCGTCTGAAATATGTTATGAGATTGATAATACTGCTTTATACATTGGGTAATCTGAAATTTTGTTTTGTTTTGTCTCCTCGTATGGCTATGCTCTGACCCTGCCAATGGGGGTTATATGTTGGCCATGTCGACATGTATTCTGTTAAATGAAACTAGTTTCTAACCGAACCACCGGTTGAGAATAGTTGCCCTCTGTTCTGTTTCTGTGCAACTATTAGTTGCTTCTGATATCTTTGACCCGAGCCACCGGGCCGTTAATTATGGTTTCTGTTCTGATTCTAACATGTGCCACAAGGGTTAAGCGTGGCCATGACATATTACAAGAGATTTGAAAATTATGATTTGTGAAACTTTTGTTCACTTTTGGCATCTGTGAAATTCTGTTTATTTCTGAAATCTGAATATATGAATTTGAATAAATTATGTGATTAAATATAAGATTACCCAACAATGTTGATTTTGAATCCTTACAATGATATTTGGCCTAATATTTTTATGGCATGCTTAGTCCAACTGTTGGGATATCAGTTACTTACTGAGTGATTGTACTCACCCCCTTTCTTAACATCTTACAGGTTTTGATGTTGATAATGTCTACGAGAATGTTGGGGAGTGGCGTTTTGGAGCTTAGGATATGTTTTAAAACTTTTAAGCTTATGATCAAATTGAGGCTTAAGAATCTTTTAAATTTCTTTGTTGACTTTAAGCAATATGTTGAAGTTTTGTGAAACTTCTTTTGATCATTGATGGTATATTTCAGTTTAGATATTTGAAAAGATTAAATTTTAGTATGATAAATGCCTTGCATGTCTGTGAGATTATTTCTTACAGGTGTGCGGCGTCTGTTATGTCCTGGGTTCGGGGCGTGACACATCTTCCATGACATATGCTTCACAGCATCTTGCAATTACGTCATTCTCGAAAGGTCTTGAAGAACAGGACAGCACTCGATCAAGGAGTGCATGTTTCTTATGTTGATAGAAGGCTTCAAGACGGTCATGTTACTTACCAGCGCTGCAGTTTCCCCTGTAATTTGAATTCTATTTAACACACAATCACATCGGTTGATTTGTAAAATACTGCAGAAAATTTTGTCATATCAGAAATGCAGTTCTTTCTCCATCAGGTGTTTGTTTGTGACTTTGTTGTAAAAGTATTCTTTTAGTTTCAGAAGTAATGCCATTATGATTCAATGATTTCACGCCATTTGCCATGTTAAATACGAAATGAATTTTTTAGTTTTTGATAACTTTATATTCAAATTTTTTTTTGAAATGACTTTATATTCAATTTTTAATAAGTTATCAGTTTACTATGAAGTTTTGATTTAAGTGGTTGATCCATTTTAGCCAAAATGAAGATACAAGTTACCAATTTTATTGCCAAAGTCATGTAGGAAAGAATGGAAACAGTTGCACATTCCAAATCTCATGAAGATTAATAGCTGCTAATAATGCAAAGAAAATAATAATCAAACATCTTTGACAAGTTCATGGAAGATTACAATCATTTGCAACCACAAAAACTATTTTCCCATGTAGGCCATGCATGTTATCATATTCAAATTTACTGATAAGCATTTGTAGAAAATCTTGTGGGATAAAAGGTGGAAACCGCTTGGCAAATAAGAAAACTTTGTTACCAAGAATAGACACTAAAAAAAAAAACATTTTTAAGGGCTCTTTTATTTGGGTGGTTGTAAAAAGCGCCAGCATTTCTACAAAAAAATTTACTTTTTACCAGCTCTAAACCAAACGCCGTTGTTAACAAGGATTGAAACGGCAAACACCCGACTCCCTCAAAGAATTTTCCTTTGATTTGAGGAAAACTTAAATGCTTTACCATCGTCATCGCGCCTAATTTCAACAATTTAAGCATCATCGCGCCTGATTTGAAGAAAAGCCCCTTTCATTTTTCCCTCTCTCACTACCATCATCGCACCTCTGCTCTCACTCCTCTGGAGATCTTGCATTGCAAATCTCGCTCCTCTGTTCGTCACCTCTGCTCTCACTCCTCTACAGATCTCGCACCTCTGCCACTTCGCTGCTCCAGATCTCACATTGCGGATCTCAGATCTCACACATCATCAGCTCTGCATAAAGGATCTGTGACCTGGCCAATTTCTGCATAAAGGATCTGTGATATGAAGCTTGATTCAAGCCATCAGTAAGATTTACTTCTTGTTTATAAGGTTAAGCAAGTTTGTTTATTCATTTTTAAAAGATACGTTTATAAGCAAGTTTGTTTATTCATTTTTAAAGGATATGTTAAAGGTAACCTGCTCGCTGGATTCTTACGCCCCAAATGTAGATTTGTTTATAAGGATTATAAAGTAGATTTGTTTTACTTCAATCATATTACAATTACATCAGTGGGTTTAGCTATGTCTAGTTTCTCTTGTTTTAACCAACCTAAGGATCATATAAACAACAGAGTTCAAGTTTTAGCTTTGTACCATTTATCTTCTAAAATTTTGGGAAGTATTAATGGATATCTTTCTTTCTTTTTTCAAGACAATAGAAAGTTTAATTACTGTTACTTGATAGTTGAAGAGTTTGACGATCGTATTGCATATTAATCGTAAAAAATCACCATGGTTTTTATTCCTAAAGTACTAGGCCTAGGCCTTTGCATATTTATAATAATTAGGAGATTTTTTTAGTCTTATTGATGTCATTAACTGCCAGTATAGGGGTTGTCTCTCTGTAAGTGCATTTTGAATCTCTGAAAATATATTAGTATGTATTTTATTATCTTTGTGATAAGGTTTTGTACGTTATATGATTTCTTAAAAGTTCATATTATATTAGAATAGTGTTAATCATAAGCAATTGCTAATATATTATCTTTAATAAGCATAAGACCTGGATCACATTTGTACTTTGGATGATGTATGGATTAAAAACTCATTTATAATACAAACAAGATTATTTTAGATTTTATTTGAATTCAAACGATTTTAAAACTGTATTTTTTCATATTGAATTTTTTTTAATAAAAAACTAAAAACATGAAATCCTTACCTTTAAAACGATATCCAACAACTAAAATTTGAAATTCTAATCTAAAATTTTGAGTTCAAACTTTTTCAATTAATGAATGAGATTTATAAGTAAGGAACAAGTTGTCTTTTTATATATTAAAAACTATTTCAACCAAAACAAAATAAGTGGTTTCATTATCTCTTATTGCAGGTTTCTACATAAATAGTGTTGGCTCTTATTGCAGGTAAATGGAACTGTGTTTACTGTACGTGCAAATATTGTGGCATGGTTGGAAATACTTATCGAAGGGACAAAGACGAGGATACAAATCCTACAATACTTACATGCCATTTATGTGAAAAGAAATGTATGTCTTTGTTTAATTCCTAGTTGTTTTGTTTATTGGTTAATTGTTTAATCCCCCTTGGCTTATTATTATTATTTAGTTTTAGTGTCACTGTTGTTGTTATTACTATTGTATGCCATTCAGTTCACGAGGTTTTTTCTTTTTTTGGTAGATCATCAACAATGTATTCAGCCAATGGATGCTTTTGATGATGATGATTCTTGTAGTGCATCCTTTTGCGAGAAGAGATGCAAAGAGGTATAATTTTAGTTGGCCATTGATATAATTGTGAAGTGGGGAATTTTACAGTGGTTAGCTAGATTTGTGAATGAAGTTTTAATTGTTATTTTTTGTTGCAATTAAGTTATATCTGCTGGTATGAAATGATTGTGGTTATCACCTTGTCAAATATAAGTGTTGTTGTGTCTGTCTTAACAGGAGTCAAATTCTGTATCTAATACAGATTTTCGGTCATTGGAACTGACCATCTATGTTGATGCCAATTTTTGCACCCTGTTTAGCAAGAATGGGGTGGTAGGCCTATACTCCTGTTGTGTGCATTCAGCTGCTCTCTGGCTCTCTTTGGGAGCTACACACGCGCACACAAGTTTTGCTTTGACTTTGAATAAGGAGAATTCCATAACAACACTCCCCCCCCTCTTGAAAATAGGGAATTTTTGCCTCTTCTTTTTTTTTTTGTTGTCTCTATGTGTGTGTGTTTTTTGAAGTTGATCTTGACGTTTCTGTTTTTCCAGTTGTTTGAAAGACTTCAGATGCTAGTTGGGGTTAAACATGAACTGCCAGAAGGCTTCTCATGGACTCTTGTTCGCCGCTTTGATATCAGTTCAGATGTTTGTCTCAATGAAGCATATCACAAGCTTGAATCAAATTCAAAGCTAGCCGTTGCATTATCTGTGATGGATGAGTGCTTTTTGCCTCTTGTTGACCACAGAAGTGGGATCAATCTAATTCATAACGTCGTCTATAATTTTGGGTAAGTGCACATAAACTGCTCTGTTTGTACTTTAGGAGGCATTAATCTCCATAGTAAGTAAGATACATTCTTCAAGAAAAGTTGGCTTTCGGATTTCCTAGGGTAAGAGTATGATTTGGGAAGTATGTTTTGATTTTTTAGCTTGCTGCTTTATGCTTTCCTAAATTTTTGTATTTCCTTTGGGTTTTGGCAATAAAGATGAAGCAAAGCTGTCTTTCTTCAATAGCCCTAATTTAAAGTTTGATGTTTCTTAGAAAGCATATGCAGTAGAATAGTAGTTAGACTACTGCTTTGAAGTTATATTTTAGAAAAGTTATAGAACTACATCGTGCAACGCTAACCTTGCCCTAGGTCTGCAGATTGAGACGATGTTAAACTGAATGAAGAAAATGGCTCTTAATCTGAAGCTAGAAACAAGCAGAAAAGTCAACATGTGTAGCAATAGCTTAATGTGACATTTAGACATTAAGAGTTACTATAACCATATGAATTTGTTAAAAGGCTGCCATTGAACAAATTGGCATGGAACAAAGAATTTTGTGGTTGAGTGGTACATTCTTTGCTATGGTAATATCTGAAAGACATTGTAATGCCTAATTTTATTGTTAAGTGAGATTGGATTTTGAAATCAAATAAAACCAACACATTCTTGTTTTAAGTGACTTTTTTTTCTCTTAGGTCAACTTCACAAGGCTAAACTATAGTGGTTTTTTCACTGCAATTCTAGAAAAAGGGGATGAGATTATCTCTGCAGCATCCATCAGGTAAATTTACTTTCTGCTCTTATTCCTCGTCTCAACCTTTGTCAGTGATTATTCTTGTCTTTGTTCATTGCTGATTTATAGAATAGTGGAAATACTTAATTTGAACATCGAAACTTCTAGTATGTCTTTACATTTGAAGAATGATTGTAAGATAGCATCCATCAGGTAATTCCCCGTATTAAGTGGTTTCATTATCTTTTATTGCAGGTTTCAGACGCATCTAGTTCGTTTGGGTCATTACGTGCAAATACTTAAGTGAAGATGGAAGCTTCGAGGATAATTGGTATACAATTCAGCTAGAAGTTTTATGCTTGTATTAAACTTCTAGGAAGTTTAGAAAACTTTGTGGCTATTGTGATAGGTAATTGATTTTATTTCATTTCTCGTTTTCATATGTTTTTGTTCAGGCTGAACCATGTTTCTCAAACAAATTCAGTTTATTCTATTTTTGAGTTCCTTATAACAGATAAATGGCTATAGCTTTGAATGAATCTTGAATTGAGTGCATAAGCTTGATCACAAGTCTCTTCCATTGTAAATTACTTTATTAACTTGCATTAAGAAAATTTGAATTAATAGTTCAAATCATTTTATTAGATTATTAGTGAGCAATGGTATTAATACAAATAATTAATCAAGCTTTTAAATTTAAAATTTAATTCAATAAATAAAAAAATTTAAATTTCAAATAAGACATTTACCGGCACTTAAAAGTGCCGGTAAAAGCTTTTAAATTTCAAATAAATTTAAATTTTCTAAAGAATTTTTTCCGGCACTTTAAAGTGCCGGTAAAGGTCTTATGCTTGTAAAGGCATTTAAAAGCGCCGGAAAAAGAACTGCCCCAATTCCCTACCTCTTTACCGGCATTGGAGTACATGACCGCCGGCAGACCTTCACCGACATTCACCTGGCCGGCGGTCAGCCGGCGGTTTGTTGAACGCCGGTAAGATCTTTGCCGGCGCTTATTTGACCTTTTACTGGCACTTATAAGTGCCGGTAAAAGTCAATTTTTTTGTAGTGAGAAGTGGATTTTTTCTAGGTGCTTAGACAGGGTTTGAGTCTTGAAGTCTCTACTGTTGGAGAGTTTTACTATTTACCACTTTTAACCTAAGCAAAATTAATATCAGATCATAAAACGGATAAAGATACCTATGCTTATAAAAAAAAACCTTTTTTGCCTTAAATCTCAAATGATCAGCTATATTAGTAATTTTCATTTACAAAGTTAGATTTTCCTAATCTCAATTTACAAGCAAAGATTGTCTCTAGAATCTAACATTTAACTTATAAGATATTGTTCATTTTAATTCGAAAGTCTAATGATTTGTCTTATAGCAAATATATTGTAAATATGAACTCAAATCTGTACTTATATGTGATAATAGAATCTCACAATATCTATATGTGGATTTAGAGATTTACAAATTATTCTTCTTTAAAATTTATCGTCCTCATCTAATCTAATATAGAACGGAACTAAAATCACACCAAACATTAAAATTTTAGAGATTATTTGTTACTTTATAATACTTAATTTTTGTGTTTCGATTAGTAGATTGTTTTTTTTACCATTTGTAAAATCGTATCCGACTTACGAGATATTGATTGTTTTGAGTTGAAATTTTCAAGATGTTTTACAAAAATATTATTTTACAAATATAAATTCAAATTTTTACTTATGTATTATAATAAAATTTCACAATATTTTGACGTACGATTAAAGCATGATATTAACTATGCAAATTCACTGTATATGTATGTATATGTACCGTGTATGATAACTTGATCTGTACTCAAAAGTCAAAAAATTAGAAAGAGAAACGACAAAATACCATTGCTTTTTCGGATGGGGGTAGAGGCCAGGCCAGGTGTGAAGTGCAGGAGAGCATGGGAGTTGCATGGAAAGAAGAAGAGCTCAGAGAGAAAACATTGAAAGAAAACAAAGGAAACTGATTCATCAGCTGAGTCATTCTGCCTTGATGGTGAAAGAAGGCAACCCCCAAAAGCAATGCATGTACACTGGCGAGGGATGACATGACCAATTTTTGGTGATTCTTTGCGTCATAACCCATATCTTTATATGGCTGTTATTGGAGGGAAATTAAGGCTTTAGTGATTTGTAGTTGGGGTACAAATCATGATTACCAATAAATTAAAAAAAAATCTTCTCTCAAATTGTACTAATTTGTGCTGCAGTTTTTAGTTTTTACCACTTTTGAAAACTTAGCTTTGAATATTGAAAGTAACTACTGTATTTGAAAATTGTTTTTAGCTGATACCAATATCAAATAATAAAAAGTTCAAAAACTTGATTTCCAAACTTAAACAAAATAAAATCTTAAGAGGTTACTTTTACTGTTTAATTGTAATTTCTTTGAGTAAAGTGATTTTAATACACCCATATCTTTAAATCTTATTATTTTATGCATTTTTTAGATATTTTAATTTATCACAATAACATCAAACATTTAATATTCTTATAAGTTATTTTTCTCATTACACAACAATTAATTTCGACTGACAATACTAATCTAAAATGTTATTATCTCACATTGGTTCATACTTAAAATTTATTATGTTTGATTACCTATAAATTTTAAATTTGATGCTTAACTTTAACATAATCATGCACTTTTCTAAATTAATTGCTAATGGTTCTGCTAATGTCCCTTCAATTTGGAGAAGTCACAATCCTTTTCAAGCTGCAAAATTGATGTTTGTTCACTTTTTCCATGTTCTTCCAGTCAGCTAAGTACAAGACTAGATCTACCCTAAATTGCAAAGTTTGCAAAAGATAGAAAAAGAAAAGTCCATGGATAAGTTCTCTACTTTTGATGAAATAAAGCAACCTTTTGCATTAACAGGGCATTAACCCATTAATTATCTGATATAGTTAATTTCCAAGGAGCTAGCTGTTATGGCTGCCATGCTAATATCCATGAGCTTTGTATAAAATGGTACCTGTCATCCACCAATAACAAAAAACACTTTTGACAAAAGTCAAATTATTAAAAGAGTACAAAACTCTTTTGAAGGAATGCTACTTGCTTTCATCTATATTACTAACTTTTTTTTTTTTTATCGTAGTGCCAAGATGACAACTAGGCAATCCACCATAGAAGCTAGCAACCAAACTTTCAAGTCATTAGTTTTTGTCACTGCCCACTTGAAACTATAATAATAAGTTAGAAAGAAAGTCAAAATCCCTGAGTGGAACTTAGTTTGTAATTAAAAAAAATTAACGTATTCTAGTTTTAATTCAATTAATTTAAGTAATTATTTTAGAAGAAATTTTTAATAAATTTGAAGTTCAAAATTTCACATATAATTTTTTTTTCTATTTTGTCGATAACTTGTGATTTTTATTTAAAGAAAAATAAATAAATTGAAAGGATTCCCAAATGCCAACTAGTAATTTTGTCTCCCAGTGAGATACGAGTCTTCTTCAATTTGAATATGGACCGTCATTGATGAACTAATCCGCCAGTACTTTTATAAAAAGGTTTAATTATATATTAATTTGCCTCTAATCAGTCTTTGATGAGTCATTAACCAATAGAAAATTGTTAATTGATGGATTAATTTTCTGAATTTCTTTCTCCTTTGGGTTGTGCCATATCCATTTATTAAGACACGTGGCAGCTAACTTACTTTAATTATGAAAAAGTGGACATGAGATGAATCATCATCCTTATCCTAAAGTTAAAGTTGATGACAACTAATTTTATTAGTTTTTGCATAAAGATTGCAGAAAGCTACAAAAATCTGCATTGCATATTGGCTTTTAACCGAAGAAAGCTGGAAAGACAATAGATTCCAACACTCAAATGGGAGAGACATAGGTATCTTCTCTTCCAAGGTATATTTGACCAAACCCAAACCCTAACCCTAATTATATGATACTAAAGAATTAGGGTTGAAGAATCTGAATTATGAATAGGAAAAAAAGAGGATATTGCTGTTGAATTTCATCTAATAATTAAAAAAATGCTAAATGTTAAAAAAAAAGAGGCAAGTTTTGAGCGTCCTCTAAGACCACTAAAGGCTGGAGCCCTTTAGCCTTAACAAAGGTTATCTGTCTTTCATTTTTAATTATCATTATATTTTCTATAATACTTCAACTTGAAGTCATCATGAAAATCCATTATAGTATATACGTAAAAACTTAAATATATATTTGTGAGACAGTTTTTGTGAAATAAAATTGTGAAATTTTTAAATCCAAATGAATAATATTTTACAGATTCAATAAGGATCTTCACATTTTGACTAATCACCTCATTATAGGTACAACTTCAAAATTTAACTATCTTATAAGCTAAACATCCAGTATCCATTGACTTTTTTCCCCAGTTAAATCAGGGCTTATCATGAAACAATAATCATGATGATTTGTCTCAATCACAGCATAATAAACCCTACATTTACTTCAAGAGCAAGATGTCTAAAATCTCTCTTTAATTTAGGGTTCATGTAAATGTAGAACTGGATATTCAGCAGAATTATACAGCTAATAATACTTGGGCTAGAACATGAAATTTTGGTCTGCAACTAGGAATTCAAACAGCAGTTACTAAATGAATCAAAAGAAGTTCAGTCATTCATGTTTCAAAGCATACATGTTTTATAACCTGACAGATTAACTGAACTCCTGGAACCCATATTTAACCAGCATTTTCTTGCACTGATTCACAATTCTACCATGGATTTCTATAAAGATTAATACTAGAAAAAAATGGGCTATTCTCTTGAATTATTACTTAAATGCTAAAATATTCCATCTATGTATCTATCAATATTTAATTAAATGTCAAAACCAGCAAGTCAATTTTCAGAGTTACTTTTGTTTTCCTCTGCCGGATTTTTCCCTGGAATGAGTCCAGGATCTGCCCTGGAATATCCCTTCACCAACTAAAACATCCTTAAAACTTTTCTAGTGTTTATGAATCATTATGCAGCAGAGTTTTTCAAAATAAACCAAGTCACTGTTGGAATTCTTTCACAGACTAAAACATCCTTAAACTTACAGGATTGACAAGTTTGGCAATTCTGCTATATATATATATATATATATTGATGAATGTAACCGAAGAACAAGAAACAAAAAACTAATGCCTTTCTCAATTCACCACAAAGTTTTTTCTTACAGTATTGGAGCAGACAGAGACAAGAACGGAGAGTAAAAGAAGAAAAAAGAAAAACTAAAACCTCTTTAGTTGTTAAAAGACATAATGATCAAAGAAGAGAAGCCTTGGAATCTTACATAAAGCCAAGATTCCAAATATTATTCATATAACATCCGCCGTTTTCTCAGCAACCAAACATCTTCATTCAAAAAGAAATTGAACAAGAAAAAAAGGAGGATAGAAGCCAAGCATTAGACTTGCCTAGAGGTTAATATTTCCTCGAAGCCATGGTCATCGTCTTCTTAACTTGGTCAATTATTTAGGCCATGGCTCAAATGCAAAACCATTCTTGGACAGTATAACAACACCACTGAACATGAACAAAAATTGGCCTGAAATGTTCCTCTCAATTTCTGCAAGTAATTTTATGGCCATCATCTCCTCCTTGATCCAACATGTAACGATTGAAACCGCAAAGAAACCAGAAAAAGAGAAAATATTTGAGAATACAAGAGAATAAGCTAGGTGGAGAAGAGGGTGAGATTAATAATCAAGAGTGAAAGATGATTAATATATATAATTGAGGGATGAACAATATTATTCCTAGTTTCGGTATGTTGGACGGATAAAACAAGAGCTAAAGATTAAATAATGTTAAATAAGAATAAACACAAAAGGTCCACGCACATGTGAGGGTCTACTTCACATGTTTATATGTGTTATTATATTAAAATAAATTCGCAATAGGAAAAATAAATAAATTAATTAAGCTAAGGAAGCTCTCTTTATAATTTTAGAGTGGGAATCTAAGGTGAACTATCTAATTATTGTAGGGTCGTTTATTCCAAATAAAATAAAATATGGGAAAGCCAAAAAAAAAAAAAAGCTCAATGGGATTATGCACGTGGAGCTATGTTGTATAAAATTTGGGTTTCTTTTATTTTTTTTTTCATTATTCTTCTATTTTTATATATCTAGGTGAATAAAAAGAAAATAAAAGTAGTGTCTATAATAACAAGCTATTTTTCATATTTTAGACTTTATTTGAATTTAATAGAAAAGTCTTTCGCTCGCATTGACCTCACATTTTCTGTGTAAATGATTCTCATAAAATGTAAAAACCAAAATGTTTGAAAGCCGTTTCAGTTAAATGCAAAATGAGTCCTTGAAGGTTGAATAAATATTTATTTCAATCTTTGTTTTTGTTTTAAAAGGAGGAAAGTTTAATTAAAATATAAAGAGAAGTGAAAGAGAATGATGCAGACACAGGCAACATGAGGATTAAGAGTTGTTACAAGAAATTGCATGAGATCAATAATTTTCCATATAGCTACATGGGTATTTATTGTTTTCTTAAAATAAATATAATTTTAATGGTCTCTTGTTATACATATCTTGTACAATTAATTTGTTCATTTTATAGAAATTGAATTTATTTATGTATAATTAATCTATGAAAGGTAAAATAAAAATACCAATCACATAAACACTTCTTTCCATGTATTATTTTATATGATGTTTTATATATAATTAGGGTTGGGCTCCTATATATTGCTTTTTATATAATGCAACAATCTTTGTATTATTTCCATTCGTCTACGTATTGGCAATTGTCAAACTTTAATTAATGTATACTTTAAATCTTACACATTTTTTTTGTCGTCAATAGAATTTGTAATCTATATGATTATACAAACTGAAATATTGTTATGTATAAAAACATGATATTTAAATATTTATCTTCTCCAAACATATATGCTATAACTTTTTATAGTATATTTTTCACACTTCATGCATTTTTTTTATCATGTTTTTTAGTTGAAATGATTTTTTTTATTATTTTATGCTCACATAAAAATGTTCTTAAATTGGAAGGAACTATTTTGAATCAATATCAGAATGCGAAAAAAAAAAAAAGCTTCTCGCTACAAACAAAACAAAACAAAACTTTATTCCATCCAACAAAATTAAAATTAGGATCAAAATTATTATATAAACCCAATTTTTTAATGCAAATAAACACTTTGCCTTTTAACAATATCTTAAAAAAATGAATTACTATATTATATTGTATGAACATTAAAAGGGTCTAATGTTAGGTTATAGTTTTTTTTTCCTTCAATCATATGTTAGGTTATAGTTCAATCCATGTCTAATTAGAAAGTCAAATAATATTGGTATTGGATATTAAATATCATTTGGATTTGGAACTATTTGCAATTAGTACGATTCCAAGTGCTAGTCCACCTAGTTTAATCTTAATAGCTAGGTCAAAAACTATGAACTTGCAGTTATTTTCAATGTAATATTTAAATTTCCATTTCACCAAAAAAAAAAATATGAACCTGTATTCGTGTACCACATACCAAAGAAAAAATAAAATTATTCACAAAAAAAGTAAAATAAAGAAAAAATGTGTTTATTTGCATTTGTTAGATAATTTAATTTCATTGGAAAATAATTTAATAAAAACCACATGTAAGATCCGATTTTATTATACTATATACCATAACATGAAACATGAAGTAGAAAATAAATTGTTTTAGTACAATTAAAGAAACAATTGAATATGAAAATCCACTTTTCATTTTAATTTATGATGTAATATGGGTACAAAAGGAAGAAAAAACAAATATCCATTGTAACAAGAAATAATGAGAAGTGATTAGAATAAAAAGGGTTGAAGATAGTATTTATAGTGTGAAACAATTAAATGAAACAGGAGCCAATGTGAAGAATTAAGCTGAAACCGAAAATGGAAAGTATAGAAGGGATTAATGGCTAGAGGACAAAACGAAGAAAATAATGAGAAGATAGCCAATAAACTTTGGCCGGAAGTAAATTGGCGTGGAGAGAGAAGAAAAGAAAAGAGAAAAGTCAAGGAAATGGCTTATAGTAACTTCTCGCCACTTGCCTCTCCTGACAAAAATGGGTTAGACATTTAATGGCAAAGAGAAGCAAGTTAATATTAGTGGCTGCTGGAAAGGGCGTGGAAATGAAGGAGAAGAGAAAAAAGGAGAAAAATTGTCAAAACGTGCAAGATTTCTTTCCATAGCCATTCCATTTGTTGTAGTTTTTTCCACAAGTTTTAATGCATGAAAGACAAGATAATATGAAGAAAATGGGATAAGGAACAGGTGTAGATCCTAACAGGATTAACATGGCTATATAAGAAGAATACGTGAGAGAAGAACCAAAGTAGCAAACTTCATCTTCTCCAGAAACCTCCTCGCCAGTCTGTTTTCAATACTGCTCACCTGTAGTTCTTCTGTATTCTCTCATGTATGAGTCATGAAAACTCATTTTTAGTTAGCCAAACCTTTCCCTCAATTGTGAAGAGCTGAGGAATAAGCAAAGTAAAGCTAAAAGAGGCAGAAAAGCATTCTGTTTTTGGAAGAGCAACTGGGTTAAGGTGAGTTTCATATTTCCATGGTTCTCTTGATATTCCATACTAGATTTTATGTTTTATAAACGGGATAAGCATAGATATAATCGTTTTAGTTAAATACGTTCGAATATATAAGAAATTAGATGGAAAATAATCAAGAATGATTAAGAAAAACAATGGGCGAACCGGCTTAACCAACAGCTTGCCAAACAGGCGAGCAAGAAGTACTCGCCAAAAGTTGAAGCGAGCTCGAGAGTTACATGAGGTTGGCGACATACGTGTTCGCCAAACTCTTGGATAAACGAATGACAGTTGGGATAGGCGAGGACCCAATGTTTCGCCACAAACGGCGAGAAGGGAGACCATAGTGATCGCCCATGTGGAATGTTTGTGATCAACCAAGAGGCGAGTAGGAAGTAAAGAAATCGCCAAGTGTTAGTTCAATTAATGGTCAAGCCCAACACTAAATAAAAAGCCATGAATGGCGAGTTGAATGGGTGGGCGATCTGTCATGTTGGGCGAGCTCCCACGAATCGGCCAAATATGAATGGCAAGTACGATTGGGCGATCTTCCACGTGTAAGCCCACTAACGGATGGCGAGCTATGTGGGCGAAGGGCGAACTGAGTCTCGCCAAAGTGTCACAAATATTAGGAAAATATAAATAATTTTGGAAAATATTCGAAAAAAGAATATTAATAGTTTAATAAAATTTTGCAGACGGGAATTGAGGAAGGCGGGCGAAAAGCAAGGCTTCATCAGACGAGGTAAGGGAGTTGTGTGTGAAGTGAATGCATGTCCTGTGGAGTTAAAATTTTACAAAATTATTGAGAAATTGTTTTGTTTATGACATGCATTATTATGAAAAATCGTGTGCTTGGGCGAACTGGTAAAACGGCGGGCGAGCCAAGTGAGCGAGCTCTCTTTGATGATATTTGATATCTTGGGCGAGTAGCTTTGTTTAAGAAAAAAACCCGGGTGGGCCAATGTGGCGAACCCTTTTAATGTTCTTTTGGGGCGGGCGATCCCTGTTTTTATGGGTAGGCGAGTTGACCATGGCAATGCCATAAAGGGCGAGCCTTGGGGGCGAGCCAGGTTAATTTGTTTTAATCGCCAAGGGTTGGCGGGCGAACACAAGTTCACCGCACTCGGCGAGTTGGTCATGGGCGAGCCGTACTTGGCGAATTGATCATAGGTGAACTGATTTATGAGCATTTTCTCAACGAAAAATGAATTATTTTTAATATTTTGAAAATAGAAATATAAATCCTTTTTGGGGCGAGTTGACCATTGGACGGGTTGATCAATGGGTGAGTTGACTATTGGCGAGCTGACTATGGGTGAACTAGCCATGGGTGAGCCAGCTTAACCCGTGCCATTCTCACACGGAAAATGTTGAGATTGCGGGCTGTTTTACTATTTTATAAAACCCTTTGGAAATCAAATCATTTTATGGAAATGATAACATGAGTTATAAAAGTGATTTTTGAGACTTTAGGCTCTGAGTTCGTGCTTTATTATTCGTGTAATTGCGTGACCCATCTGGGGTGGTGGCTCGGTCAATAGACCAACGAGTGCACCTCAGGGCGTCACAGAGCTGATGGACCCGCCAAGTCATCAGCGGTCTCGAGGTCACTTGGCAAGTGAACCCGAGGACCACCTATAGATTATGGCCATAGATCTAGTTGAGATAGCTGTGAGGGGCGATGGCCTACGGGTGCACCCTAAAAGCGAATGACTTGTGTTCTTGAGGGAACAATGAGAGCATGATGTATTTGTTGCCTAGTCTCAACTTATTGACTTCTGTTTGTTGAAAGGATTTATTGAATCCTGTTTAATGTTAAAGGGGTTTGAGTGATTGGATAAATAAGATTGTTTTTGGGAGTATAGTTTTTATTTTTATAAAGCAGCATACACCTGCCTTACTAAGCACTTGTCGCTCACTCCCTATTTTCCACTCCACAAATTATTGAACTTGGGCTAAGAGAACTACCTTCCAAAAATTCGATATCGAAGATATGTTGTATTCTTTTATATATTCAGTTAAATTGTACATTACTACTTTTAATAGAAGGGAATGTATATACATATTAAGGAAATAATTTAAGAATTCATATTTCCATATTAGTACGAGGAATAAGAGTACTAATTTTTATTAAAGTGTTGAGAGTTATTAAGCATCACAGACAACCCAACTGGTAAGTAAATGTAAATTATAAAGTAAATTTTATGTTATACTGTGGATTTGGGATGTTACACCACATGATCTTACTTTTAAAAATAAATTCTCAAATTCAATCTAGTTTTTTTATTTGGTATCTATCCATAATAAGAATATATATATATATATATGTGTGTGTGTGTGTGTGTGTGGGGTTTAGTACATTTTACATATATATCAAGATTATTAAAGAAAATAATAAATATCTTACATTAATCCCATGTAAAATATTTATGTTTTTTTTATATATAGATATTTTCAGTTAAAACTTTACATTAGTCTCATGTAAAATCTCAATGAATTCTTAAAATTCTAGCTTTGATTCTTGCATTTATGCTTATTTCTAATTTTTCATACATATTGGTGATAACTGAAAAAAGAAAAAAACTAATATCATTGATAAAATTAAAGGTGGATTTATAAGTTTCTTTTTTTTTATTCCCTATTTTCTGTAAGATTTAATTTCTTAAAAATGATTGGTAGGGTCCATTAAAAAGCATGGTGAGTGCAAAATAATTATACAAAACTCCATAGTAATCACAACAAAACTAAAAGGATGATAGTGATATTAATAGTTAATCCCACTCAATTAACTCAGTTAATTAAAAATAAAATAATGATAATATTAATCATGATTCTCGTACAAGTAGACATTGGTCCCCCACCAGATCATGGTTTCCACCAAACAAGATTTTCCTTCACACCTAACTTTTACATTCAATTTATTATTACTATTAATTTCTAACACAACCTTTCTTTTTTATTTTTTTATTTTTTGCACAGCTAAGCAATGATATAAAGTTACAAAGCCACAAAGGGGTTAAATAAATAAATTAATTAAAAATAATTTTTGAAGAAAAAGCATTTTTACATGGCCTCAATTATTATTCTAGTAATGTATGCTTTTGTCTCCAATTAAAAGGAGAAAATGACAGATTGGGTGGGACATGAAAAAACAAAAATCAATGTCTCAATGAAAGAAAGAGAGTGATGGTCAACTTATTTTC
The DNA here is from genome assembly GCA_031772115.1 of Heritiera littoralis. Taxonomy (NCBI): domain Eukaryota; kingdom Viridiplantae; phylum Streptophyta; class Magnoliopsida; order Malvales; family Malvaceae; genus Heritiera; species Heritiera littoralis. The sequence continues at coordinate 1,407,317 of JAPDPK010000020.1, read as the reverse complement.
TCATGCTTTTTGTTTTTAATTTGATTTGATTAGTGCTTTAATTATGGAATGTAGTTTAAATGCATGTACCATAAGAACTAAACTATAATGAACAAAAATTAGACCAACAAGTGGTTGGAAGAAGTGGAAAGTGGACTTCTTCCCCAGGTACTTGGACAGGGTTCGAGTCCTGGAGTCCTCATTGTTGGGAGGGCTTTACCGTTTACCACTCCCGGCCCGAACAGGATTAGTCTCAGACCGTAAAACGGATGAGGATACCTGTGGTTACACCAAAAAAAAAATTAGGAATGGGATTTCATTAGATCTTATCATCTTAGAGTATAGAGAACTTCAAAACATTGATGTTAACACTTGAGTTAAATCCAATAGATCATTAATTTCTTTGAGACCCATGATTTTGTCAAACCAATTAATCTTTCGGTGCCATGTATCATTTTCATCAAGATTCACCATAGTCTAAATTATCGTTAAGATTAGACATTTTTTAGGATGAGGAAATGAAACATTGAATCTAATTTTTCCAAATAAGAGGTAATAACGATAGACCAAATCTTAGGTCTAAAATTTTTTTTATATAATATTTTTTTGTAATATAATTGAATATAGCTTTAACTTTTGTTTGAATCTAATCTCTCTTCCAAATAACTTAAAAAAATACATCTCCAGTATCAGCTTTCTTTTCTAAACAATATTCTTAAAAAAGTGTTTTATCACATCAGTATAAAACATCAAGATGTTTTATATTTTTTTTTATATAATTATTTTATACACCGTTGTTGAATTTTTTTACTTCACAAGCGGGATTAAAATGATAACACATGTATTCTTTTATTTATTTTTTATTTTCTTAATATTTTAAAAGATATGTGTCATCATCCCAATTCTACTTATGAAGTCAAAAAATTTCATTAGTGGTGTATAAGATAATTATCCTTTTTTTATAATTAAGTTTGTTGGTTTAGTTCAAGCCTCCTTGATAGTGGATGAAAATGAACTTATTCTTTTTTGAGTGCTTGCAACACTTTTGTTCTTAAACTTCTTGATGAACATTAAGGAAAACGAACAAATGTATAAATAACTTCAAATCGTGCTACTAGTTTACTCCTGTCCCACCAATTATAAAGTAGAGGTTTGTTAAATAATTCTAAGATACCATGAAACCACCATTTGAAATCACATTACACTTGTGAAACGAAACAATTGAACACCCTTGACAAGTACAATAGTATCTTGTCTTAACCATTATTTTTTACAGTAAACAATATCTAGCTAAGAGACTTGTTTCTACTTTGAGAATGAAATGGAAGAGATAATGTTTGATCTTTTCAAATAGTTCAAGTAGAGGTGGTTATTGGGCTGGGTTGACCCGATCCGGTTCGCAACCAGATCGGGTTAATTCGGCCCATAAACCGAACCGGTACAGTACCGGTTCGGAACCGGCCCGGCCCGATATCTTATTGGGCTGAGCCGGTTCAACTAATTCTAAACGGGCCCGGTTCCTTAAGGGCCCGGAACATCCGAGCCCGGTTACGAACCGGACCGGTTCAGGTTGAACCGGTCCGGTTCAACAAAAATTAAAAAAAAAAAAACAAAAAGCTTGCCACTGCATGCACAGTGGCAGGCAAAACAAGGCAGTAGCCTGCAAAGGCTACTGCCTCTATGTTGATGGGTCGTTGCCCATCAACAATTCTAAAGGGAAGGAGCGTTTCCCTCCCTTTTTTTAATTTATTTTTTAAAATTTTTTAAATTATTTTAAATTTTCATTTTTTTTCTATAAATATCAATTTATTTTCTTTTCTTTTTTAAAAATTTTCTTTCATATTTTCTCTCAAATCTAAATACTCATCCACTCTTATTCTTTTAATACTCACTTATACTCTTTCAATAATCACTCAAACTCTTTCAAATTCATTTAAATTCTCTTATTCCAAATTTATAATATTATCATTTTATTCTTTAAATTTTATTTTTTTTATCATAATAATTTTATTATAATATCATATTCATAATATAACTTTATTTTATTATAACAATAGTTTTATTATATAATTTTATAGTAATTTATTTTTACATTATTGTTACATTAATTAAATAAATTATAATAACTTTATAATAAATTGTTGTTAAATTAAACTATTAACATTATTTATTATAAAAATAAATTTGTTAGATTAAATTATAAAAATATATTAATATATATTTATTTTTATTAAAATAAATTAATATAAATTTTAAAAAATAAAAATTTTAAATGTAAAAAAAAAAATGGACCGAACCGGTTTAAACCGGTTCGGTCCGATTTTTGGGCGAACCGGGCCGGTTCGCCTCTTAAATAACATAGAACCGGTCCGAACCGGACCGATTCCCTACCGGTTCAGACCGGTTCTTGTATGGTTAGGGCCGGAACCGGTGAAAACCGGTCCGGAACCGGCCCGGTCCGGCCCGTAACCACCTCTAAGTTCAAGTGTTTTTAAGTGTCTATCAATAAGAATCTTAACATCTTTATTAAAGATCTAATTCAATAGTTGTAGCCTCATAACCAAATGTTGTGATCTTTCAATTGTGTTGTTTGATCAACAAATACAATTATTTAATTTAACAACAACTTCTGAAATAAATGGCAAGGGTTATGATCCAGTGAAAGAATACAATTTCAAAGAATACGTATTTCTTTGAAAAAAATTATTCATTGAAAAATTATGTCAAACTTTTGTACTAGTTTCTTATTCCATTAATCCATCATTATGTTTATGTAACAACCCAAATCCACAATATAACATAGTATTCACTTATAAATCACACTTACTTACCGGTTGAGCTGTCTGTGATGCTTAAAAACTCTTAACACTTATTAAGAATGAGTACTCTTATTCCTTGTTATAAATATGGAAATAGAAATTATGAAATTCTTTCCTTAAGATATATATACATTCCCTTCTATTTAAAATAGTACTGTACACTTTTACTGAATATATAAAAGAAAATAATGTACCTTTGATATCGAATAACTGCTGACTCTAGCAATTGATAATCCTTGGAAGTTAACTCTCTTAATCCAAGATCAACAATTTGTGGAGTGGAAAATAAGGGTGAGCGACAACGTGCTCAATAAGGAAGATGTATGCTGCTTTATACAAATCACACCATATCCCCCAAAACACTTATTTTTCTTAACTGTAACCCAATAGGGAAAACAATGGATATAGTAAACAATTTTTGATAATCAAATCATTAGTTAAACAGTTTACAATATCATGTAATAAACAGTAAATAGGATTCGACGAATCCTCTCAGTAAACAGAAATCAGTAAGTTGAGAATAGGCATCACCCTACAAGTAAATCATACCCTCATCGTTCCCACTCCCCCTCCGGGAACGAAATAATTATCCCCCCAGGGATACAGTAGATCTATGGCCACAATCTATGGGTGGTCCTTGGGGTCCACTTGCCAGGTGACCTCGAGGCGCTGATGACTTGGCGGGTCCATCAGCCTCATAACTCATAATAATGCATGAAACTAAGGGCCTAAAGTCTCAAAATCATATTTATAGTTCAAAATACCTTTAAGGAAACACATTTATGAATTTAAATCATTTAAATAAATAATAATTTCAAAAAAGTATTATTCTCATTTTCATAGAAAATGTAAATTGAAATATGTTCGCCCATGGTCAGCTCGCCCAGTCTGGCTCGCCCATGTTCAACTCGTCAGTGCGGTGAACTAGTATTCGCCTGCCAACTTTTAGCATTTAAAAACACGTTAAACTAGCTCGCCCAAAATGGCTCGCCCATAGTCAGTTCGCCCACTCTGGCATTGCCCATGGTCAGTTCACCTAAATGCGACACTCCCATGGTCAACTCGCCCAAGGTGGCACTTCTATGGTCAACTTGCCCATTTTTATTAAAACCAGGGGTTATTTTCTTTGGCTCGCCAGCAAATTTGTTAAACAGGGGGTCGCCCGCCAAAATAACATAAAAGGAGTCGCCCCCCTAAAACACAATAAAAGGGTTCGCCCACTTTGGCTCACCTTGATTCCATTAAAACAGGGTTGCTTGCCCCAAAAGAACATAAAAGGGTTTGTTCGCCCGCCTTTACCAGTTTGCCCAGCAAACAACATAGGGGTCGGCTATCTTTGTAGCTCGTCCAAGTCAAAATAATTTATCAAATAAATGCATGTCATAAAACAAAATAATTTCTTAATAATTTCCATAAAATTTACTCCACAGGACATGCATTCACTTCACACACATCTCTCTTACCTCGTCTGATGAAGCCTTGCTTTCCGCCCGCCTTATCAATTCTCACTTCCCGGCTGCAAAGTAAAATATTAATACTAATATTTTCTTTTCGAATATTTTCTAAAACTATTAATATTTCTAACACTTTGGCGAGATTCCGTAACTACTCTACAGCTCGCCATTCGCCCAACATTACTCGCCATTCAAATGTTGGCTTATTCATGGGAGTTCGCCCAACATGGCAGCTCGCCTGACAATTCAACTCGCCATCCGTGGCTTTTTATTCAGAGATGGGCTCGCCCATGAATTGAACTAACACTTGGGACTTCTTTATTTCCTACTCGCCTCTTTGGTGATCACAAACATTCCTCACGGGCGATCACTATAGTTGCCATTCTCGCCTTTTGGCGATCATTGCTCCTCGCCCATCCGAACTATCATTCTGATTACCCAAAGAGTTGGCAAACACGTATGTCGCCGACTCATGCATTTCTTTGAGCTCGCCTCATCCTTTGGGCGAGTATCCTAATTTCTTGCTCACCTATTTGGCGAACTCACATTCGCCCATCATGTTTCTTCTTCTCACGTTACATATGCATTCACAGCAGCTTATATTCAACCATTAACGTCCCCAACCATTAAGAATTTGGCCATGTTAACTTACTATATACTTTCATGCCAAGTAATATACCAACTCATCTCCAACTTAGCATATCATCACTATAACTCAAGGATTAAATACATACAACGTTGGTTGAAAATTCCCTTACCTTTGTTTAACCGAACCAGCACAACTCCAAGTTGTTGTTGTTGTTTCCTCCCTCGTCAGTCCTTCCCTTCTTAGTTTCTTGGATGGTTTGAGGGTGAAAGAAAGTTTATAGAGGAGTATTAGATGGTTAGTTAGCAAGAGGTTGTAGTTTTTTGCTAATTAAATGGGGAAGAGATAAGATGAAACACAGTCGAAATGAGGAGCAAGACAACCTGAGTATTTTCGATCAAGGAGAAGAATTGTGTTTGTTTCACTTAGTCATCTGTATATATTCTACCGTCAAAGTCTTATAACTCCTTATCCCTTCCTTCATCATTACCTTGTCTTATAACTCATTAAATGATGAAGAAAAATAACACTTCAAGGGAATGGCGTGGTGAAATTTTTCTACAGCTCATTAAATGTTGAAGAAAATTCCAGTCAAAAGGAACGGCTTGCAGCCAAAAAGGAACAGTGGTGAAAAAGTAATCTCTACACGTTTTGACTAGATTTCCTCTCTTTTTCCTTTTCTTCTTCCTTCCCACGCCAATGCCAGCCACTTTTACTAACTTTGTTTTATCTCATTTGTTTTCTTCATTTGTCCAACACTTCATTTAATGCTTTCACATTTCAACCAATAAGGTTTCTTTTATACATGAACTTTATTATATTTCTTTTGCATTTCTTTTCAACCGAATGCATATACACCATATTATAATTAAAATTCCATAATGTAAAATGAGATTTAATCCCACTAATTAATTTAAATTTGTTATCCGTCATTACAAGAGACTAATACAGTATAATAAAATCGGGTCTCACAGTTTAAAATTTCCAACCCTACTCTTTATCAATGACATTTTAAGTATTAAGAAGTAAGAATATAGAATACAATAGCAAGCGAGATACTAAATGAATTTCAGTGGGAGCAAATGTAAGACTTTACCTGAACTTGTGGTATTTACAAAGTATTGACAACAAGTTTATTCTCTGTGTTAGATTTCAATGGGGGCAGCTGCCCAATACTATCAAAAAGGTTTTTGGATTGCTGCTTGATCGCCCCTTTGTATGAATGGTTTCTTCATCTGTCCTAGCTAACATGTATATGATGCTTGACAGCCAAAAAAAAAAATGAAAAATTGTCTACCACCCCAAAATGAAGGCATGAATTGCATTCCAACCAGATGCAGTGTAAAGAATTCCTGATTGCCCCTTCCAACTAGGTCTTCCATCAGCCAATTCCATCTGTTTCTTAACCAAGCCTGAGAGCAATGGGAGAAAAGTAATACCAAACCGACGCCCGACTCCCTCGAGGCTTGCACTAGACCCAACCACAATACCAATATCTGCTTTCAGCAGACAAAGCAAATCACCCATGGCGTCTCCGATATAAACAGTCAAGTTCTTTCTGTCATTGCCGTAGCCTTGTAAGATCTCATCGAACGCCTGAACCTTATCGTGAGGAGACTGCACTTTCCTTACAAATTCACCCGTGCATACAGATTCTTCATAGATGAACTCATTTGCATGTATGTTCAGACCATCTAAACCCCCTGCTTAAGATGAATGAATAAAGAAAATGAATTCACTCGGTAATTGACTTTCGATCAGTATTACCACATTATAATCTAATGCTGCGGTGAAACTGAAATACCTGAAGAGAAAGCTTCCCTGATGAGATCAGCGCACCAACAATACGAAATAATATGGATATTGGCATTAAGATTCTCATTCTTAGTGATTTTCTGAAAGAAATTATTGCAGTCACGTTGAAAATTCAGATGTTCACCAGTTCGTTTAATGTTTTCAAGGTTTATACCCTTGAGTAGCCCTGACTCAATTACTCTAGAATTAGCCCTTTTCTCAAAATCTGCGACTGGTTCAAGTGCTTTATGCAGGGCTTGATAGTTGAACTCCACTGGAAAACCACAGGCAGGAAGTAAAATCCAATGTCAAAGGAACTAATACAAATGATATCTTTGAGGATTAAACATAGAGTAAAAGCATTAATGTGTCATTGCAGTATATTGCTGTACCTTTGTCAGTGCGCAAAATCCTCCTTATGCATTTTTCATACTCTTTTGTGTATTGGGTGGAAATCAGATTCCATTTGCTCTTCACCTCAGTAGCCGACATTCTAACAATTTCACCTTCTTCTAGTTGGCTAACTTCACCTTCACCTTCTTCTAGTTGGCTAACTTCACCTTCTTCTAGTTGGCTAACTTCACCTTCACCTTCTTCTAGTTGGCTAACTTCACCTTTTTCTCTAATTTCACCTTCTTCTAGTTGGCTAACTTCACCTTCACCTTCTTCTAGTTGGCTAATTTCACCTTCTTCTAGTTGGCTAATTTCACCTTCTTCTAGTTGGCTAACTTCACCTTTTTCTAGTTGGCTAATTTCACCTTCTTCTAGTTGGCTAACTTCACCTTTTTCTAGTTGGCTAATTTCACCTTTTTCTAGTTGGCTAATTTCACCTTCTTCTAGTTGGCTCTTATCAGATTCACCTTCTTCTAGTTGGCTTTCATCAGATTTTGGGGCTATTACTATTGCCATCTCTGCCAAGACGGCAGCTGAATCAACCTCCGTGCAAGTAAGATCAAAACCAGCAAATATCACAAGACGATCTTGTGCAGGGTCATGCTTCTTAATTAGAGGAGCAACGGATGGCTGAACAACTGGTTGAGCATAGAAGAACTCTATTTCAAGTTTCATGGCTTGTTGATAAAGCTTCTCAATGACTTTTAGTTCATCACCTGTCAAAGAGGCACTAAGTTCATCCAGCAAGCCTTCGGTTCTCATAACTGATGCCTGAATTAAAGAATCAATATTTGAGCCATGGAATTTGGAAGGCCAATAATTTAGTGAATTTTCCTCCTAGACTGTACAAAACAAGGAATCCAATTAATGCCATACCTGGAAACTTTCAGAAGAATATTTCTCTATCCACTTCCTGTATGGGTGATTATGCAAATTGAGTCCTGCAAGTCGCTTAAGCTCTTTACCTAAATAGGCATACAGCAACATGCAAGCTGTCAAGGCCGCTAGAGTGTAAGCTGCAATTTTTGTTTTCTCAAATGGAGTGGCAAGTATTCCTGGAGGTAGTGCTTCAATCCTCCCACAAGCTGTTCTCTCCAAGAATTTTGTAAGCTTCAAAGTTGCGGGATTCATAGGGCTCTTTTTAATGATGTTAAAACCCCACTCCTGCAGAGCTCCAGCATTCAGACCATGAGGATTCCCTTACAAGACAAGAACTAAGGAGATGCTGATATGCATATGGACTATTAACTATCTTAGGGAGTAAACAAAGCTTCATGGAATTGTAAACAGCATAACAATTTCCAAGGTAGATAGTAATTATTCAAACATGTATGATTATCTCCTCAAATCTCCTTGACACCGATGTTTTCCAAAGTAAATCCTGTTTTATCCAGTTGGTGATACAATGTTTTATAGTTCTACAAGCAAGGGCAACAGAAATCAAAATTCAATTCCTTTTTTCATCTCAACTTTTCCAATGATTGAGCATGTATTATGCAGCAGAAAAGAAGTATCCTTCTGTTATACCTGAACAAAAGAATCATACTTTATGAGCTCCTGGAAGACACCCTTCCTTAATTCGTAGATTGCTGACTTTGCAGCATCATCTTCTGCAAACTCTGCTGCCGCAACATACCTAAAATCCAGATTGAAGAAAACAAGAAATCAATTAAGGACCTATGTAAAAACAGCAAAGGCAATTCTAATTAAAACTAGCTAAGAGAAAAACATTTTCTTTTTAAATCTACCACTACATGTCAATACAAAATCTGGAAACTGAAACTCACCTCAAGCATTGTAATTTCTTTTTCCCCAAAGAATAACAATATAACCCTCCAATTGGTTTGTGAAAACCGCAAATTTTCATATAGAATTTGTGAAATAAAAGAAAAAATTTAAATGAATTAAGTATCGAGATGTATTTCGAGGTTATCATTTTAGTAATGAAATCGAAGATGTGATTTAGTGCATTTGACTATAAACTATTAATATATATACTTTAGAGTATATATAGGTTTGAGATATATATATATTAATTTGATAAAGAAGATAAATGGTACTTCTATATATAAGAATGAAATACGTTAAATGATTATGTAAGTGTGGTTATAAACCTATGTACAAGTATGTGAGTGATAAGATAATTAAAAGAATAAATAAATACATGTAAGCATATATAATTATTTAATTAAATAAAAAGACACATGTATATTAAATTAAATGTAATATACGTGTGAGTAATATAGATAAAATATATAATTATATAAACACCTAACCTATATATATATATATATATATATATAAAGTGTAATATCTAAGGGTTTAAAATTGAAAATAAAAGAAAAATTTACAGTTATCACATGGTTGCTGACAAAAAGAAAAGAAAACAAACATTTGAATGATTATTTAAGCAACCAAATGTTGCTTAGAAATTAAAATTTCATTCATCTTCTTTTCCTATACTTTCTCAGCAACCAATAACTAGGATTGGGTTGGAAAGTAGCTATATCAATCTTAAAATAGAAATTCAATACTCAAATATCAGCAGAGTTTCATAGAACAGAGATCCCCGTTTACAGTCCTAAATTCTCACTTTTCACAACTTAACAAGGTATACAAAAATCATGATGTTTTCCATTACCAAAATTTCAGCAAGGCAGCAGGGACATGCACCGGTACTACACTACTGACGAGTTTTTTTTTTTTTTTTGGCCAGACACTACTGACGAGTTGAAAATTAAAAGCCTGATTCTTCGATGTTCTTTTAATTTTGAATTAAATGTAAACATATCAATTCGTTTATATAGTTTGTGTTTATCTCATATAAAATCATGCTTGTATCGTATAGAACACGAAAATTTTATATTAAAATTCGTATTGACATGTTAAATACAATCTTTTTTTATTTTTTGTCCTATTCATATACAAATTTTGTTAAATTTTAACTCGTATTATTTTCGTGTCTTTTATTCAAGTCGTTTTTATGTCGTAAAGACTAATTAAATGCAACTAAACATGGAGCAAAGTTATCAAACCATTTATATATAAACCTTCCGTCGGATAATAATAATAATAATAATAATAATAATAATAATAATAATAACTCTAAATCATTCCAAAGCGTGCCAACTTGAAACATTATAGAAAATTAGCCAATTCATAAATATCTCATATATATATATATAAAAAATCTTCATAATTAAAAAGATTCATTTTTCATTTTCATTATCTTCTGACTAAACTATGTACGCAGTCTAAAGGTACTTAAGCAATTAACCATTAAAAGGAAATATCAATCTTCATAGGAAAATGCCAAGATTGAGATTCCAATTTCCAAAGCAACTGAACAATAACACCAAATAAGCAAATAAATCAAACAAGAAAGTAAGATGCATCTAAAAGAGCCTTCCATTTCTAAAGTACACCCTTTAGCAACTAGAACCAAATAGAAAGAAAAAGAAACCCGAGATTCTATTATCCAACAAAAGAAAAAAAAAAAGATAAAACAGAATTAAAAGCAAAGGAAAACCCAGAAAGAATGAAAGAAACAACAACTCAAGCCTGCAACTACATTTTTGAAATAAGTAGAGGATTAGAAGGAAACCCAAAATTATATTCTCCAAAACAAGCTAAACCCAGATTGAAAAATCTGTCAAAAAGACCAAAAATTAAGTGAAAAAAATAAAGACTCACGCTCGAGAAACGGCTTCGAGGAAGGGCTCTTCTTGGGCAACAAAAAGACGAAAGCTTTCGATAATGAGAGTCCCAGAAGCCAAACAAACACCAAAAGGAGAGTAAAGAGGGATCACGGACTCTCCAAGAACCGTGAACCAGAACGTTCTTGCTGTACCGGCCACCTCGGGGGGGAGAGCGGGCGCGGAGGACTTTTTAAAAGCGACCGCCATTGTATTTGACTATCTCCGAGTTGGAGAAGGAGGCGAAGAGTCGACTCGGTGCTGGGATGGAGCGAAGTTGAAAGAGCGTTTTGATTGAGCAGGCAGAGGAAGAAAAGAGTAAGCGCATGAAAGCAGAGGGAGTCCGTTGGCAGTTGCTTTTGTTGGCAATGGGAAGAAGAGAAGAGAGTGTGATAACTGAAAACGGGCGGGAAATGTGTGTATTTTATCTACTCGTAATCGGAATATATATAGTGACGTGAAAATTTGTTTTTGTTTTTGTTTTTATTTTTTTTATAATTTTCTTTTAATTAGTTTTACATTTTTGGATTACGTTAATTGGGTTTTTTTTCCTTTATATATATTTTCACAACAATAAATATTACTTATTTCGGAGGCCAAAAAAATTGTTACATTAATATTTTTTCCATTTTTATTTTATTTTTAGAGTATTTATGTTTTATTAAAATATAAAAAAATATGATTAACCTCACAAGTAGTTTTTCACATAAAAAAAATTGAAAGCAGTTAAATTATATTAGTAAGTTTAGTTTAATATTGTTGCTGCAATTAAAAATATTTGAGTTAAAAAAAATGCGCTTAAAAGTGTAATAAAAAAATATGGTTTAAGAATTTTAAGTGTTTAGTATTATTGTAAAAAAAATGTGGTAAATTGAAATATTTAATAAATATATGTGTAAAATAATAAAAAGTTAGAAACATAAAGATAACAAAATAATTTTATTAGAAAATTGCAGTTGAAGCGCAAAAATATTTCTTTTATTTGTTTGAGTTTGCAAATTAAACTTTAAAATTTAAAAAATCATATTTTTCTCACTAGTTGTGTAACATCCCAAATCCACAAAATACAGAATATTCATTTATTAATTACACTCACTTACCGGTTGGGCTGTCTGTGATGCTTATCAACTCCTATCACTTTTATAAGAATTATTAAATTATTACCTTAAGAGGTATATACATTCCCTTTAATTTAGAGTAGTACTGTACCATATTACTGAATATACAAAAGAATACAACATACCTTCGATATCAAATCTCTGTAAGATAATTCTCTTAGTCCGAACCCAATAATCTGTGGAGTGAAAAATAGGGAGTGAGCGATAATGTGCTCAGTAAGGAAGGTGTATGCTGCTTTATAAAATAACAGCTATCTTCCCAAAAACAAATTAATTATCTTAACCATCAAACCATAAAAAAAAAAAAACAAGAAGTTGAGACTAGGCAATAAATAAATCATGCTCTGTTCCTTCAGGAACATAAGTCGTCCGCTTTTGGGGTGCACTCGTAGGCCACCGTCCCTCACGGCTATCTCAGCTAGATCTATGGCCATAATATATAGGTGGTCCTCAGGTCCACTTGCCAAGTGACCTCGAGTCCGCTGATGACTTGGCGGGTCTATCAGCCTTGTGACGCCCTGAGGTGCACTCGTTGGTCCATTGGGCCGAGCCACCGCCCCTGGTGGGTCACGCAATTACATGAATGATAAAGCATGAACTCAGGGCCTAAAGTCTCAAAAATCACTTTTATCATTTCTACAAAATGATTTGATTTCCAAAAGGGTTTTATTGAATAGTAAAATAGCAAGTAATCTCAACATTTTCCTTATGAGAAAGGCACGGGTTAAACTGGCTCGCCCATGGCTAATTCGCCCATGTTCAGCTCGCCAATAGTCAACTCGCCAATTGGTCAACTCGCCCAAAAAAAAGGTTTCATATTTTTATTTTCAAAACATTAAAAATAATTCATTTTAGTTGAGAAAATATTCATAAATCAGTTTGCCCATGAGCAGTTCGCCAGGTACGGTGACCAGTGTTCGCCCGCCAGCCTTGTTTTTAACACAAAACGTAAAACTGGCTCGCCCAGTGGCTCGCCCATTATGGCATTGCATGACCAACTCGCCCATATCATAAAAATGGGGATCGCCCGATCCAACACAATATAAAAAGGGGTTCGCCAAGTTGGCTCGCCCAGATTTATATTGAACACAAGGCTGCCCACGATATCAAATACAATAAAAGGAGCTCGCCCAAATGGCTCGCCCGCCATTATCCGTTCACCCAAGCACATGATTATTCATAACAATGCATGTCAAAAACAAAACAATTTCTCAATAATTTCATAAATTTTAACTTCACAAGACATGCATTCACTTCACACACATCTCCCTTACCTAGTCTGATGCAGTCTTGCCTCTCGCTCACCTTTTCAATTCTCGCCTCCCAGCTGCAAGGTAAAATAGAAATACCTTTAATATTTTCTTTTTGAATTATTTCCTAAAATATTTACTATTTTTTTTCTTTCCATAATTTGCAACTCTTAGGCGAGACTTAAGACAATTTATAGCTTGCCATTCGCCCAAGACAGCTCGCCATTAGGGAATGGCTTATTTATCCAAGTTCGCCCAACAATTGGAGCTCGCCCGACAACCCAACTCGCCATGCTCATAAATTTTTAGTTCGCCACTCGTGGCTTTTATTCGAAGATGAGCTCGCCCATCAATTAAATTAACACTTGGCGATCTCTTCATATCCTACTTGCCTTATTGGCGACCACTAATATTCCACTCGGGCGATCACACCATTCTCGCCTTTTTGGCAATCCTCAATTCGATACATTTTGGGCGATCATAGCCCTTGCCATTCTCGTCTTTTTGGGCGATCATTTATCCTAGCCCATCCTTTGGGTGAGTACCTACTTTTGCTTGCCTATTTGGCGAGCTGTTGGATAATTACTTCGCCTATTATGTTTCTTATACATTTTAACAGGATTTAGCAACAAACCAGACTATATCTATGTTTATTACGTTGTAAAACATAGAATTCCAGCATTAAATATTAATAGAACCATAGAAATATGGAACTCACCTTAACGAAGTTGCTCTTCCAACAACAGAGTGTTTTCCTTGCCTTACTTAGCTTTGCTTTGCTTATTCCTCAACTCTTCAACAATTAGAAAAAGGTTTGGCTAATTAAGAATGAAGTTTTCATGGCTTATGTACGTGAGGAAATAGAAGAAACGTTAAACTTGCAAAAAACAAAGGATTGGGCGAGAAGGTTGTTTAAGGAGGGGAAGTTTGCTTCCATCGTTTTTTCCCCTTGAAGCCTCCTTATATAGCCATGTTAGTCCAACCAGGACTCACCATCTGCTCCTTATCCCTTCCTTCATCATTACCTCATCTTGTAGTGCATTAATTCATGAAGAAAATTGCACCAAAAAAACATCTGAAACGGCATTAAAACGGGTAGAAAAGTGCAGCAAAAAGGCGACAATAGCTCATTTTTTTCATACACGTTTTTGACTTAGTTTACTCTTCTTTTCTCCTTCCTTTCCACGCCACTTCCAACAGCCATTATTATTGACTTGCTCTTCTTTGCCATTAAATGTCTCACCTAATTTGTACAGAAAGTAAAGAGGCGTGTAGTCCACTTATAGCTTCTTACATTGACTTTTCTCTCTTCCTCTCTGCTCCAATCCACTTCCAGCCACTATTATTGACTTCATCTCATTCTTTTCTTTTGTCTTGTAGTATATTAATTCCTGAAGAATTTCTCAACACAAGACTTCGGCTGGCCCTTGTTTGTCCTATTGCCATTAATCCCTTTCACACTTTCATTTAATGCTTTTAATTTCTCTCATTCAGTATGGGCGATCAGGAGCCCTCTCCCCGTTTGGGCAAACTCCCTACTCGTGTAACATCCCGTTACCACATTTTTCACGTATTTTCATACAATTTTACCAGTTGGGCTGTTTGCGATGCCAATAACATTCTACAATGATAGTGATAAATAATAACATTTATTTATCAAATACGGAATATGAAATTCTTTTCATTATTCCTTACATCTAACATCCCTATTGTCTTTATTTCAATAAAGTAGTACTGTATACATATGTCTAAAATGTAAAAGAGAAGAGACTGTACCTGTCACGTTTAACATAACATGCCTCAGCGCTTTAAATGTAGCTGTACCCATCTGAGCTAATTCTCTAACTCCGTGTCTTTTGTCTGTGGAGTTAAAATAAAGGGGTGAGCGATTCATACGCTCAGTAAAAGAGACAGTATTCTGTTTTATGAAAACAAAACCATATTTTACAATTTATTTGTTTTTCAAAAAATCACAACGATAGGAAAACAGTGGTTATAGTAAACCGTCTCTCAATACATCATTCAAAATCACATGGTAACCAGTTTACTTTAAAATGTAGTAAACAGTAAACAGGATTCAATAAATCCTTTCAGTAAACAGGAACCAATAAGTTGAGACTAGGCATCACCCTATAAATAAATCATGCTATCATCGTTCCCCTCCCCCTTGCGAGAACGGAATAATCATCCCAAAAAGGGATACAATAGATCTATGGCCACAATCTCTAGGTGGTCCTCGGGTCCACTTGCCAAGTGACCTCGAGACCGCTGATGACTTGGCGGGTCCATCAGCCTTATAACTCATAATAATGCATGAAACTAGGGGCCTAAAGTCTCAAAATCATATTTACTTCATAATAATTTTAAAAAGTATTATTCTCATTTTCATAGAAAATGTAAAATGAAATCTATTCGCCCATGGTCAGCTCACCCAATCTGGCTCGCCCATGGTCAACTCGCCAACAAGTCTGTTGGCTCTTATAGGCAATACCGAGAGGGGGGGTGAATCGGTTTTTAACTACCCTTAAGCTCGCTTTTTCGGTTTTTCTAAATTCTCTAGCCTATTTGAATATTTTCTAAGTTCTCTAAGCTAGGCAAGCATGCAATCCAAGTTCAATGCAATAAACACACTATAATTGCAAGTAAATAAAGAGTAGGGAAAGAGAGATTTACACAAGCGATTTATAGAGGTTCGGCTACTTGACTACGTCCTCTACCTTGAGACGCTCCCAAGGATTTTCTCCAAATCCACTATCTTGAATTTGTGATTACAATCCCTCTTTTCAAGGCTCAAGAGTAACCTCCCTCTTTTTCTAGGCTCAAGAGAAACCTCTCTCTTTTTCTTAGGCTAAAGAGTAACCTCCCTCTTTTCTAGGCTTAAGAGAAACCTCCCTCTTTTCTAGGCTTAAGAGAAACCTCCCTTTTACAAGGAATGATGGGTTTACAATTGTGTAATCAAAGAAAGGCCTCTATGTAGGCAAGTGATTACAGAAATTAAGCTCAATGAAAACCTATACAAGATTTTGTGCTAAGCACTACAAGGAATAAGAGAATGATAGATGATGTAGACTTTGGAGCTCTTGATTGTTGTTTGAGGCTTGAGGAAGATGAATAAGATGATGAAAGATGTTGCTTGGTTGTTCCTCTACCTTCCTTTAGCTTCTAAGCCTCTATTTATAGCCCCTTGGATGGTTTGTGGACGTTGGTTGGAGCCAAAACCGAAACT
The DNA here is from genome assembly GCA_031772115.1 of Heritiera littoralis. NCBI lineage: Eukaryota > Viridiplantae > Streptophyta > Magnoliopsida > Malvales > Malvaceae > Heritiera > Heritiera littoralis. Next base: position 1,391,003 of record JAPDPK010000020.1, on the reverse strand, counting down.
AGCCGTTGTATCTCACAGAAAATAGCCGTTGGGGACTTTCTGATGCAAAGGGATCGATCCTGCTACAGTGGGGATCGATCCCTTTTGTCCAGAATCTTAATTCTGGGCTTCAGGGACCTTGGGAAGACTTTCTGCCAAAAGGGGATCGATCCTGCTACAGTGGGGATCGATCCTTTTCTTCCAGAGGGCATTTTTCCTGCACTTTTGGGTTAGAAATGATATGACCTTTGATCCTAATTCAACCCAAACCATTTATAAGTTTTAAGGGAGTTTTTCTTGACTTTCTCAAATGAAAATATTGTCCAAACATTCATCAAGTGATTTTCTAAAATATTCAAGACATTACAAAGTATTAAGACCAATAAGAGTATGTAATTAAATCATGGTCTTAAGTTTGATATGATCACTTGAAAATGAATTGAGAAAATCATGTGTGATGAGCAAATTTACAATGTGAATTAAGACATTAAAGCTTACTTAAGTTTTTGTCATTTCAAAATATATATTGCAATTTAAAGCTAACAATCTCCCCCTTTTTGATATGACAAAACTTAATGTAAATTTGCTTTGAAAATTCTTTGAAAAGAATACTCCCCCTCAAATAAAGCAGGATTTTATAAAGCTCCCCCTTAATATAAGCATGGGTTTTGAAAATGAATTTTCCCTCATTATCTCTCCCCCTTAATATCTCTCCCTATATCTATCTCTCCCTTTATCTATCTCTCCCCCTTTTTGTCATAGCAAAAAGAAGGAAAAAAATAAAAAAAATATGCTCCCCCTAAAATCATGGCTATGTGAGAACAAATAAAAATGCTCCATCCAACAAGAAACATGTTAGTACATGGGACTTATAGCACAAATAAAGAAGTCAATATTCTCAAAGAGTATGAAATATTTATGCAAGGAATATGACTTATGATCCTATACCAATTATTTATAAATGATTTTGATACCAATTGTTGACAAGTAATTTTGCAAGAAGGTTCCAATTGGTAAGAAGTTAAGCAAGTTGTATGTAAATATCTACTAAGGTCTATGACTTGCTCATCTCAATCTTATTAAGCACCTAAGTATATCAATTGTTCTTTCTAAAGTCCAACTAAGGTGCATGGTAATACATCATGATTATGAGCTAACATTAGGTGACATATGATGTGCATGAGCTCATAAATCACGTTCAAGCAAGAGTGTGCATAGAATCAAGATATATAGCAATTAACTACAAATTCTAGCACACAAGAGTTTCATGCAAAAATATCCTAAGTGAATTCTTCTCTATTTGTCATTTCAAACTAAAGAGCACAAGAAGAATTGTCAATTTAAAGCTCATACCAATTGGCAATTTAGTTTTGGCTTATCAATTATTGAAAATATGGTTCCCAATGATACTAATTGTTATTTCAATCTAAATACCAATTGTTACTAATGGTTGACTTAGTCATTTTGCATGAATCCAATATCTATGTGTAGTGTGTTCATGTCAAGAAAATAATCATTCCAAATATGCAAGAACACAATCACACATCATCAAATATGCATATGGATCAATTAAACATAAGCATACTATCATAAAGTATTAATCCATATTCATATTCACAAAGTTATACCATATGGAAGATTCATAAAATCAAAGTATTCAAGCAAACACATTTTCTTCCATGTTTTCAAGCACAAAAATCCTATGCTCATTTTCCAATTCAAGTCCTTAACCAATTATGAGCAAGGAAAGATTCAAAATTACCATTTTAATTAATTACAAGCCATATCCCTAGTTGTTATCATTATTTAACGTTCTAGAGGGTATATGCTATTTTAACTAAAATGGCTTCACCTAAGTGAATCAATATTATCAAGCTAAAATGTATTTTATCATCAAAAACCATAATCTATGAGTGAGATTAAGCACATAATATCATCAAGTAACTATTCTCATCTCATAGGCATGATTATTGATTCAACTTAAGTAAACATGCATGTTCAACATTAAAACAATCAAGATTCAATGGGTGTATATCAATTATTGGTGTTGTCATTAAAGCTCAAGTTCCATAGTAATTTGGCTATGAAGAATTGATTTCATGGATGATAAATTTTCATGCATTTGAACATTTAGGATCCATTTATCATCACACATTGCAAGCCAAGGAAAATTATGACCTTATACCAATTGTTGAATTTACATTTGAAATCAATCCTTAAGGTCAAGTTTTAATTATTCTTCCACTAGATGTATAATTATCATGAAACCTAGTGTGGAGTAGTTGAGTCAAGCTAAGAAACATAATCCTAAAAGCATGCTTGACTAAGATGAACAAAAGATATGAAAAACACTCATTATGCACAAGTTCATTAAATTCTCAAATATATCCATAAATTCTTGAAATAAATCTCAAAATTATGTTTAAGCATTCATTGAATATATTTCAAGATTATTTCACGATTCATGAATGTTTTTCAACAAGAAAAATGAATTTGCACTTGTGAGCTCAAGAAAAATGGTATTGATTGTTGAAAGTGATACCATTTGTTGGAAATGATATTAATTGATGAAGTTGAGGCATGATATCAATGAAAAATGAGTTTTCATAGTTTAAAGATCATCAAAAAGAAGTTAAAATACTGGATTTTAAGTTGAGAAGAGAGAAAATATCAAAACAAGGAAGAGTTCTTCTCAATTTCGGTAGAAAGCATGCAGGAGTGCCTTTTCTGGCCTGGGGGGATCGATCCTGCTACAGTGGGGATCGATCCCTCATATGTTCCTGCGGATTCTGCAGTTGTTTTGACAGAAAATTGGACTTGTGAGGTACCAAAACTTCGTTTTTGAGTGTTTTAAGTCCAAGTAAAGGTTTAAACATTTGTAAAACATGATTTTGGACTTGTATGAATGAAAAACATGAATCAAAAACCATTTTACAAAAGATTTTGCAATTTTGGAAAGATTTTCACAATAAAACACATTTTTGGCCTCAAAGGAGGTCATTTTGAGATTTAAACATATTTTGACCAAACCAATGCATTGAATTACATAAATATGTCAAAACAAACTTGTTCACATAGATTTTAAGCATATATATCATTAAAACATATATCTTGTGAACAACATGCCATGATTGTCAAAATACAAGTTCTTCATTAAGGCTCATGACAAGGCATTTTGCATATATGACATATTTGACAACTTTTGAGCAACTAAATATATTATCTAAACATATCAAACTTGCTCAAACTACAGAAATCCAATAATCATTTCAAAATTGCTAGACATGCTTTTCATCCAATAATCCAATGCACCACTCAAAAATCATTTTTCATGCCTTTTCATCAATCATTCAACTCACAAAGATTATCAACCACATTTTTCATCAATGCACAAATAATCAAATAAAAATTTTTAAGGAGGAAAGAATTAAGCTTACAAAACTCCTTTGCTAGAGAATGCTTTGCCTTGAATAGTTGAGTCCACCTTGTGCCATTCTTTGAAGAATTGTTGTGACCTTGCCAAGGATGGATCCTCAAGCTCTTCCTTTTTCTTATTAGCACAAGCAAACTCCATGAGGATGTGTTGAGCATTCAAACTCCATTGTTCCATTGTATTCCCATGCTCTAACACTCCTACAATAAACACATTCAAGCATGCTTTGGTACCCAAATTTTCTTGGGTCCATGAGAGTTAGTACAAATAATTTTTGATCCTTTTGGGATCCATTTCAAGCACAATTCATCATTATTTACAGCATGCTTAGGTACCCATATTTTCTTCACTACTCTTCCTCTAAATGTAGTTTTTCTATATGTGCATGCTTGTGAGGAGTGGCCTATCCTATTACATAGTGAGCATGTGAGAGATGTATCATGCATAGTATTTTTGCTCACTAAAAAGTTCTTAAGATGAGTTTCTTTTTGTTTTGCATTATAACCTAACCCATCTTTATCAAAGAAAGCTCTTTGGGTCTCAAGCATGTGATCTAATTTTTGTTGACCCATATAGAACCTAGAGAATGAGTTATGCAAATTTGTATTCTTTTTATTTAACTCATTTATTTCTAAGTTAGCCTCTTCTAATTTCTTTTCAAATTCTAGCTTAGCATTTATCAAGGCTTCATTTTCTATTTTTAATTTAGCAATGATTTTCTTATATTTGGAATTCATGCATTGAAATTCATTTGCTAAATCATTAAAGGCATTTTGTAGTTCACTAAAGGTATAGTCATTATCTTCACTAGAACTACAACTAGCCTCATCATCACTAATGGCCATAAAGCATGAGTAAGCTACCTCTTCATCTACATTTTCCTCATCGGAGCTATCACTATCGCTCCATGCAGCCACAAATGCTTTCTTCCTAGGCTTCCTATCCTTTTCCTTCCTAAGTAAGGGGCAATCTAACTTAGTATGACCCGGTTCATTGCACTCATAACACACTAAGGGGTCTTTTTCTCTTCTACTTGACTCTCCCCTATGATGTCTCCTATTTTGCTCTCTCTCATTCATTCTCATGAACCTATTGAATCTTTTGGCAAACATTGCCATTTCCTTTTCTTCCTCATTTCCACTCTCATTTCCATCATCTTCAATGACCTCATGAGTGGAAGACTTAAGTGCTACCCCTACTTTCTTTGAAGGCTCTTCATTTCTTTTTAATTTCATTTCATATGTAAGTAGGGAGCCCATAAGTTCATCTAGAGACAAGGTGTTAGGATCCTTAGATTCTTCTATAGCAGTCACCTTTGCCTCCCAAGATTTTGGCAAGCTATTCAAGATTTTCTTAACCATTTCTACATTGGAATAGCTTTTGCCTAATGCCTTAAGTCCATTAATTATGTTATTGAACCTAGTGTACATTTCACTCATGGACTCATTTTCTTTCATTCTAAATAGCTCATAATCATGTGTGAGCATTCCTACTTTGGTTTCCCTAACTTGATTGGTTCCTTCATGTGTGATGGCCAATTTGTCCCATATTTGCTTAGCATTTTCACATAGGGACACTCTATTATATTCATTGGGACCTAATGCACAAAAGAGAGTGTGCATGGCCTTGGCATTCAATTGTGCCACTCTCATGTCATTTGTGTCCCACTCATCCTCACTCTTAGGGACATCCTTTCCATCTACTTTCTTCATAGGAATTCTAGGACCATTCACTATAATTCTCCACACTTCATAATCATTAGATTGTACAAATAGCATCATTCTAGTTTTCCAATATGAGTAATTCTCACCATTGAAGAGTGGAGGTCTAACTAATGATTGTCCCTCTTCTCCTAGGGGTGTGCCTATATTCAAGTGAGCCATTTGTGATCGTTTTGCTCGATAGATGTTAGTCTAATTCAATCTCGAGCCCAAGCTCTGATACCAATTGTTGGCTCTTATAGGCAATACCGAGAGGGGGGGTGAATCGGTTTTTAACTACCCTTAAGCTCGCTTTTTCGGTTTTTCTAAATTCTCTAGCCTATTTGAATATTTTCTAAGTTCTCTAAGCTAGGCAAGCATGCAATCCAAGTTCAATGCAATAAACACACTATAATTGCAAGTAAATAAAGAGTAGGGAAAGAGAGATTTACACAAGCGATTTATAGAGGTTCGGCTACTTGACTACGTCCTCTACCTTGAGACGCTCCCAAGGATTTTCTCCAAATCCACTATCTTGAATTTGTGATTACAATCCCTCTTTTCAAGGCTCAAGAGTAACCTCCCTCTTTTTCTAGGCTCAAGAGAAACCTCTCTCTTTTTCTTAGGCTAAAGAGTAACCTCCCTCTTTTCTAGGCTTAAGAGAAACCTCCCTCTTTTCTAGGCTTAAGAGAAACCTCCCTTTTACAAGGAATGATGGGTTTACAATTGTGTAATCAAAGAAAGGCCTCTATGTAGGCAAGTGATTACAGAAATTAAGCTCAATGAAAACCTATACAAGATTTTGTGCTAAGCACTACAAGGAATAAGAGAATGATAGATGATGTAGACTTTGGAGCTCTTGATTGTTGTTTGAGGCTTGAGGAAGATGAATAAGATGATGAAAGATGTTGCTTGGTTGTTCCTCTACCTTCCTTTAGCTTCTAAGCCTCTATTTATAGCCCCTTGGATGGTTTGTGGACGTTGGTTGGAGCCAAAACCGAAACTAGCCGTTGTATCTCACAGAAAATAGCCGTTGGGGACTTTCTGATGCAAAGGGATCGATCCTGCTACAGTGGGGATCGATCCCTTTTGTCCAGAATCTTAATTCTGGGCTTCAGGGACCTTGGGAAGACTTTCTGCCAAAAGGGGATCGATCCTGCTACAGTGGGGATCGATCCTTTTCTTCCAGAGGGCATTTTTCCTGCACTTTTGGGTTAGAAATGATATGACCTTTGATCCTAATTCAACCCAAACCATTTATAAGTTTTAAGGGAGTTTTTCTTGACTTTCTCAAATGAAAATATTGTCCAAACATTCATCAAGTGATTTTCTAAAATATTCAAGACATTACAAAGTATTAAGACCAATAAGAGTATGTAATTAAATCATGGTCTTAAGTTTGATATGATCACTTGAAAATGAATTGAGAAAATCATGTGTGATGAGCAAATTTACAATGTGAATTAAGACATTAAAGCTTACTTAAGTTTTTGTCATTTCAAAATATATATTGCAATTTAAAGCTAACAAAGTCAACTCACCCATTGGTCAACTCGCCCAATGGTCAACTCGCCCAGTTTTATAAAACATGGGTCGCCCGCCCAAAACATATTAACAGAGTTCGCCATCCATTGGCTCGCCCGGATTTTAATAAAACGTGGTTGCTCGCCCAAAGGAAAATAAAAGGGATTCTTCGCCCAAAATCATAAAAGTTTGGCTCGCCCAAACTATGATAAACGTTTGGATCGCCCGCCAAAACCAGTTCGCCAAACCTTAGAAAACAAGGGCTCGCCCGCTCTGTACCCAATCATAACATAAAGGTTGGATATTAGCTCGCCCAACTGACACCCATTATCACAACAATTATCAAACCAATGCATGTCAGAAACAAAACATTTACCTCAATATTTTCATAAAATTTACTCCACAGGACATGCATTCACTTCACACACATCTCCCTTACCTGGTTCAACGAAACCTTGTTTTGCCTTGCTTCCTGCTCGCCAATAGCCATTTCCAATTCCCTGCTGCAAAATAATTTATTAAATTTTATTAATATTTTCTTTAAATAACTTTCATTCACTTGGGCGAGACTTGAGATAAATAAACCAGCTCGCCCAACTGATATCCTACTAGCTCGCCCAACAGAGCATTTAGTAGCTCGCCCATTTGAGCTCACCATTAACCAAATGGCTTACATGTGGGAGCTCGCCCAATATTTCTCCATTCATATATTGGTTAATTTTTTTGGGAGTTCGCCCGACAATCAATCCGCCCGCCATTACCTCGGTTTAAACTAACATGTGGCGATCTCGCCACTACAACATTCCAGCTCGCCCATGATCACTGAGCTCGCCCATGAATTAAACTAGCGTTGGGCGACCTTGCCCACTTGATCAACAACTTTGGCGAGTTCTTTATTTCTTACTCGCCACACTGGCGATTACTAACTTTCAACATGGGCGATCACCATAGTCGCCATACTCATCACTTTTCCAGTATTCTCTCATCATTCTACTACAATATCAACCCAGTTTCATTTTATACTTCATCTACTTCAAGATATCAATTTATTCTATTTCTATGATCTATCAAGAATAAATCAAAAGCAAGACTATACTCATGCTTCTCATACTTGTAATCATAGAAATATATCGTTAAATCTCAAGAACCATTAAATCTCACCTTAATCAACTGCACTTCCAAAACAGAATTCTTTCTGTCTCCTGTTAGCCTCACTTTGCTTATTCCTTTAGCTCTTCAACGATGAAGGGAAGGTTTTGTAAGCAGGTTTTCTTGTTTAGCCAACTTGAGGGTGAAGTTTAGTAAATCAAGCATGGTAGAAATGGAAGGAAATTAGAGTATCATCTTACAGTTACATAACCCTCGTAAGGAAGATGAAGTTTGCTAAACAGATTTGCCTCAAGTGTTTCTTTTTATATAACCATGCTTCTCCAATCAAAACTCATCCCTTAGCCTTTATTCCGTTTCTTTCCTCATTCCATGGGTCAGACATCCCTTAAATGCATGAAGACAAGCTACAGTTCATGTTGGCGTGAAAGTCTTCCTTCTACATGCCTCTTTCTTCTTCTAATGACTTTGTTCTATATTTCCACCAATAGCTTTCCAACCATGTCAGCCTTTAATCAATTTCTTGTCTCATGCAGAATTGACCAGCCTTTAACAGATTGAAGGAAATAACGTGTAGCAGTAGCAAAGTGTCATGAAGTCCACTTTGGCTGCACGTTGACTTCTATTCTCCTTCTGTTCTAAGCATCATTTGTTGCATTAATTCATGAAGACCATTGCAACAAAAGAAGTCAACTGGAACTCTTTTCTTCCTACACGTTATTGACTTTGTTTGCCAACCTTTGATGGCTACTTCAGCCAATAGAGTTCATCCCTTGTTAGACTTTTCTTCAACCTTAACACAATAGCAACAAAAGTCAATTTGGCTGCACGGTTTATTGTTTCCAACTGGCCAATACTAAGCAAATTATCATCTCGCCCTCGACTTACCCCAGGTCGCCACTTTGTTTTAATGCCAACTTAATATTTGGCAGTTACAGGATTATTTACTTTTCTTGGCGATCACTATGTTTCTTTTCCAATTTATTCCATATATAGGCGATTACATGCCCTCGTCCATTTGGGCGATCATCCCAACAACCCACTTGGCGAACTCATTGGCCAATAAGCCATTAATCATACTCGCCCATTTGCTATCTTTTAACTCACACAATCTAATGGGCGATCATGTGTCCTCGCCAAATTCGGGCGATCACCATACAAACCAACTTGGCGAACTCAACTATTCGCCAAACCAAAAAGGCAAACAATCAACTCGCCATCATCAACTCGCCACACTCATTCCTTGGGTGATCAGATGGCACTTCACATTGGGCGATCACCAGTATGGCTCAACTCGCCCACTTTGCTTATATCACGCCACACTTTGGCGAACTCACCTGTTCGCCGGTATGTCCATTCGATACCACTAATCACCCTCCATTGGCGATCAGCCTTGCTCGCCCATTGGCGAGCTGCTCTTTCTACTCGCTCATACATTATTTTACCGAAATTGCTCCATTTACTTCTTAAATTAAGGAGCTTTTTACTGAAGTGGAATTCAATATTTATTATTTACTTAATTTCCATTATCCATTTTATGACATTAGGGTCTACAGTAGTGTAGAATTAGGTCTTACAACTTGCCCTCGGCACCATCATTGGCGTTCTGTTCACCAATTTAGCTCGCCTATTGGCGAGCTGCTCGACGTCCTCGCCCAGACATTATTTTACCAACATTCTTCCATGCACATCTCAAGTTAAGGAGTTTTTCATCCAAGTGAAACTCAATATTCAATATTTACTTCATTTACATTTTCAAATTTTATTAAGTTTGGGTCTACAGTAATGTAGAATCAGATCTTACAAGTTGACATTAAGATTGGATACAAATAACTTTTAAATGTAGGATTCATTTTCAATTTTAATATTAAATTAGACCTAAATTATTATTAGACTACTTAAACTCAAGTTACTTTGATCAAATGTGAATTTTAGTCGAATTTTCGTAATTTTCAAGTTCATATTCCTTCATAAGTAGACTTTGATTAACTTACACCTTCAAATGCGAGCAAACAAAAATCTTTTTGCAGGAAAAATTAACCAAAATGAATTTAAGTTTTAATGAAATGCTTTTTTGGGCTTTTGAAATTGGTTTTTACTTATAGTTTTTTTAACCCCTCAAACCCATAAATTATAATAACAAGAAAATTGCACAGTATTTTCTTTGATTTTGAAAAATATAAATTATTTGTACATTTTAATGTTAAGTGTATGCATACTTTATTCATAAATTTGGATTTGATCCTTCTTAAAAAAAAATTATAATTTTATTAAAAAACTATCTATGTTCTCTTAAAATTTTTTAATCAGTCTATTTATTTTATAAAAGCTTCTAATCACACCCAAAAAAATACTTCTCACATCCTATTTTAAATTTTTTTTAAATACCAAAATACTTTCATAAAAAATTACACAATTACCCTTAATAATAATTTTTATTTTTTTTGTATTTTTAGAAATTCATTTTCGAGAATCCAATAAAACTCCCTTGAGTGAATTTCCTGAAGCACCATTGTGCTCTCGGAGATTCACTTCCGAGTGCACAAGAGGGCTCCAGAAATGCATTTTTAAGAGCCTAAATTCAGTAGCATTCACGTGTTGCCAGCGACAGCAAGATGCTAAGCATTTATATGTTGCCTGGCAGACCAGAAAAAATTCTGAAAAAAATAAGTGTAAGGTTTTTTTAGTAAGGATAAAACTGGAAAAATATTAAACTTTTTAGGTTGTGAAGTGTAATTTTAGAAATGAAATTTTAGTATTTAGGAGGGTGTGACTTTTCTTATTTTATTTGGCACCACAGTGGGTCTGATCCAATCACAAGGGTCCAGAGAAATTCTAATGGGCTGATTGTATTTGAATCAAAATCATGAATTTAAGTCATGGTTTTTTTTTTTTACAATAAAAATCTCTTATCTGAAAATTATTGCAAATACTCTAATTTTAATCTCTGACCTATTGAACAAACTCTCACACGTTAAAATACTTTTCTTAAAGACATTGAATAGTTATACGAAAGATGGGTATCTTTTAATCCAAAAGGAAAAACAAATAGTGTCATTTGATTTTTTTTGGTATAAACACTTTTTGGTTTTTAAAGGTCACTTTGAGTCTTGATTAATTCGAAGTCGAGCCAATTCAGATCTCATTAGAATAAAACTCTTTCAATACTGTTTTTTCTATTTATAAGACTCGAACTCAAGACTTTACTTAAGGAACACCAAATTCCTTCTATTTGGTCCAACAAACATTGGTGTGACATTTGATTTTGAGCATTATTCCACAAGAAAAAACAAATGAAATCATAAAGTTTCATATTTCCTTTTGAGAAAGATGAAAAGTCGAACATATAAATTCCAATTCTCAAGGCTTTCTTTTTCTTGAATTGAAAATCTAATAAAGTTTAATTTAACATTATTAGTCTCCAAAAGAAGCCCCTATAGTTCAAATGGGTCATCTTCTTCTTCCAACATTTCAGCTGCTGCATTCTCTTCCTCTTCATTAATCAATAAATATGGATTCCTCTCCATTGGCTGAAAATTGTAGAAAATAAAAGCATAGAAAACCAAGCTTGCACCTTCTTCCAGAACAGTAATCAGCCACTCCAATCTGTAATTCAGGAAAGCACCCACTGCAGAAACCACAATTCTTGTGAAGTACAAATACCCAATCACAACAATGTAAAACTGCTTGAAAAGTGTCAGTTTTTCCAGGTTCTTAGCTGCCTTTCCATCTGTCTTGGAGGCTTCTCTCAGGCTTCTTATTGACCAGATGATTGGGAAGAACACGACACAGCAACATGAAATATCAATCAGTAAGAACAGTTGGTTCCAAGTCATCCAATCTCTTGTTGCAGGCCCGGTTTCACTGATGACAACATAAGCTATGTTTTCAAGAACCTGTAGTGGAATCACTGTCATCAAAACCTGTTTTTCGCGTTCCTGAAGGTAGGGTTTCAGGAAAGACCAGCCTGTTCCGATCAGGATTATCACAGTGAACAGCATTATGCCTTTGAGAAATCCGAAAATGTAAAATGCAACATCCCATCCATGGGGAGTGCCTGTTTTCCTGACATACATTTTGTCCTCAGAAGCACAGATCATTTTCAGACACTTGAATAGAAGTAAAGCTCCCATTATCAAATGAATCTTCTCAACTCTAGGCCTTTGATTGAAACACGCGAAAACCCAGATCAGGAAGAATCCTGCATATATCAGAAAGAAGAGAAAATAGAGTTTTGGCAATGGCGTTTGGCCTGCAGGCAGGAAATCCTTTTCACCATCTTTCAGGTTATACATTTCTGTATGAACATGCATTGACACTTTGAATTCTGGTTGACAGTTTCCGAATACCAGATTGTATTCATCAGGTTCATCGATTTCTATAGAACTGCTATAAGTTGAATCAGCTGTGAGGTTTCGAACTTGAATTGGAGCTTTGCATACCTGCTTGATAATACACAGAAGCCTTTACTGTACTCAGATTCATTCCAGATATTACGAAATGATGGGACGTTAGCAATGAAAAATCCCATGGAAGAAGAATTGAATTGTGTGTTTTGGTGTCTCGATGTCCATGTAACGTTTCTTACTGAAATTGATATATGGCCATTTCTACCAAATCCGAAGCTCTCAAACAAGATCATAGACCGGTAATCATCAAAAATCCTAGTGTTCTTGATCTCGGACAAGGACACTGGGATGTTTGACAAAATCAATAACAATGCATATAATAGATGGAGTAGAGGGTGATGGAGAAAAGTTACAGAGAAGTTGAAATGTTTCATCATGTTTGATCAGTATGGCAACTGATTTTCCTGACGAGGAAACAGAACACTGACTAAAGGTAAACAAATTTTGGAGATCTGTTTGACAATTTCCATTGAAAACAATGTCGGAATTTGGATGGTTGATAATTCTGGTAAAAGTAAAAGAGGAACGGTTTGTGTGCCAAAGATTTGGGAGAATGACGGAATAATCATAGGACATGCGTCAATTTCATGGAAACTAATTCAAAGGATTTCTTTTCACCTAGCTTGTCTGATAAATTGTTACATAGCATATATATAGTACATCATTGATATCGATTTTTCTCATTCAGTTACAACGTGTCATCAGATTGGTTTCTTCATGGCAAAAAAGGAAACATAAGAAAAGAGCTTCCATTGATGAATTAGCAATCTTCTCTTGTTCCAAAGAACCAAAGGCGAGAATAAGATTGCAAAATGGAAAACAAGTTGGAATCTGCTATGCTAAACTACATAATTATATTTCATAATTACAAAATTTTTCTAGTTTCTTAAGTCACAGGTAGATTGCAGCCTTACTTCAATATCCTTCAAACCTTCTTGATAAAGGAAGTTGCAGGCTATATTGCCTAAATAGAATTGAATCTAACCAATTTACAAGCAAAATTGAGGCAAAGAGATGTCTAAGAAGGTCACTTTTTCTTTGGCTTTAGTTGTCTTCCGAGTAAGATAAGTCCTATTGTGGTGAAAGCAGACAAGAATGTGGAAGAGTAGAAAAATGAGTAGTGCTCCCCTTAAAGACTGCATCACAAAGTTTCAAGTTTCAGTATCAAGCTGTAGGCTAACAGGCTATGTGAGAGAACAAGCTCTGATGGAATCAGAGACACATTTTCAAGCACCTTGGCTAGAAGAAGAGCATTGTCATTTGCATATTCCAATGAACTCTCTGGAATGCTTTGGATGCCCTGAGATATTTGCCATGAAAGAATCCTGCATTTTAAAGATTAAGATTACATTATTTTAGGGTTTGTTGTCATAAATGAATTAGAAAAGACAGCTGACAGTGTAAATGAGATATTTACCCAAAAACAAAACCTATTGCAGCGCCAACATTTGCCTTCTCGGATGTTACCTCAACCTGAAGTTCTCCAAACTGTAATGGAAAAAAACTTTTGTTTGCTAATTTTTTCAGGTGCATTTGATTGAAGATACATCCTAGAACAGGTGGAGGGTTTCCATCTACCTTTAGCATCCTAGTTTCCATTTTTGGTTGTTCATCAGTGGTTGCAGATACCGAACTTGCAGACAGAAGTCTTCCGGCTGCACTCATTGCTTTTGCAATCTACAATGGTTCAACTGAAGATTGCTATACTTTGTGACAAAATATAAAAGTTTCCTAGGGCTAAAACAATTATAATGAATGTTCCCTTGGAGAAAAAAAATGTATGTCGAATACTTTTTGACATAGCAGTAAGCTGATACGAGGATGAGGTTTTTGCACTATTTCTTTCCTTCTTGGTCAGGAACAACAATACATATTTTGGTATTTCTCCAATATCTAGAAAAAAGTTTCATTGCTCGTAAAACAGACAACAATGAGAGCCAAAAAAATTAATTTCTAGGTTATTTGAGTTACCTTTTGTAGTTCCCCGTGACCATAGAGTCCCATTGCCTGGAATCTCCTTCCGGCAGCTACCAAACATCTTCCAAATGCTAAAAAGCAGCAAATGGGGGAAAACAAGCTTCAGAACAAACATTCTTTAGAATGTATTTAAGCATTATTTGTGTAAGTTTTTTTCTTGCCTGATTTTGCACTGTCAGTCAAGGAGCTCCCCAACAGAGGGAGTTTACTTGCTAATGTATGGGAAGTTGATGTATCAGCTAGCTCCCAAGCTCTGGAGAGATTTAACAATGTTTCTCCCAACTCTAGGCCACACTGAAAAGATCATTCAAAAAGCTAAGTTTCTCTCACTAATTTATTCTCGTAAGTAACACAAAGGTTATCAACATTAAGGAATAATCTAAAAGGATGCAAAACTGGTAGCCAAGCTCCAGGTTTCACCAGGTTGGTCCAAATCCAAAAGCATGATAGAGAATAAGTATTCGCAAAGAAGTTCAAGTATCTGGTTATCTTGAATTTGCATTTAGTTTTGGTAGATATCTGCAGATGAAGACTGACATGAACAAAAATGCAAACAGAAACTAGTAACCTATTATTTGCACTTTATGGATAATTTAATATGAGGTATTAAAATAATTAAATTCTATAGTTTCCATCTGCAACCTGCTTTGTTCTAGAACATGGACTGCAAAATCTTTATCAGGACCGTGTTCTGGAATAAAGCAAATTTGTACACTGACTGCAACACCAATAATTGTTGATTTTAATCTGCCTCACTAATCTTTGTATATCTGCTTTTCCATTCTCTTTTATCTTTAAATTTGTTATACCGTATCATAATTCTAACATTTTCAAAAGACATTAACGAGAAAGTACAGTGGTAAACTATAATCCTGCCCATGTATACAAGTATGGTCCGGATGAAAAGAATCAACTGAAATTGTAGATCAATGCTCAAAATTGCTTGCATTGAAAGGCATGTGATATTAAAGATCCAAAGCAAAATAGAGTGGATGGTGCCAGAAGGAAGCAGTGGCCCAGGTTATTCAGTTATGTAGAATAAGTCCCATTCTTCAACATTGTTTGTTGCAGTTATAGTATACCGTTGTACTTTCTCGGCAAATACATTATCTTTGAAATAATTAATAATAATTTCCATCTAAAATGTTGGAAATTATTTATACAAATATATAGCTTATGTCAAAAAAAAAGAGAAGTCGAACTATTGCTATGCCAGATTGAATAGATGCTAAATGAGTAAGCCCAATAACTTAAATCCCCCTTCTGCACATTCACTTCTAACGCTCAATGGTCTAGGAAAATACTCCAGAGTTCTTCCTAGCAAAAGATATATGACTTGACCTTTCAATTCATTCTTTTCACATTACCTCACAAATTTGGAGACCAGAACATTAATTCAAGAAATTAAGCAACCAATGACTAAGTAAAGATAACTAACCTCATTAATCACAGGTCCATTTGACAGGTCAAAAGCTGCATCATTTAACTAAAAAACATTTATAACACACCAAAGCACCATCAATTTACATGCTTTTAGAAAAACCATAAAACCCAAAACATCATAGAGATTGTTAATTATATCCAAATGAGTCACTGAATTCATCTTACATCTAATCGAAGATCACCTGGTAATTGGGAAAAGTAATCTGATGGAAGAGCAAGGCTGTCCTGCAACCATGCAAAGCAGAAAGAAAGAAAGAAAGAAAGTAAGCGGTTAACATTTAAAAAACAATGCAAAGAAAAAAAACCTATGAACTTAGCACTTACAGCAACTTCTTGAAGAAGGGTTTGAGGGTTGGGTTCAAGGGATTTAGAAGAGTCTGATTCCGTGAGAGCAGAAGAGATAGTTTGAGGCTTTGAGAGGTAGAGGTTTGGGGAGTTAGAGGGTTTTCTTAAAGAGGTTTTGAAGGGTATATGGTTGGGATTTTTGTGAAACAAAAGGGTAAGATAGGGGCATTGAGTTGAGGGAAAGGTGAGAGGTTGAAGTAGAGAAAAAGAAGAAGGCATTTCTGAAAGTTCTGAGTCTTCAGTGCCAGAAGCTGTTGGGATTTTTGGTAGTTTTAGAAGCTAGCTTCTTGGACTTCAATTTATAGTTTCTTTCTTTAAGTTTTCTTGTGGATAAGAGTTTGGCTTTTATGAAGGATTGAGGACCCACAACTGATTTTTTTGGATAATATGCAATTCTAAAGATTATCCATACATTTCTGTTCTTCTCTTTTTTCTTTTAATAAATGTTGAAAGATGGATGAATCTAATGCTGAAAAATAAAAAGAACCCTCCTCAGAATCCAAAGAATCTCCTTACATACAAGTTTCAACTAAAAGTCAACCAGAGAATTCTCTTGATTTCCAATAAAATAGAGCTCCGCCTTTTTTTCTCTTCTCATGTAGTATGCTTCTAATAGTGATTTGCAAACACAGATTCATTTAGACATGTTTTCAAACACACTTGAATAAATAAGTGAAACATAAAGAAAATATATTTTAAGTTTATATAGTTTGCAGCATGGAACAAGAGAGTTCAAGCTTTCAAAGAATGATTCAAGTAAAGAAGCCTGTAAAATTGCATTAATCCCCCTAAACTTTCAGAATTTGAGAAAGAGGGGAGGGGTTTGTGATACAAAATTGCCTATAATCATGTTTCCTAAATACAACTTCTCAAAGGTCTAAACTTAAAAAATGGGTACATTTGAGACTGCTACTAGCTTAGCTTGGTATCAGCCAGTAAACTTCCAACTTTTGCAACCTTAATTTGCTTGATTTGCCCGGTCAATGGACACTGCACTTTGGTCCAACTTATCGGAACCATTGCAGCACCTATGGTAGACAACAAAAAGGGAAAAGCTGAGACATTGTTGAACACATAATAGTGGATACACTAAAAAGCCAATAGTACTGCTGAGAAACAAACAGCTTCGGTTTCAGACCAATTTAGTAGAATTGCCAAAGTGAAAAAAAAAAAATCTTACCCGCTGAGCTCTCTGCAGACACAACACCCAGTTCATTCTTTGCAGTTGATAAATAATAAGACAGTGCATCTCCAAGAGACAATAAAGGAACTGTGTTAAGGAAAAGTATTTGCATAACAAAACAATATAAATGACAACATGATTGTCTAATTTTCAACTGATTGGATAAAAGGTTGAGATTAATGAATAAGACAATGCTACAACATAAAGGTTGACACCACAGCTCTGACAATATCACCAGGACGAAATGACAAGTGCATATGCACTTTGTCAATTCAGTTGCTCTAACATCCTGTTGCCTGTTAAAATAAACACTCTTTCAGTTATACATCCCTTTCACAAAATCTAGCCAGAATCAGAAGCAAATAAATTCATTAAACTTTCGAAATTCTCATGGATTCTAGGCAAATTACAAGTAATGACAAAATAAATGCTGTGTTTTATACTTATAATAGATTGTGTGCACTTTAAACTGCTCATTATATCCATATATCAAAGAAAGAAAGATGGAGGGAGGATATGCTAAATACTGAGAGGATAATTTCATCAACCAATTTAAGTCAGCATACTTTGCTTTATGAAGTAGCAAGCTGTCAAACAGGTCATTTAATACATGAATCATGGGATACAGGGAAATGACAAATATCTTGAGAACAAATTGGTATACAGCCTCCGCATTATAGAACCAAAGTAAAACATGCAATTCTGACAGGACCAAACACTTCTATTATGTTAGAAAGAGTGGGGTGAAAGTAAATATAGTTTTGAGGTCACAAATACATCAAAGATATTTAACATTTAACAATCCTTGTCGGAAATACCAATTCCTAAATGATTGAAATAGACTACTGAAAACGAAAGGATTACATCATTGTTGAATAAGAAAACTGACCCCTAATCCTGATAAATGCAACAGGAAGATTAGCTACCAGATTATACCAGTGAATTTTTCTTTCACAGACTTTGGACAAACACACGTAATATCAGCTAATGCGGTCCTAGCCATCACCTTTGTCACCTATTATTCAAATAAAAATAAAACTTTGATATCACAAAGCCAATAATGCTCAAGATAATAAGAATATTTCAATAAATATAGATGAGAGTAAATATACAGTTCAACACTATTATTTTCCAAACAAAAACATAAATTACTTCAAGCTGTCAGCCAAGATATTTCTTTTAAAAACAATAAAAGCAAAACTTACTCAAGCAATGACAACAGAACCAGGCTCTGGAACAGCACCATGGGCTTTGTGACCAGTTACTCCCACAACTGGTCTCTGGACATGAATATGATAGCCATTATCAATAACAACGCAAGGATACTGACACATTAATTATATAACATGAATTTTTATTATCAAAGGACTAATTCAACTACAGCAGCAATTGTTTATACCTACCTAAACAAGTAAACGTACAAGAAAATCCACTCAAAAAAAAAGAGATAAATTTATATAAGCTAAAAACCATACTTACTTATAACAATAACACAATAAAAATTTAGTAAAATGGATTCAATTTTATCTAAGCTAGAACCCCATAATTTAAGTTAAGAAGTAACATAACACCAAACAATGAAAAATAATTGTGGTCAAATTAATCTAATTGTAGGATAAACTCTATAAAGCTAAAACCCCAGACTTCATATTGATGAATGAATAGGAAAATAACGGGAAAAAAAAACTTTGTGGGTTAAATTGATATAAGGTAAAAAACCCAGATGGAAAAAGCAAAGAAACCTGGTCAGGAGAATCAGGAGGGGGACATCGGATGCGGCGAAAACCAGTGAGGGAAGCATAGATGGTCTTGTTGCGAGGAGCAACGTAGGCTCCTTTCCCTGCTTTGAGCTCAGTGGCTCTTCCCAATACCTCTCCTGGCGTTATCATCTCTGTTTCATCCATTTTTTTTGGAGCTTTCTGCAATGAGAAGCAAAAACTCTGCCATTGCTGCTTCTTTCTTTGGTCGAGAAAGCTTGTTACTTTCCTTCTGTCTGTCTCCCCCGTAAACTAACTATTTTTCTTTTTTTTTTTAATTAAAAAAGTTAGTAGTACTAATAATATTCTATTTTTAAAAAAAATCTTAATATGAAAATAAATATTAGAGAGGTTCTAAACACAATTTAACCATTGCTTGATATACTTTAATTATTAGAAAAACTTAAATCCTAAAATCCTTCTAAAATTACTCCTCACAATTTAAAAAATTTAACATTTTTTCCATTTTGTCTTTTTTGCCAAAAACATTCCACCTCTCACTCATGTTCTGCAAACTATAATAAATCTCACCGAAAAGTGCCGCCAGGCCCGCCTTTTTTAATTTAGTAAATTTATTTCTTGTGAGTTGTTCAGAAAGTGTTGCCGGCAGCATGCAAATGCTGCCAAGCCACCTTTTTTTTTTTTTTTATTTTAGTAAATTATTTTTGGCGAGCTACAGCTCACAGAAAATGCTGCCTGACAGCACTTCAACTTGAATGCTATCAAACAGCAAGCAAATTGCTGCCTGGGCAGCACTTGACCGCTGCTAAGCAGCATGCATATGCAACTTGGCAGCAAACTAATAGGGCTTTCGAAAATTTATTTTTGAGAATTTCGTACTTTTAAAAATTTATTTTCAAGAATACAAAAATTAAAATTTAAAAATATTATTAAGAATAATTATGTAATTTTTTATAAGATTTTTTTGATATTTCAAAAAAGTTTTATTTTTTTATTTTTTTAAATTATATATCATCATTTTAATTTTATGTGTGTAATAACCCTTATACAAATTTCAAACTTACTTGAAAATTTCTTTCATAAATATTAAATAACAAAATAATTACTACCTTAATTCAAAGATCTAATGATTATAAAAAATTTATTCAAATTCATTACAATTCGTTTTCAATCCTTGTAATTTTTGTTATTTCTTAATTTGGTTTATTTGTAAAAAAAAAAAAAAACCTTCATTAATGCAATGGATGTGACATATTCTTATCTTTTAGCAATTTTCTTTTAACGACATTATCCATGTACACCTAACAAGATATTTGATACTTCATCAATTCACGCCATCCATTTTGCACAAAAGTCATATTCATGGGGCTAAAGTCACCATCTCAAATTGTGGGTTTGTCGTTGCTTTTGGGTTGGAAGTTAGAACAAGTAAAATGATATGCAGTGTCATCATTGATTTTGTTGCTTCTACAATATTTGTTGCTTCTACAAAAATTTTTATTGAGTGATAACGGATTATTAGGTTTTGACCAATATATGTATTAGAATTAGATTATGCACATTTATTTACGTTGAATTTAACAAATTTATAAGAAATTATGATCTCATAATTTTGTATTAAATTCAAATTTGAAACAGTCAAAAGAAGAATAAATTCTCTTGCTTTAATATTTTACATATATTAAATTAAAGATTCCATAAAATTAAAGAGTTTAATTTCAAAATAAACTTTGAATTCTTAGATTAAAGATTTTAAAAGTAACTCAACTGTTTATTATTTAAATAATTAATCAATACGGTATTTACTCTTTTGTAAAAAAAAAGATAATTCATTTTTAATTTAAGTTTAATAATAATAATAATAATAGAAGCACATGCTTACAGAATTTTTAAATTTTCTTCTTCGAATTTGTACTTGATTGGATAATAATAACACATCATTAAAAGGGGAAAAGAGAGAAAAAAGAGAGATAAGATGCCTACAAAAATATGGTAGAATTAATTATGAAGATTATGAAGAAGCAAATTTGTAGTGTTTATCAATGGCAACAGATACATCCCAAGTGCAACTCAGTCCCTGAGGGATTGTCACAAGATCACCAGCACCAAATTCTACAAACTCAGACGATCCTTTAGCATACACCTTCACCTTTCCTCTAAGCAAATAGCAAGTTTCTTCAGCATCAAATTTCAGCAAATACTTCCCTGGAGGGCATCCCCATCTACCAAAACAACCCAGAAGGGAAAACGAAGTCATGATCAAGGAAGTAATTTAGAACAGCTAGAGACAGTCAATTATTTATGAACTTACTTAGGCCAGGATTTAATACCCAGTTCAGATAATCGAGAATCCGAAGGATTGCTTTCGACAGTGATACTTAAGTCCGAAGAAGATGAACCTAGTGTCGGTGTTGTTTCCATGAAACCAAAGCAGAAAGAAACTAAAGAAAAGAGGCTGAAGACAAAAGAAAAAGTAAAAGGGAAAGAGTTGGCTAATGCAGGATTAACATATGGTCGTTGGCCTGCCTTTATATAAAAATAAGGTATTAGCTTAGCTGCCAAGGGGTGGAAGGAATCTTTACGTGATAAGGAAGTCGTTGTTTACTGCAGAAATTTATCAGCAAACACAAAGCAATGGCATGTGCGATAATTTTGTTTTTAGGTTAGATATATCCAAGATTATTTAGTGAAAAAGTTGCCTTCAGCTAATTGGCTCTCGGCTTTTTCCCATATAAGAATGGTTTCTTTTGACTGGGTTCTCAGGTTTAATTTTCCAAGATTTATGTCCTTTGATGACTGATGCAGCCCACTTTGATCGCTTCTTTTTGGCTGCGAGCACTGCAGCAGAAAATGAAATATCAGTCGGCTTACTTGTTTTCCCTGCCAGGGAAAACATAAAGAAAGAAGTGCATTGAAGCACATGATTTTGTTTGTTTTAACTTTATTAACTGATTGATAATATTTGGATGATTGGAGTTTTTTGGGTAAAGGAATGAATGTGAACACAAGAAATTAGCACAGTACAAATCAAATAACAGAAAAAGCTGGACATGCACGTGTTACAGTTCTAAAATATATAGTATTTTGTAGCTGTCACTTGCCATTTTTCCCTTCCAAAAGGAAAAAATGCTTTGGTTCTTTTGCTCTCTTGTGTACTTTGAACATGATGAAGCATCTTAATTAGTTCAAAAGTTGTTTTCTACCAAATTAAAATCTGTACTCTATGAACAACCTTTTTGTTTTGGAAAGGAGGAAGAAAGTGAGAGGGGTTTGGTTTGGGAGGGGACCGGAGATTTGAACTATAACTGGTAAGCCAGGTAGATTCTGACCCCAGAGTTATCCAAATTTTGGATTGAGACTTGATGGATATGATCTGAACCTAGCATCTTTCCTGCACAGATTGGCTGCTTTAATAGTAGAAGAGTAGTTTTACAGCTTCTAATGATCATGGAATGTTAAATCTAGTATAAAAATTGTTGTATTGACACAGGTAACCCTTAAAATTTTACACCTGCAATCAGGTTCAAATCTAATTTCTGTCAAGTTTTATCAAGTGAGAAGCAAGGAATGCAATTTTACTCATTTGTCAAGTTGTCCTTTCAATTTCACTTATAGAAGCAAGCAAAGAAAGTAGCCTAAGCCTATATTGGAAGTTCTTGAGGTTCTCATAAATAGTACTGATTGGTCTAAAACCTACGTAATTGTTGAGGGTAAAAGGATTTGAACACCTTTAGGATATATTTCAACACTGTCTAATCACCTGTGGAACATTGCTGAGTTTGAATTGTCATCATGATCCAACAGAAGATACGTGTAAGACTGGTTCTACCATTATCAAGCTCAAATTTTTTGCAAATTCTTTCCTCAATTTGGACAAGTCAATCAGCATTATCAATGAAAGTCATGAGCTCTTGGAAGAATCAAAAGAGGAAAGCACTGAAGATAAGACTAAGGATGAGAACATGAACTATCATCAACTATGGTCATAAAACAAGCTTCAACTCCTTAACTATAACTTCACATAGTGATTCTCACTCAATTATCAAACGTCTCGCTGTTATCTAGAGTTTGCTTCAGCAGCTATCCCACAATGAACTTCAAAATAGTATTCTCTTTCTCTATGGTCAGTGACTACAAGAAAATTATATGCACTTTAGAATATATAAGGAAAGAGTTAATCACTAAGTTCTCTACAGAACCACACTACTAGAAAATGAGGCTTTAGCAACCATAATACGCAACGACTAACAATGTCGTTGCAAAATGTAATTATATTTGCAACGACTTTGGAAAGTTGTTGCTAATTTGATTTTTTTTATACTTTGCACAATCAAATTTTTTATTGTTGCGGATTCATATCCGACTAACAATGATTAAAAAAAATCGTTATGAAATATTATTATGTTTACAATAACTTTTCATTGTCGTTGCCTTAAAAGATTTTAAAAAATTTTATGCAACGCCTAAAAATATTGTTGCGATATATATATACACATATATATATATATCATATTCATAACCACAAAAATATGTTTTTTCGAAATCTTATCAAATTTGCAATTACTTTTCACAGTATTCAAAATAACACTTTTATCTCATACAAAAGTAAATTTTTTTCTATATAATTTGAAATTTTATTATTTTTATTATCTTCAAAATATCAACATCGCAAATTTACTCTACTTTTACTTTGTATATATTTATTTGCATATTGCTATGTTTATGCTTACACCTATTTTATCAAAGGTTAGCTTGCCCATTTTGGTTTTCCTTAATTATTTTAATTTAAAAAATAAAAAATTCAAAATTATAGTTTGCTTGAATTAAAACTACTAATTACTCTTAGATTAAAACTCTTAGTAGTTAAAATTTTTCGAACTCTAGGATTAATTTTTGTAAAAATAAATCCACTAAATAAAAGCTTACCCTTTTTTTTAATAATAGAGAGACTTTCATTCAATGATAAACTCATAAATCTGGGTTACAAATGCCAAAAGCTCGAGAACCCACCCAAAAACCACTCCTGCCTACAAACCGTTCCAACTTTGACAAATTATGAGCCAAACGATTATGCTCTCTTTTGAAAAAATCGAAATTACATTCCTTGAATTGCTCCCCTTTTCCTAATAGTTTCAATCAATACTCCACCTTCCCAGATTCATGGTTTTTTTTTGTTTGTTCAAGACAAATTCATGGGTTCTGGTTGTGAATTTCCTCTGTAAAAATATTACTTACTTGATTTTAAGTTTCCACCTAAATTCTAAATAGCCCTGTATCTACCCATGCTCTCGATTAGTCTTTCAAGCTCTTCTTTTGTCTTTTCTTTCACGCATTTCCACAAAATATTTCTCTTCCTAGAATAGCCATTTAAATTCATTTAAATTTTTGTTGATTTTTACTGAATGTATCTGTTGTTTTTATGCTTAAATATTAAAACAGAAAATAATTATTATCTAATAATGTAAGCGGTTTTAAGATATATATATATAATATTGCTCACCTCTCCAAAGCACACGGTTTTAATATTTAAATACAAAGTTTTACCGCCGTTTGGGAGTTTAAGCCCTAATTTCTCTTCTACTCTATTTTTCTTGCGCCATTGCCAAAGTTTTCTTCTTCCACGAATATTTTTCCTGCGATTGATCATCTTACCAGTTTTGTATCAGAAAGCTACCCCTTTCACCTCCTTACAATCACCGTCCTCAGCCTCTTCCAATTGCCTTTATTTTCTCCTCGCCATTGCTTCAAATCTTTCTCAGCCTTCCCCATCTTTTCTCTTGTTTGTCTAATTCTTGACATAGGAACCTTTTACGTAGGGTTGGAGTCCATCTTCTTGATGGACATTGGGTACAGAGAAAATCCAATACTGGAGCTTCAAAATCGACTGACCTAGCCGATTCCAGAAGCTTCAAAATCTCTAAATTATGATAGTAAATTAACATTTGTAGAGTCAGGGCTGTCCAATTCGCTGACATCGGTTGCAAGGGAATGAATATTGTGAATTCAGCACTGGTTTTCAAGTTTCTTCAACCACCGATCATTGAAGATTTTAGTTTTCAAACCTCCCTGTTTGTTGCATTGTTGCTCTTGAAGGAGTTTATTTTCGAAGATCAACTTTATTATGTGTGTATATATACATACATATATATATGTACATATATATATGTACATATATATACATATATATATATATATAGACACACACTTAGTAAACTTGTGTCTTTAATACTATTGCAGTTTCTAACATAGAGTAGCATATTTATTCTTTGTGTATTTCATCAGTTTCTTTAATTTCTTTCTTCAAAGATCACAGACCTATGAGCTGCATAATTGTAAGACCCGATTCTACACTACTGTAGACCCTAATTTCATAAAATGGATAATGGAAATTAAGTAAATAATAAATATTGAATTCCACTTGAGTAAAAAGCTCCTTAATTTAAGAAGTAAATGGAGCAATTTCGGTGAAATAATGTATGGGCGAGTAGAGAGAGCAGCTCACCAATGGGCGAGCAAGGCTGATCGCCAATGGAGGGCGATTAGTGGTATCTAATGGCCATACCGGTGAACAGGTGAGTTCGCCAACGTGTGGCGTGATATGAGCAAAGTGGGAGAGTTAAGCCATACCTGGTGATCGCCCAATGTGACGAGGGATCTGATCGCCCAAGTGATGAGTATGGCGAGTATGATTAATGGCCTTATTGGCCAATGAGTTCGCCAAGTGAGTTGTTGGGATGATCACCCAAATGGGCGAGGACATGTAATCGCCTATATATAGAATAAACTGGTAAAGAAACATAGTGATCGCCAGTTGTAGTGTGAATCAAGACAAACTGGTGATACTCAGGTGCATGCAGAGGCGAGCTTGAATAATTGCATAGGCAAGCCTGAGAATGTTGGCGAACTGAAATAGAGATTGGCGAGCTGAGATTTCAGATTGAATAGGCGAACTGGAACTGGAATCAGCATGTGACCATTGCAGCCAAAATTAACTTTGTAAGTGATACGGTTTGAGACAATTAATAGAGAGGATGTAAAGTCAATAAAGGAATTATCCTTATTGGTTGAGGAGTAAAACAAAGTCAATAGCAAGAGAAAAAGGCGTGTGGAAGGAGGACTTTCACGCCACTTGTGCTGCAGTTTTTTTTCATACATTAAATAAATGAAAGACGTGAAATAAATGAAAGAAGTTGGGATAAGGCCAAGTGATGGGTTCTGATTGGATAGCATGACTATATAAGAAGAAATGCTTTATGAAAACTCATTTGGAAAACTTCACCCCCTTCAAGAGAGCTATGCAACTGCAAGTTGATATTCTGACTTCCTTCCATTTCTACCATGCTTGATCTATTAAAGTTCTTCCTTAAGTTGGCTAAACACATAAACTTGCTTGTAAAACCTTTCCTCCATCGTTGATGAGCTAAAGGAATAAGCAAAGTAAGGCCAACATGAGACAAAAAGTGTTCTGTGCTGGAAGTGCAGTTGGTTAAGGTGAGTTCTATATTTGTATAATTCTCTTGATGCTCAATGATAGATTTCTATGTTTTATAAAGTAATAAACATATATACAGTCTTATTTTTAGTTAGATCCTTAGAGAATATGAAAACAAGGAAAATAATGGAATAAGTGACGAGAATGGCGACTATTGTGATCGCCAATGATGAAAATTAGTAATCGCCAATGAGGCGAGTAGATAATAAAGAACTCGCCAAGCCCAAGAGAGCGAGGTCGCCCAACTTAGTTTAATTCATGGGTGAACTGATAAATGGCAAGCTCAGCCATCATTGGCGAACTAAATAAAGTGAAGTGTGTTTGTGGGCGAGGTCGCCACATGTTAAGTCATTGGCGAGCCCACCTTGGACTAAAAAGCCTTGTCGGGCGAACTCACTTGAAGATTTGTGGCGAACTGATATTGTGGACAAGCTCCCACAAAGAAGCCACTATTGAATAACAAGCAAGAATGTTGGGCGAATGGCGAGCTCTTCGTAAGAAATATAATGTCAAGTCTCGACAAAGAGTAGAAATATTCGAAAATGAAAATATTAATGGAATGTATAAATTATTTTGCAGCCAGAAATTGAGAGTTGATAAAGGCGAGTAGGAAGTAAGGCTTCGTTGAACCAGGTAAGGGAGATGTGTGTGAAGTGAATGCATGTCCTGTGGAGTAAATTTCATGAAAATTATTGAGAAATTGTTTTATTTTATGACATGCATTGTTTGATAATTGTTTTGACTTGGGCGAGCTACAAAGCCGACCCTATGTTATTTTTAGCAAACTGTAAAGTTGGCAGGCGAACGACACCTTTTATGTTCTTCTGAGCGAAGACTCATGTTTTAATAAATGGCGGGCGAGCCAAACCTTTATAATTTTTGGGGTGGGCGACCCTTTTTGTTAAGAAAGCTATGGGCGAGCCGAAATGGGCGAGCCAGTGTTTTTGTTTTAAATGTATAGTGTGGCGGGCGAATACTTGTTCACCCCTTTCGAAGTTGACCATGGGCGAGCCGGACTGGCGAGCTGACCATGGCGAACAGATTTCGATGGTATTTTCTTAACGAGAATGAGCCATTTTAATATCTTCGAAAATAGAAAATATAAACCCTTTTGGGCGAATTGACTAATGGGCGAGCCACTGAGGGCGAGCCAGTTTTGCTTTCTGATTTAAAAGCAAAGTTGGGCGAGCGAACACAAGTTCTCCGCACTGGGCGAGTTGCCATGGGCGAGCCATATTGGGCGAGTTGACTATGGGCGAGCAAGTTTTGTAAACAGAAAGCCTAAACCTTTTTGGGAATTAAATCATTTGAGTAGATGATAATGTGGGTGAGATAATCCTTTAAAGGCTTTCATGAAATATAAAGTGATTTTGAGACTTTAGGCCTCTAGTTTCATGCATTATTATTTATATTGTTGCGTAACCTGCCTGGGGCGGTGGCTCGGTCGATGGACCAACGAGTGCACCTCAGAGCGTCACAGGGCTGATAGACCCGCCAAGTCATCAGCGGTCTCGAGGTCACTTGGCAAGTGGACCCGAGGACCACCTATAGATTATGGCCATAGATCTAACAGAGATAACCGTGGGGGACGATGGCCTACGAGTGCACTCCAATAGCGGTAGATTCCGTTCTCGCAAGGGGGAGGGGGAACGATGATAGCATGAATTAATTCGTAGGGTGATGCCTAGTCTCAACTTGTTGATTTCTGTTTACTGAAAAGATTTATTGAATTCTATTTACTATTTACTACATTTTAAAGTAAACTGTTTAGCCAGTGATTTGACTGGTGTATCGAAAGTGTTGGTAACTATATTCACTGTTTTCCTATTTGATGTGATTTTTGGAAAACAAATAAATTGTGAAATATGGTTTTGGTTTCATAAAACAGCATATGTCTCCTTTACTGAGCAAATGAAGTGCTCATCCCTTTGTTTTAACTCCACAGATAAAAGACACGGAGTTAGAGAAGTAGCTCCAAGATGGATGATTAACATTACAGGTACAGGCCCTTCTCTTCTACATTTCAAACATGAATATACAGTACTACTTTAGTGAAACAAAGTCAGTAGAGGATGTCAGATGTAAGGAAATAAAGAAAAGAATTTTATATTTCGTATTTGTTAATAAATGTTTATAATTTATTATTGTCACTGTTGAATGTTAATGGCAGCTCAGACAGCCATCCGGTAAAGTTGTATAGCAATTCGTGAAAAAGGTGGTAACGAGATGTTACAATAATAGCCGTTTGCCACAAGTACTTTGGCCACCAGTATTTCTGGCAGCAGTGGAAATCCTGTGGTTGGTATTAATGCCCCGTCTCAAAATGAGCCAATTGGTGTATGAAGTGTGGACAATTTCACATTTCAAGGAACGTTGGAGCATTTGGGTGACAAAGGATAGATTTGATTATCTGTGGCATATGACCAGGTTAAGTATCATCTATTCTGTATTATGTTTAATTTCCATTCATCATTGATGCCTCTTATTCTATATTTGGAATGTAGAATATATGTTTCTGATTAACACATTGCAATTTGGGAGGAAAATCAAGTTAGCTCCACTCTTGTGACTGATAGCATCTTCCATTTACTAATCCTTTCCCTAGATAAAATCTATTAAGAATTTGAGTTGAAATATGAAATTGTAGTATATTCTCATAACACCATCTAAATATTTATTAGCAAGAATAGTAGCCAAGATCATTAGACTCTGTCTTATCCTGGGAAAGTATAGATAGTGGATTGAAGAGTTGATGACGTCCCTCTTTTATTCCTATATCATGACGACTCTCGCAGCTACTGGAAGAGGAAAGACTCTCTGAGATAGATGGAAGACTTTTCTACATTGGAGGGCAAGGTATGTCATATGGTACAAATAAAGGATAGTTGGTATTTTATTAATGGACAGAATAGAGGTAAATTCTCCTTTTGTGATTGTATTAAAGTGCTTGTATTTCCACGCACCAGCACATTTCTTCCTCATCCCTCTTTAATCCCTATTTGAAAATCTGGCATTTAATTAAATTCTTCTTGTCTTTATAAGTTTTAAATTTAAATCTTTATTTATGACTCTAGAACTTGTTCTGCTTCGAAACTTCACTCACATTCAAGTGGTGAAAGAAAGAGATTTTATCATGTTTATATCTAGGTTAGCTATTTTAGATTTTAGTTATTAATTCTCGTTTTGTTAAATCATAAATAAAGTTTGATTAGTAAAAAGCTTTACTATCCTCTTCCTTGTCTCCTTCATTTGAATGTAAATATTAAATGGCTAATATCATTTTGACATTTATGCTATTATACCTGTTGAATAATGCTAAGCACTTGTCGTATAACTCATGATCTAGCTCTTACATATTGCTTCCGACAAAAATATTTTCCTTTTGTCTCTTATAATTTTTAGTTAAGATAGATTTTAGATTTTTCTTACTAAAATTTATTATTAATGAAATTTAGAATTTTTGACACATTTAGTGAGTAGATTTTCTTCTTTGATTAATTATTTCTAAAAATTGCTAACCACTATAACTTTTAGCTTATTAATTCTGGTTTTGATCTACAGGCACCCAAGAAGAAGCTGCTGAGGCTAATGATACTGCTGCAATCAAGCTAAAAACCTTATTACCAAGTTCATATGGATATGAGATGCTCGTGGATGTATTGTCCAAGCCTTTGAGTCTGAAGATTGAGTCAATTAGCTAAACATATATGCTTAGTGCTTAAAGATTCAAGGCTGCTTTAAGATTCAAGGCTGCTTTCCAGAATGCGAGTCATCCATAGAAATTTGTGCTAGGTTTATAGATTCAAGATTTTTTTTGTGTTTTTTTATTCATGAAATTGTATTGAATTCTAAATTTCATTAATAATATATATTTAAATTATCAATTCTTTTATATTTGCAACAATAATATTGATTATTAAATTTTTTACATTGTAAAATAAATTAGCAATGATAAAAATTTGTTTGCAAAATAAAACAAATTAAAAACGATAAAAATACGGTTTCATAATTAGTTTTAACAACGATTATATTCATTGTAAAACCAATTAGAAACAATGAAAAAGTTGTTTCTTAATTATTCTTTGGCAACGATTATGGTAGTCGTGAATAAAATTAAAAATGATAAAATTGTTATTTCTTAATTATTTTGTAGCAATAACTATAGTCGTTGATAATAAAATTAGGAACGATAAAATTGTCGTTTTATATTTATTTGTAGCAACAATTATAGTTGTTGCAAAACTAACTATTGCAATAATAAAAAACTGTTGCCAGAAAACAATTGCAACCAAATATATTCTGTTGCTAAAAAAAGTATAAACAAAATATTAAGTCGTTGCTAAAAAAAATTTAATTAGTAACGAGAAAAAATTATTGTAATAAATACATTTTTGTAACAACTTCTTATTCAATGAAAGTCGTTACAAATACTTTTAGTAACGGAATTTTAAGCAACAATCTTGCAATGATTAAAAGTCGTTACGAAAAAACTTTAGTAACGATAAATTTGCATTTTGCAACGATTTTAAGCGTTGCAAAAAACTTATTTTCTAGTAGTGCCAGTGCCTCCTAATCCCTATAAGAGGAATACTTATAACCAGCAGCTTTTCTCTCTCAGCTCTATCCTCCGTTTGTTGCTCAATCTTTTTCACTAGTGCATCAAAGGAACTATTGTCAAGCTTGTTCAACCTTTCATGAAACGACAGCTCTCTTTTCATTTTTAGAACAAAAAATTATTATGATTTTTGAAGGGTCAGTTGATATGAGACTAGAGAGTATGAAAATCATTGTTTCCTAGTCCTATAACAAATATAGCTAAAATAAACCATGTATCGGGAGGGAGGTTACCTAAGTTTAATAAAATTATAATTTCTATATGAGACTAACTTATATTAGCATAATCTTAAAAAAATGAGTTTTTTAGTGTTGTTAGAATAATATCACTTCATATTATTTGAAAAGCATATAATTAATTTCATTCTCATCAAATCAATCATCATTATCTCAATTAACTTACATTAATTATGATATATCAAAATGAATAATACATTTATAAAAAAATATATCATAAAAAATAAATGTTATCATGAACATGTATTTATATATGAAATAAACAAACAATCTTGATAATGATAATCTTATCTTATGTTTGTTGCACACATTAAAAAAAATTAGAATGTAAAGAGGATCAACCTCTTAGTAGGATAATTCAATATCTCCAAAAGAAAATGATTATTTCTAATCTCATTGGATTAAATAATAGATACTTATATTTTACTTATTTTATCTCTAACCTTTATATTTTGAAATTAATTTAAACATTTAATAAAATGATAAGAAATGAAAGAATATTGTTTAAATGGTTAATCCAAATAAATTTTTTCCTTCTTTTTCATTTTTTACTTCCTTTTCTTTCTTTATCTTTATTTTTTATTTTTTTGAATAAATAAAATATATAGTTTTGATAAAATAATAATTTTTCAATAATTATTTTTTTGAAATAATTGAGTTTTTAACTCATTTTTTAGAAACAAACTCTTAAACATAAAAATTATTATAAATTAAATTTTTAACTAGTATTTTTTTCTTACTTTTAAATTTTATATTTTCTTCTGCTTATTCTTCTTTTGTCTATTTTATTTTATATTTTTCTCATTTTTCCTTTAGTTGATTGTCAAATAAAAAAAGAGGGAGAAAAAGAATAACTTTTAACCATAAAATTATTATCATTATTAGTTTATAAATTTTGAATTATTAAATTTAAATTGATTTTTTATTTTTTCTCTATTTTGGTTTGTCCTTTTTCCCTTTTTCTCCTCTCACCAACAAAAAAAAAAGAAGAAGAATAAAAAATAAATAAGAATTGTCTTTTTTGAAAAATTAAGGCAAAATTTAAAAAGAAATCAACTTTTTTAAAAGCACCTTTTCTAAAATAATTATATTTAACTTACAATAAAAAAATTATTTTACATTTAAATCATAAATAAATAAATGAAAAAGAAAGAAAAGAGCATGAAAATAGAGAGAAATATTTTTTAACAAAATCAATTTAGTTGAAAAACTAATTTAATATTTTAAAACAATAAATTTTTTATTAAATAATCAACTAATAAATTTAACTGTTCATTATAAAGATTATAATAATATATAACTTTTTAATCTTTGAATTATATTTATAACAAACATATTATAAACTTAAATTATATTTACATTAAAGAATAATACTTTTAACCAATAAAAAAACTCATTTTAAACTTTATTAATTTTACATTTAGCCAATATATAATACTGTTAATTTTTTTAACACACCAAATATAGAATAAAATAATATTACCTAATCCAATTTTAACACAATCTTAAATTATTTTATCCTAATTGTATTTTTGTTCACCAAATGCACCTTAAACTCTTAATATATTTATATTTTATATATATATATATATATATATATATATCTGTATATACATACATAAATTATGTAGTTATCTTAGTTTGTTTTAAACTAATTTATTATATAACAACCAAGGTTTGACATAAGGATCTTTATTTTTATTGAACAGATTACTAGATTAAATCTAAGATTCTGTTTTTTCTTTCTTCGTATTTTTTTCCAAAAAAAAAAACTACTTGTTTTAAATTGAGCAAGCTGCAAAAGAAAAAGAAGCAAAGGATGCTTATTTTTAATGGCTTCAAGCCCTCGTTAAAGTCATAATCTTAGCCTGTACGAGGCCTATGAAGCATCCCCTAACTAAGCTCCTGGTGTTGAAGAGTAGGAGAATATATTCCTACTAGGATTTTAAAACTTTCATTCAAATGGAATCAATTTTCTACGTGGGAAGTTAAGATTCTATTTTTTTTTTTTAATTTGATCAGTCGCAGATAAGGTTACGGTAGAGCTTTTTTCTTCTATCGAAGATGGAGATAGTATTTAACTTTCAATGTTTGATGAGAATTATCATATTTTATTCATTAATATATTTTCATTTTAGACCAATATATATTATTTGGAATAGAAAGATCTGAATCTTTACTTTTTAAATAAAGAGATTCTGCATTAAACATTAAATCAAATATTTTTGGCACAAATATTTGTTACAACTGAATAAATAAAATTCAGTTATAAATAGATATAAATGATTCATATATATTGGAGAGAAGTAAAAGTATTTAAAAAAAATACATTCATCTACCTAAATGATATTTTGAGAATACTTTGATTAAATCTATCACTAAATGAAAATGAGTAACAAAATTTATTTTATTAAGAAATATCTGTTTTTATTGAGCTTGATTAAAATTAATTAACTTTTTCTTTTATGGACCAATAAAGATTCATCCAAAAGAAGTTTCTAGTATAATTAAAAAAGATCTTTGTACACTAACAAACTTCATTGGAACCAGGAAAAATAAACAAAACAAAGAAGGAAACAAGACGAAAATCATGTAGGGGCCAGGGGGGAAGGCTCAATTTCCAACATCAACATTGAATAATATGCTGCACTCAACCGCCTTTATTTCCTCATCCTTTTGACTTGCGCACAAGTTTCTTCTCTTTCAGGCTTCACCGATTAAGTAGGCTACCTACTTTTATGTTCTTGGGACAACGTACAATAAACATGATAAATGGTCCTTGCCTCCTTGCTAATGGATTAATAATTTTTTTTTCATTTTCTTGAGCTTGGGTTTTTAATTTTAATGATGCCCTAACTCTTATCTTTTCTCAAATTTGAATTTTAAAATAAATATTTTTGGGTATAATTAGGATATATTTTGCTAATGAGTTTCTGAAATCTTACTTTGTATATTACCTTATTTTGTAAAATTAAAAGAACTTTTGCTTAGCTAAGTAATATTTGAGTCTACAAAATGAAACTATGCTAGACATGTTACAATAACCAAGGAACAATTCACATCAAAAGCCATACCCTATTCCCAAAATGTTGCTATTTCCATGTCTGTTTAATGCAAATTGCCTTTGTCTTATTTTACTAATGATACATATTAATTCCCTTACAAGTGAGACCAACAAAAAATGTAAAATTAGCAAAAACAAGAGTGGAAATAGCATAATTCAATAATTACACAATTAAAGAATTTTGACACTAGGAAATTTTACGTGATCTTAGATTAATTATATAATCTTGCGTTAACAATCAAGGGCACCGTGGATTGTTCCCAGGTCCTCCGTAGTAGAAATATGTGCCCCATTCATTGCTGTAGGAACTTTTGATGTTGTAACAATTTGTATTCTCAGCTAGGGTTGATATGTCATGAACGGAACTCAAACTATTATCGGCATCTACAACCTCTAAGTTCCGGAAATAGCTCGATTTTCCGAAACCTTCTTCTGCGAAGTGACCGGAGCCCATCTGCGTTGACGTGTGCTTGCCGTTGGCCCTTGAGTTCACTACTTCACCACCCCATTCCACCATGGTAGCATGGTCGGCGAGGTGAGTAAATAGCTCTGCTGGCCAATAACCTACTAGGGTATTGTCACCAAATCCCATCCACCAGTTTCCAAGCTTTGGATCCTAAAAATAAAATAGGGAGAAAAATATTAAAAATATAAATTTAATTGCAATATTTGTAGATAAATTAAATTTGGAAAATTCTTTTTTTAATAGATTCACCTTCCAAATGAGGATGGTAATGTCATATTGATTTGCAGCATATTGCGAGATAGGAGAAATTGCTGCCCCAATGGCAATTCTAGTATTTGTTTGAACGAAGCCAGCACATAGAAGGTTGTAACATCCAGTTGCTTGATAGGAATCAGCCTGTAAAAATATATATTTATCAAATAAAAAATCTATTTAATAATTTATCAAATAATTCCGATACATAAATGTACTAAATTCCAAAAATATATATTAAAATTCATAATTACAACATTTTATAGTATTGGTATATTTGATATTTCCTAGTCCTAATTAATTTAAGAAAAATGTTAAGCAGTGTGGCTAATATTATATTTAACGAAAGAAAAACGTAATTAATATATATAATACTTATAACCAGACCTAATATTGAAAAGCTCCCCATGCACAAAAAACCTTAAAAAGAATCCACCCACCATTATCAGTAAGTAATTAATGTTCACCTCATTATATGATAGCAATAATTACTTACACGATAATGAAATATTCCAATCTTCTTAATAATTAATAAGAATATTAATCAATGTTCGCTTCATTGTATGAAAGTAATAATTACTTACTTGACAAGAAAATATTCCATCTTCTTAATAATTAATAATTATTAATTAATGTTCACTTCATTAATATATGAAAGTAATAACTTACATGAAGTCTCCAATCCTCTTAACATATAAATGCAAAATTCCATCAAATAAATGAAGTTGTCTATAACTTCTATAAATATTAAAATTTTTGTTGAGAAGCATAAATCAAGCAAATCAACATTTTCTCTCAAGATAGCTATGAAAAATGCTAGAAGGTAAAGTACTAACACCTAATTTTATTTTTGTTACGTTCTTGTACAATTGATAAGTTTTTTTTTATTATAACATACAAAAGCCATTTAAAGTAAAATGTTTGGAAGAGTATGTCTTTCCTACAAAAGTTATTTTGAAGATTCCGCAACAATAATGGAGCCTTTGTTGGTGGGTTGGTTGGTTTCATTTAATTATTGCTTGGCTGTTTTTTTAGGTTTTTATTGAACTTTAGCTTGAAAGAATGGTTATAACCGGCTTTAATTAGCATCTTTAAAAGTAAATGGTCATTAAACAAAAAACCCTTTTATAATTGAGGGCAATTTATGATTAAACATTCTTAGAAATTAATTACTTAAGTTGCAAACCAAATTAACTCAATAATGGAAGATGCTTATGCTCATTCAACACATTAATTTTCTTTAGTCTTTAAAACCGACTCATATTTTTTTGGACCTTGAATTTTCTGTAATTCCATCTTATTGCTATAATAGTTTAAATACAAACGATTGTTTTATTATCTCCTATTCGAGTTCAAATTCAGACAATATTCTTAGTTCAAAATTTACTTAATTAATGCTAATCCAATAACGAAGTTTTGGAAAAGTACAAAAAAACAACCCTAAATCCAGTTGACTTTAGTGAACATAAATATTGCATCAAGATAGGTCTAACCAGCTGCATGCATGCATATAATAATTACATATCATTTTCATACATATAAGTGATATTATGATATAATTATGATATATCTGATTATTTGAGCCATGAAATAAAAATATAATTAGTCAAATAATTATTAATTTTAAGGTAGAATTATAAAAAATAAAACATAGAAACTCACCGTCCAATAAGTGAACAATCTTGGCCTGCTGTCACCATAAAGCTCCGGACTGACCTGACTAGTAGAACCATCAAAACTTTAAAAATCTCTAATAACAAAATAATTCTTTAACATTTAAGTTATAATCATATATTGAGTCTTTAAATCTCAGAAATGATTTATTAATTTGATCAGCAAGTGTTTAATTTAAATAATTTTTTTATATTGGTGAATATTTATTAATCATATATAAATTCAATTATGAAGTATAAAATGCCACTGTGAAGTAATAGTTTCCACATTCAAAGCAGAAATTTGAAGTGAATAAATAATGTAATAATAATTGTTTATTATGATGTCATGCAGTAATGGATGGAAGAGAAGAAGAAAAGGGCGTTTGCGATTATGTGCATGCAGGGACAGGAAATGCAAGGAGTACCTGCCATCCGGCTTCGATACTGTTGAGATCAGGGCCGTCGAATGATCCCGAAAGAATCCAAATCTGCGATAGACTGAACTCGTTGACCTCTTGGATTGATGGGTCCCACAAGTTTATAATTGCCTTGGCCCCATAGACCTCCTGGGATGTTCCGGTATACGCAATCGCATGCTGAAAAATGTGCACATGCATCAGTCACCATCCAATTCTGACTAGTTTTTGACTTTTGTTCAAGAAAATGAGTTATGAGAAAATTACTACTGCCAAGAATTTAAGTTTGTAGGACCTTCTGAAAAATAAGTTTTACACATAAAAATGATTTGATTTGAGAGTTCGTTTTGGCACATCATATTAAAATCTTTTAACTTCATTAACGAAATTAAAAAATAAAATGCTTTTTACTATATTCTGAGATATATTTTGCATCTTGCCCGTCAATTAAATTTAAAAAATTTAATAACGGTATATGAAATATCTTTATTTTAATTTTACATCTATCATGTGAAAATTCTGCAAATTCATGGGACAGTTAGGTGGGGAAAGGAGTTTTTTATTTTAGAGTTGATTTGTAAACGTCAATTAAGCAAAAAGGAAATTGGTTGAAATAAAGTTAAAAGTTCCCTTTAATTTTGAAAAAGCCATTAGTTCATTTTCAGGACGTTGATCGATTACATTCTTTTCACTTTTTGATTAAATATTCAATCAATAATTTGCGACTTTGGACCCTCCCAAAAAAAACCATGAAATGAAACCCTATTTTTTACGTTAAATATTTATAAAATACGTTACAAAATAAATTATTTTTTGTTCAAACTTTAATAAATAATTTTTTGTGTTATTTCCATGTTTTGTCACTATGCTGTATATAATTTTAAAAATAACTTCATCCTCATTTTTTTTATGATAACAAAACATTGAACTTAAATTCATGACGAGAAATTTTACATACTTCGTGTCCGTTGCCGCTGACGACGTCCGGCGCATCGGCACGGCGAGTAGGGTTGATCAACCCGCGTTGTTTCTTGCCAAAGTCAAACAAAGACTTAGCTCTCAAAACATCATGCATTGTGCTCCGCCGTATGGGAACCGTTCCTTTGGGACACCTTGTCCCGTTCAAGTGCCACATTTGCCATGCACCGTTTACAGCTGCCTCACTACTCCTTGAATCCCTTGCTTCGTCTTCTTCCAACGTTTTCATCTTTGGCATCTCCGATGGAACTCTCTGTTTCATCATTAACAAAGCTTGATTTTCTTTTAATGAAAGAAGTCACAGATTTTGGAAGATTTTAAGTCATAGAAAGGAGACCTGAATCTTGTGATTTTTCAGAAGAGGATGGTCTAAAGCTGGTTGTTTTCTTTTATGGACGCAATCTATGATATCTCCATCTGGGCTCTGATCAAAACCAGAAATTTCATGAGAAACATGAGGGAAAATTATTATAGAACATGTCAAAGAGAAAAGAAAAGAAGCTGGCAGTGGTGTTTACTGGTGAAAAGGAGAACATATACCTCAATGGTCAAGACAGCAGGCTTGTTAATCTTATCCAAGTGTTTTTGAATCCTTTCAAGTCTCAAACTACTCACTTGCTTGTACTTTGTGTAATTTAGGCCTGAAACAAGACCAAACTTTGCAAGGAAAAGGAAAGAGAGAAGAAGAAGAAGAAGATGGTGATGAAGATGAAGATGAGATGAAACTCCAGCTCTCTTCTTGGCTACAATGTTACAAGCCATTATAATCTCATTCAATGCCAAGGGAAAGTGAAGGGGAAGCTAGCAAACCATTGCTGGGAATAACAATGGCTAAAAACAAACCAGACTTTCTTCCTTGGTCTAGTTCTTTACAGGTACAAAAACAACTAGATCAGAAACAAGAAAAGAAAGAAAGAAAGAGAAAAGGGCTTTTAATTTCTCTTTCTTTTTCCTTCTCTCTCTGGCTTTAATGGGGAGAGCAAGGAGGTGGGTGTGAAGGGTTAATAACAGTGAGCACAGAAGCCAGGCCACCTTACTCTTTCACCATCAAAACCATGATTGCCTGCATTGGATTCATATAATGAACAAAAATATTTATATTATATTGGAAACCCAATTTCTTCTGTGTTGTTTATGATTTGCACCAAAAGCAAAGAAACAAAAAAGAAAAAGAGGAAGAAGAGACTTAAAGACACTAATAAAACCCAGACCTACCCAACTAAACAGTTCCCCTTTATTTTTATTGCAGCACTCCTTCAATGTTATCTGCCACCGTATATTTTGCCATTAATATTTTTTCTTTTTATTTTTCATTCATTTTTTTTAACTTTTTCTTACATAAATTCATGCATACATTACACACACCCAACTTTCTGTTGTGCTCTCACTATTTGGCTTTTCTTTACTTCTCAGTCTCTCCATTTCCTTTTTGCTTTTAGCTTTTTTTGAACTCCAAGTAGCACTCAATTGGTATATCTCCTTTATCTAATCTTGATTTGTAGCAGCCACATGGCAATACGTGCCTCTCAACATTTCCCTCACACCTAACAACAGCTATAATATTATCCAAACTTGAAATGAAATGTTACCATGATTTGCCCCATATATATATACCCTCAAATTTAATTGCTATCTAGAATTAATTTTACTATTTTTTGAATATTCCTTTACATAACAAACCTATATCTGGTTTTGGTTACTTTCATATATATTATGTACGATTATTATTCAATACAATGCCATTGAAACTTTTAAATTCTACAAACGAAGTTAAAATATTAAAAAAAATAAAAAATATAAAAAGTCAAGTATGTATTGTCATTTTAATCTTGCTTGTGAAGTCTAAAAAATTCAATAAACAAAGTATTAAATAATAATTTTATTCTGTACATCAGCTATATCTTTATTAATTTTAAAATGTTTGATATATATA
Organism: Heritiera littoralis; assembly: GCA_031772115.1. Classification (NCBI taxonomy): domain Eukaryota; kingdom Viridiplantae; phylum Streptophyta; class Magnoliopsida; order Malvales; family Malvaceae; genus Heritiera; species Heritiera littoralis. The sequence continues at coordinate 1,351,078 of JAPDPK010000020.1, read as the reverse complement.
ATTTTGGGTTAAAAAAATGATAAACCACTCTAGCAAACCTATTAATGTAAGATGTTATTACTATTTTCAGCACAAGATTGCATGCTTGTCATGGCTATTTTCAACTTGTATATAGTGCATATAGGACAATATATACTAGAAGAGACTAAAATAAAATAAAATGGGAATTCTTTCCAATGATAAACAGCTTCACATTTCCTAATTTGTTCTTAGTGTTACCTAATATAATAGTTAGTGGTGTCTTGAGCTTGGAATTTGCTGTGTGGTGACGCGAAACCCAAGGAAGAGAGTGTTGTTTGTTGAAATTTCAACATGTTGGGAAGCCTTCTAACCTTGAAATTTTCTTTTTGATATTGTAAAATGGAAGCAATCGAGCCCTTGAAGTGTGCTACAAAACACTTATGTCCATGTGGGAATGGCATCATAGAAAAACATTAAATCAATGGAAGGGAAGCAATGATATAATAATTAAATATTTAATATTTTAGAACATGAATCTATTTAATGTATATGGAGGGGAATATTAAATTGAATGGAGATAAATTGTAAAACTTCCATTGTCGAATCTCCAATTCTTCTCTGCTCAATGAAGATTGACGAGAAAATTTTGTTTTTGTCAGTCTTATTAACTATACCAACCTGGAATTTTGGTTTTGACTGATCATAAAGTGAAATAAATAATATTATGATAAATGACCTGTATACCCCTGTATATACCTAATTAGGGATGGTATCTATTCGGATAATATATGTATATATTTGTAATCCAATTCAATTAGTATCCAAAACCCCGTAAAGTATTTGATTTGAATTGATCTGTATAAGTTTGATATGTGAACCAGATCGACACATTACATGAAAAATTATAATCATAATCAAATAACCACGTGAAAATGACTTAACTAACTATATTAGTAAATAATTAAACTCAAACTCACATATATAGGAAGACTTGAATCTAAGACCTTAAAGCATTAAGATTTTTTTACAACTAAGTTAAGGTTTCATTCGCTCTTGGGATTTAATTAAAACCCAATGAATCTATTTATAAATTCATAAGCAATTTAATGAGTACTCCTATCATATACTTATTTAATTTTAATAATTTAACTCCATGACTTAATGTATGTAGTTACTAATTTTCTTCATTTTCTTAAAATAGATAAGTTAGAATTGATCATTCTTCCATGTACTATTTAAGAAGCTTTACAAACTTCACTTCATTTCTATCAACCGGTATAGTTTCTTCCATTTATATTTTTCATTTTTAGGCAGCTAATCCTTTTGGTTTGCTTTGCCACCAAATTGCTTTTTCAATGGATTTTATGCTCTAATTTAGGTGAGCCCATCTCCATGCATTAATTACAAGGTTTGCTATAGCAGAATAAAGCCGGTGTGAAAGGGATGGCTTACCACAGAGATTTATTAAATGCTTTTTTTCCTTATAATATTAATGTCCGGTCAATTTAATAAAGAAATTCTTTCATGAATTTCATCAACTTGAATTAATTATTTTAATTAATAAAGCCTTTTTTTTAGTTACAAAAGCTAATTAATTTGGTAGTGATCTTTTATGGGTTTGATCTCTTTAAAGGAATTTATAATATTATAGTTAGGACTCTTTTTTTTTTCTGTTGTTGCATTAAAAATTACTTCAACTTGGGAGATTGAAATTGGCAACAAAAATACCCTATATATAATGTTATACTGAATTAATTTAATTACAATTGTATTCAGTGACTAACATGATGAAGTAGGTTAGATCCTAGATCAAGGAGTTACCTCATGAATCATGATCATAAAATCGTCCATGAGCAAGATTTCTTGAGGACAATTATCAGTTTGAAATAGGAAAATTATTGCTGATTAATTTAAAGTAATTAAAAAATCAAGCATTCATGGCATTCAAATTGTATAGTACTCTCTTTGACAAACGCTTACCATAGAGTAAGTTTATCATATGAATTTTCAAGTTAAAATTCCAAAAAAATAAAAATAAATAAAAAAATCTAAGTTGCAATTAAATCTATTCATGAGCCAAGTAGTCTGATAAGCTCACAAGTCGAGTTTTAGACATAGATTTTTAAGTCTAGGTTTGACCTAACCCAATTTGTTTTTCTAAATAAGCTAAATACAAATTAATTAAGAGAGAGAGCTAAATAAACTCAAAAATTCAATTATTATATATTACCTTGATCAAGATGGAATATTGTAATCAAATGTAATTTTTAATTAAACTTCAAATATTCAATTATTACTCATCAAGATTGCACGTCTGCAAAGGCAAAGTAGTTTTTCTAAGCCTGATCTGAGACAACTTTATGGCCGGTGCAATTAATTACCATGTCAGTATTTGTAATTCTTTCTCCGCAACTTGCATTGTTTTCCAGGATATTTATATCCCTCCTGGGCATGTAGGAGGAGAGCTGCTTTCCATAACTGGGTTTCCAACAATTGCTTGTACAATTAAGATAACTGATTTTCTTATACAAATTAAGACATATGTCAAGAACTTTTATCAAGGGTAACAAACAAAACCAGGGTTAAGTCAAAATTGTTTTCTTATATATTACAGATAAAAGGTAGAAAACAATGTTGTTAGTAGGTTCAAGTGTTTGACTTAATTATATTAACTCCGTGATATATAAACTTGGTAATTTTAAACATAATATGATAATATGATACAAAAATAATACGAATGATGATGCAAAAGTGATATGATTTAAAAGTTGGTAAAAATTATATATGAATATGGCAAAAGTTAATAAATAAACTTTATAGTTAACGTTTCAATATGAATTTTAATACAAAAATTTTGTATTTATACGACATGAATATGATTTTTCAAGACACAAATACAAATTTTATACACAAAGTGCCAGACCTAATTTTATATATATAGATATATATATATATATATATATATATATATATAATATATATATGCAGGAGATATATACAGTAAGGAAAGACTGAACATTAATGGGAATAAAGCCTTCTTGGGGATGAGCCAACTTCTTGGGTCATCTCATGATTCTTTCACAGCCTCTATTTTCAGGATTTGATTCAGGTGGTAGACATTTCACTCCCCTGCATGGAAGTTGACCATTAAATGCCAAGGCTGGATAGACAATTTTTGTTACTGCATTTGCTTCTCCAACTAAGACCGAGCCCACCAGCATTGCACAAAAGCAAAAAAACATTTTCTTCCATGGACATAGTTGAAGGAATTCAAATAGTGGAAAATTAAATCGGATTGTAAAGGGAGAAAGTGATTTCTAAAATTTGTGTGCTTATTCATATGCAGGAGAGATTGGATTTATACAACTCCATTATACAAGCAATTTGCAAATATAGTAAAGGTTACCAAAAAGCAGAACATATAGAAACCATTTTTCCGAACATTGCATCTCTAAAAAAGTTTGTTTTTGTGACGATCAACATAGGAATAACAGTCTTTTATAACTTATTGATCATTTCTAAGAATAAATTGTTGTTATAAGACAAACAATACTTGGTCAAATGACAAGCCTGATTTCACATTTAGCAACAAAACTGGTTTCCACCAAACTGGTCACTAGAGATGTGGCAATTATGATGAACAACAAAACTCGGTACAAAAATTGAAGGCAGTTCCATGAGGCTTGTGGTGTGGTTTGCTATATCATACTTCAGTTATATCAAACAGGTATTGTTTCTTCTGTTTATATTTTTCATTTTTGGGCGGCTAATCTTTCTTATTTGCTAGGATAATTGCTCTTTCGATGGAATTTATGCTCTGATTTAGGTGATGGATTTTATGCTCTAATTTAGGTGAGGCCATCTCCAATCCAGTAATTATTACAAGGTTTCTTGTAGCAAAATAAAGTTGGAACGTTGAAACTTAGTTTAAACAATTCTTTTTTTTTTCCTTTTAGGTAGTTTAAACAATTCATTTAGTCACTCTTAAGAGGGAAATTTTTACAAAAGATCACAAAATTTTAATCTTACTGCAAGGTCAATATAAAAAAATATATGATTAACATAAATTTAGAGTCATTAAACATAAAATATGTTAGAAGTATCGTAAAAATATGATTATCAATGTAAACATTAGTGCCAATTGATTTAAACAAATAATAATTTTGCTATAATCTATATTAATGTTAATTATCATGTGCTTACATACTTATAATATATTTACGCCTAATAATTTTAGATTTATACTTAATCATCATGTGTTAATTATGTTCACTTTATAATAAAGTTAAAATTTATGACTTCACTGTAGAAATGGCATCCAATAGTTCTATAATTCAAATTAGTGGATCTACAATCGCTTTCTCTAATTTCAAGCTACGGTCTTTTTTGAAAAAAAAAAGTTGATATGAAATGAAACTATGAAAGGAATAAGCTTTTTTCCATTAACATTTGGCAATTAAATAAAGAATTTCTTTCATGAATTTCAAGTACCTAAGAAAAGTCAGCTTTTGAATTAATTTTTTTAATTAATAAAGCTAATTAATTTGGTACTGATCTTTTATGGGTGTGACCTCTTTAAAGCAATTCAAAATATTATAGGACTGATTTTTTTTTATTGTTGCATTAAATTTTACTTCAACTTTGCAGACTGAATTGGCAACAAAAATATTCTATACTTAATGTTATACTTTCATCATGAGTTCATATCAAATTAATTTAATTACTTTCTTATTTCAATATTGACTGGCATTAAGTAGGTTAGATCCTATATCAAGGACTTACATGAGATCATCATAGTCAATGAACTGCTACCACTGTTAAAGATGTCAGGCCAAGATTTCTTGAGGACAATTATCAGTTTGAAATAGAACAATTATTGCTGATTATTTTAAATAATTTCAAAAAAAAAAATAAGCATTCATGGATTAACATTGTATACTCTCCTTGAAAATGCTTAGGATAGAGTAACGGTAATCTTACCATATATAACTTTTCATATTAAAATTCAAAAAAATTTTTTAGAAAAACTAATTGGTAATTAGAGTTCTTCGTGGACCAAACAGTCCATTAAAATTTAAACCTGCCTCAAGCTGAGCCCTAGATAAAGATCTTCAAATTTGGGTCCGTCCTTACCCAAATTATTATTTTATTAATCAATAAATTTTTATTTAAATTTAATTTTAAATACATTTAAAAATAGTAATATTAAAATGGTTTTTAATAATTTAATATTATTTTAAATAATAAACAAGCCTAATCATGATTAATCAAATTCAAAAAGGTTAATTGAGTCAAATCTTAAGAATTTGCTTGTCAATCAAATCGAGTCGTTTATTTCTCTTCTAAATAATAATATGGGTTTTTTTCCTTAACTTCTTTACCCTTTTGTTATTGGTTAAGATATTTCCCATTCTAGTTTTCTTTTTTGATATTCCGCATGGTCTTTATAAATTAGTTACACATTAATACTATGTTTGGATAAACATTAGTAAAGGAAAGGAATGGAAATGAAAAGAATGTAAACTAGAGGAAAGGAAAGGAAAAGAATGGGTACATGTACCCCTTGTTTGGATAGCTAAAATTAATAAAGGAAAGGAAAAGAAAGTAATCCTAACAATCCTTGTTTGGTTAAACAATGGAAAGGAAAGGAAATGATTCATTGTAATGCTTTTTTTCCAATTATAACCCTTTTTGTTTTAAATTTTATAAGATAATAAGGATAAATTTGACATTCTACACGTTAAAATTTTTTTCAAGTTTCCTTTCCTTCCCCTTTACTCCAAATTGGGATTTTAAAAAAACTGAGTAACTCAAGGGAAAGCAAGGGGTGCTCACTCCCCCTCTATTTCCTTTCCTTAGCTAAAAAATCTTCCCAAACAAAGGAAAGGTTTACAACCTTCCTTTGTTTTACTTTGCTTTCCTTTCCTTTCCCTTCCCCACCCTCAATCCAAACATAGGCTAAGAGAGAAAGCTTAATAAATTCAAACATTCGATTATTATATTCTTGATCAAGATGGGAAATTGTTGTCAAAGGGAATGTAGTAGAACAGGGACGAGATAGTTAATATTTTTAGATAAACTTCAAATATTCAATGTAGAGAAACAAAATGAATTGATTTTCTTACACAAAGACATGTCAAGAATTAAAGGGTAACAAACAAGTTCAGGGTAAAACAAAAAGGAGAAAGTATGAATTGATTTATTATATATTATGGATGAAAGGTAGAAAACAATTTACGCAGTTAAGCACTGCTTTTGTTTCTAAGTATAAGTGATTGATTTGTATAATTCCATGATATGTGCTGGAAATACAGCAAGAACACATTGAACAATGGGAATAAAGCATTCTTAGGATGAGCAACTTCATGGGTGTGGTTGTCGACATTTCGTGTTTTTTTCACAGCCTCTAGTCTCAGGATTTGTTTCAGGTGGCAGGCATTTTGCTCCTTTGCAAGGAAGCGGACGATCAGCTCCCATGGCAGGATTGCCAATCACTGGTGCTGCATTTACATCTCCAATCAAGATCGAGCCCACCAGCATTGCGCAAAAGCAAAAAACCATGATTTTCTTGGCCACAGACATAGTTGAAGGAATTCAAATAGTGGAAAATTGAATCAAATTGCAAAGGGAGAAAGTGATTTCTAGAATTTTGTATGCTTGTTCATATGCATGAGAGATTGGATTTATACAGCTCCATAAGACAAGCAATTTGCAAATATAGTAAAGGTTACCGAAGAATAAAGCATATACAAGCCGTTTTACTAAATATAGTGACCATTTTACTAAATATCGCCTCTCTAAAACAAGCTTTTGCGAAGATCAATATAGGAGTAAAGCAAATCTTCATAACTTACTGATCATTTCTAAAAATAAACTGCTGTTATTAGACATACAATATTTGGTCAAATGAAAAGCCTGATTTCACATTTAGCAACAAAAGTGGATTCTATATGAAACTCGTCACTGGAGATATGGCAATTACATTGATATTATAAAACCCGAAAGTGGAAAAATTGGGCTCTTTTGTTTGAATAATCTGTATTTCTTATGAACAAACGCTGACACCATGGAAAATTTTGGTTGGAGACCTTTCAATGACTCGACTCTTGAGTTTTGATGAAGAATAATAGAATGTTTGATTAATGAAACAGATTTTCAGCCGCTTGCTGAGTCACCTTCGCTTTCTTCAATATCACATCGCTGCATTTTCGTATTCAGCAAACAGCTTAAGAAACCAACATTTTGAAGTAATAAAACATTAACACCTTTGCATCAGCAAGAATGAGAGATGTAATTGTTTGCAAAAGAAGTTTCGATACTCGTACTTTTCTGTGCGGCTTGAACATTTTCAGTACCTAGAAAATACATACCAGTTAGTACAACAATGGTTGGTATGAATATGATTAATTACCATGTCGTCATTCGTATGTAATCCTTTCACAGCTTCCATTATTCTCCGGGATATTCCTCCTGAGCATAGAGGAGGAAAATTACTGCATTGCAGGGTTTCCAACTACTGCTTGTATATTTGCATCTACAGTCAAGACTAAACAGATCCACATTGCACAAATAGAAACAAAAAGAACTGATTTTCTCCTAGACATTAACTCAAATTCTAATTGAAAATCAATTTAGGTTTTGGTGAAACTTATTTGTTAAAGTATAACTTGATAATTAAGTTTATTTAAGAATAAACATATTTAGATTATTATCCGATGTATTGACAATGGAATTATACTGTTTAAGAAATATAAAAGAATTAAAAACAACGTATTATGTATCAATTTTTTAATTTCACTTGTAAAATTAGAAAACTACTTACCAGACAAAAATTCTCAATGACTTGATAATAAAGTAATTTGGCTCTATAAATAGATTGTCTTAACCTTTACCATGTGCCTTGAGATGAGAGAGATGTAATTATTACTTTGATCTCCAAGTCTGTTTTGACCCTTAAGACTTGATATCCAAGTCTGTTTTGAGTCTTAAGACTAGCATTTGTATTTTTTGGTGTTTTGTAATATTTCTTATCTCTACACTTAATATATAGTGGATATGTTTTTCTCATTCATGTATGTAAGCACTTGAGTCGAATCACGTTAAATATTATGTCTTATATGCAATTTAATTTGTCGTCTATCTCGTTATTTAATACATTTTTACTTAAAAATCCCAGCAAGCCCAACAATGTTCTTATACAAAGACATGTCAAGAACTAAAGTGCAACAAACAAAATTAGGGTCAAATCAAAATGCGAAAGCATTAATTTTTTTTCGATGTATTATAATTAATGAAAGGTAGAAAACAATTTGTACATTTGAGTACTGCTTTTGTTAGTAAATACAAGTGATTGACGTATATAATTCCATGATACATGCAAGAGACATAGCAAGAACACATTGAACAATGGAAATAAAGCCTTCTAAGGATAAGCAACTTCATGGGTGTGGGTGTCGACATTTCATGGTTTTTTCACAGCCTCTATCTTCAGGATTTGATTCAGGTGGCAGGAATTTTCCTCCTTTGCATGGAAGTTGACGATTACCTCCCATGGCAGGATTGCCAATTACAGGTGCTGCATTTACATCTCCAATCAAGACTGAGCCCACCAGCATTGCACAAAAGCAAAATACTATGATTTTCTTGACCATATATACAAATAGTTGAAGAAATTCAAATAGTAGCAAATTAAATCAAATTGCAAAGGGAGAAAGTGATTTCTAGAATTTTGTATGCTTGTCCATATGCATGAGATATTGGATTTATACGACTCAATAACACAAGCAATTTGCAAATATAGTAAAGATTACCGAAAAACAGGACATATAGAAACCATTTTACCAAATATTGCATCTTTAAAAAAAATTGTTTTTGTGAAGATCAACATAGGAATAACATTCTTTTATAACTAATTGATGATTTCTAAGAATAATCTGTTGTTATTAGACAAAAAATATTTGTTCAAATTACAAGCCCGATTTCACATTTAGCAACAAAAATGGTTTCTTATTCAAAAACATGTCAAGAATTAAAGGGTAATAAACAAAATCAGGGTCTGAAAGGCATTAGTTGTTTTTTTGATATCTTATAGATGAAAGCTAAAAAACAAATTGTACATTTATAAGTCATTTTCCGAAGAGATTGAAAAAGAAATCATTAAAGATATATAATTTTTAACAAAAAAAAAATTGGAAATAAAGGCAAAAAATTAATTTCACCCCACCCAAAATAGTCTTTTCTGCCTAATTCCCACCGCACCGGTGGGAATCGGGCATCCAAATCCACCCTTACATAATTATATGATAGATGTAGGAAATACGGTAAGAGCACATTGAACAATGGGATTAAAGCCTTCTAAGGATGAGCAACTTCAACCGTCCCGACATCTCATGCCTTTTTCACAGCCTCTATTTTGAGGATTTGTTTGAAGTGGCAGGCATTGCGCTCCTTTGCATGGAAGTTGACCATCAGCTGCCATGGCAGGATTGCTGATTACAGTTTCTGCATTTGCATCTCCAATCAAGACTGAGCCCATCAGCATTGCACAAAAGCTAAACACCATGATTTTCTTGTCCATAGACATAGTTGAAGGAATTCAAATAGTGGAAAATTAAATCAAATTGTAAAGGGAGAAAGTGATTTCTTGTCCATTGAGCATTTACGGGTAATTTTACTAAATATAATGAGCATTTTACTAAATACTGCATCTCTAAATAAAGTTTTTGTTAAGATTAATATAGAAATAACAACTTTTATAACTTATTTATCATTTCTAAAAATAAACTGTAGTTATTAGACACAATAATCGGTCAAATGAAATGCTTGATTTCACATTTAGCAACAGAAGTGATTTCATCATACTCGTCACTAGAGATTTTGCAGTTACATTTATATTATAAAAGCCCATACGTGGAAAAATTGGGTTCTTTTTCTGTTTGTGTAATCTGTATTTCCTATGAACAATTGGTGACACCGGGGAAAAAAATTTGGCTGGAGACCTTCAAATGATTCGAAGTTTCAGTCCGGTTACTTCGATTCGACCCGAGTTTTTATGAAGAATAGAAAGTTTTGATCGATGAAACAGATTTTCAGCTGCTTGCTGAGTCATCTTCGCTTCCTTCACTATCATTGCTGCAATTTCGTATTCAGCAAACAGGTTAAGAAACCGGAAGTTTGAAATAATAAAACGCCTTTGCATTAACAAGAAGGAGAGATGTACATGTAATTGTTTGCAAAAGTAGTTTGGGCGTGCCTGTGTTTGGGAAACTTTGATATACGTCTAGCATCCAAGCCAGTGATGTATTTTTGTGCGGCTTGAACATTTCAGTACCTAGAAAATACATACCGGTTAGTACAACAAAGAACTCTTGCTTCTACCAACTCTCTAATGGAGGGAAAAAAAGGGAAGAAGAAAATTCTGCATTTAATTCACAGCAAGGCTGCTCAAGGAGAAGAAACTAGCTAAAAAACATGGAATTATACAAGTAATAAGTACCCTTTGTCAACTGGAAGCAGTGGAGAGCACATCTTTCTGACGTCAGTCTTACTGGGGTACTGCTGTCCTTCAAACATTCAGCAAGTGCAGGGCTGATTAATGAAAGATGAGTCACGATAACTGACGTATTTGTCTGCAACAACAGTTATCACATTTTAGGTGCCAAATATCCTCATGGAAATAAAAGAATAGGCCAGTTATGCTTTCAACAGAAAGAGCTAAAGCTTGTGCACATACTTTGGCAGCAGCTTTTACAGCAGATAATGCCCTTCTCCTTACTTTACTAGAGTCATCGTGCAATGCTGACAGTATGGATTAAAGAATATCCACAAGTGCAACGGAGTTGGAGGGATCACTTTGAACTTTATAGAGTAAAAGCCTCCCCAATGAATTCGTTGATGTTTCATGTAGTGGGAACTATTCACAAGAAAGGGTCAGAAATTGGTAAAAACAAAATATTAAAATAAAATCTGTTAGAATTGCTATACCGTTTCATCTTTCAAGGAGCTTTTGAGAAACAGTAAAATAGATGGGAACTCCGGAGACATATAAATGGTAGAAGGATTGTGCCTGAGTAAGGAGGAGAATGTAAGAACTGTGCGATGACGATCAGCCCAGTTTGGAGAAGAGGACAGATCTAGAAGTTCCTGAAGTTCAGACAGCAAAGATTCTTCCATATACTGCAGTAACATTAGAAAAAAAGTCAAATACAATAAGAGCAAATCAAAATGGATTCAGAATAAGCAGAATGACCTATAGCAGGGAAAATATTGGACATGTCACTAGCCACCTGTACAAGTGATGAAATTATCACCGGATAGGACCAAAAGGCAAGAAAAAATGTGCAAATAATGCCATGGTCCAGGAGTGTTCCTTATAATGAATAGTTGCAAAATCAAAAGGCTAGTACTTGAATGAGGTCCTCAAGAATATCTGCAAAGTACCTGCGATATAACACCCAATATGCTGGAAGAAAATATTCGAAGTTGGTCATCATCATGATGAATTAAATCCTTGAGAAGAGTGTAGATACGAGTTCTAATAGCTGGACTCACATTCTTCCCAGCATGCTTTACCACACCTTCTAAAGCAGTCAATATGGCCTACCTTATTCCAGAATCTGATGCCTGAACAGTCAAATATTAGTTAACTATATCATCCAATTGTAAGATAAATGAACCATACAGAGGCCAAATGCTAAGAATCACCTGCAAACTAGATAGGAGGTCACTGACAAATGGATCAACCCTAGTGTTTAGTGCACTAAGCTTACCCAGTGCGAAGGCAGCACTTGAGCGGACAGTCCTGGATTCAAACATTTAAGAATTCAAAAAGCAACAAGCAAGCACACAAAATAAGGTAATAAATAGGGCAACATTATGTGAGTAGTATAACATAGAAATATGGAAAGCAAATAAAAAGAAAGCAAAAGAAATAATAAAGTTCCAGACAGACAACTGAACGCAGTAGACATTGTCTGCAATAAGTAAAAATTACTGTTTTTAAATGAGGCGGCAACTACAGATTTCAAAAGGACCTTGTATTATCTTGTAAACACTTGATAAATATTGTCTGCAGCTGAGGAAGAAAAGGTTTCAGTGCAATCCCACCCTTTCGGATCATGATGCTCAATGTAGATAATATTGCACTCTTGACCTGCCAAGGAAAATGATCACCTATTATTCAAATAAGAGGCCTGCAGTTAAGAAAGAAACATTGGAAACAAATATATATCAGACTCTACAAATCACTGAATAGCTGTCGGCAAAAGAATAGATGAATTTAACATATGGGAAAAATGAGACTTTAACAAATTAAGAACTTAACAGATCCTTAGTTATGAATAACCTAAAATGGGCAAAATATTAACCTCCATTTGTGCAACAGAGATCAAGATTTAGTGGTAGAAGCTATGAATTTTTTTTCCTTTGGATGACAATGCAATCAACTTAATAAGGTATGGTTCACAGAATCCATTTTCACTCAATTTTCCAAATAACATAACCAAGAATGACCTTGATAATGTAAATTACAAATATATGAAAGCATGGATGTTATTGACAGCCTGAAGAAGGTAACGAAAGCTTGACATAAAAAAAAAGGAGAGAAAATGTACAAAAAAAACTTGTGGCTTCATTGAAAGATGCTATAATAATAGGCATGAATATTTGAGTGTGTATGATATTGTTAAGAGTTTACATGAAACATGGTGCAGTAGCATCTTAAAACTCCACTAAGTTGATTATCTGCTAAGTGTTCTTTTGTTTTTGCTACCTTAATTTAGTCTATGCTCAGTAATTATGTTTGCATTCTTATTAGTGATCCTGTGACAAGCATTTAATCTTTTAACAAGTTCGAATCACTAGGATTAGGTGGAATTATTTGTATCCAAAGGCTGGGATTAAGCAAACATATTATACTGAAAGTTAGTAGTTCTATACCCCTAAATCCTAGTGTACTTTTTCTGACGTCAGTTTTACATTAATTTTAACTTCTGTTCTTTGTTGCTATCATTGCTTCTGCTTCCATACTACATCAAAATGAACCAGAACTTGTCACCTTATCAAATTAGATGACAAGTTATTCTCACTGTGAAATTATAAGATTATATGATAATGGATCAGATATATATCATATTAATTTCCTTCCCCAGCCAATAGAGATATAGAGGTCAGCTACTATAATAGAAGCATTATTTCCCTGGCACCTCCTTGGAGTCAGAGTGTTGACAGCCTCAAAACCAGGCTTGTGCATCATCAGGCAACCAAGCCAGGCTGAACAGTCAGCCAAGGACAGTGCTAACACATTCTGATTTTTGTGGGTCATTTATTCTAGCCTCTTTATGGCCTTTTTTTTTCTTATCAAACCTTCCACTGTCCTAGAGTACATACCCTGTTATAGGGATGACAAACTCCTTCAGTGATTTTTCACTAATCACTTCAATAAGCTCCCCAAGACCTACAGCCGCTTGCTCTCTTAATTCAGCAGACCCACTAATCAGACCCTGCAGATGCAATCAGAAATAAAAAATTAATACCGCACTGACTTGTCAGAGGTCTACAGAAATCAAGCAACAGGCCATAATAACTAATAAAAACATTTTTAATTAACGTATAAAAAAGTTCCAAACAGATAACTGTATTCAATCACTTGTATTCACCCTATCAACAAATGTGAACTTAAAAGAAAAGTGTACACAAACTAGCAATTGCCTTCCACTCCAAGAATCACCCCTACTTTCAAGATTATCAACATGCAAAAATAACATTTTATGTAAGATGCTGAAGAAAAAAATAGAAATACTATAGAAACAACAATACAGCATTTTGTCATATCCATTGAAAAAAACATTTATGATGGTAATTGGTATAGAAATTATTTTGTCAATATTGCTTTTATTTATCTATACTATACATGGATGAAGAAAGAGAGGGGCTTGAAACCGCAAGCTAGAGACGATCAAGCATTCTATTTTCGCCAGCACTAATTTAACATATTATGTTTGAGGAAACTCCAAACGTCCAATGTTTTGGGACATCAACATGAGGTAATGACAACAAACTTTGGAGAGAAATGAAAAGCAAGAATATCTGTAGAAATATCAGAAGCAATGGTTGTAGGGCTTTTGGAAGAGAATCCAGGAATAACAACAGGGCCTCCCCGCAAGTGCATTAAACAAAACAAAAACATTTTCAGGTTTCTTGGTTGTCCACAGACCATTCGCATACGACAAACATCATACATACGAGAAAATAGCAACCACCCCCCTTCTTTTTTCTACACTCCTTATCTCTTGCAATAGATACAGCATCTCGTACTAACTTTATATATGAAGGAAGTAACTCCTTTATAACTGAGTTGACAACCCTTGATAGAGCTTCCCAAGCAACCTGTCAAACCAAACATAAGATGCAAGGTACTATATAGATAAAAAACAATGGACAAGGAATAACTCATAACATACCCCAACAGTGGCAGAATCTGAATCACTAAGCAAAATAATCAAGGTAGATATCATGTTTGGAGTTTCATCAACTAGATAAAGTTTGCTGTTTTTGATGAAGTCTCCTATCAAATATGATGAACTTCTTCTAATTGAAGCCTGAAACCACAGAAAGCCACAAAAAATAAGTGCATGTGTGTGTCACTCAAAGAGAGAGAGCCTTAAAGAACATTACAGCATATCAGGCAAACCTCACTATCGCCAACTCCTCTATGATGCTCTGGCATTAATGATTCAATGCCTTCCTCATCAATGACCAAGACCACCGTTTATGCAGCTTCCTTGGCCAGAGGTTGAACATCCTGTAACATCAGCAATGAGCAGGCGGTAAGATGTCATAGAATTAAAGGGCTTATGTGCTTATAACGATTGAATGTGAACAAAATTTCAGTTCATATTCAAAGTTCAAAACAAGTACGAGGAAGGATTAGTAAATATGTGTACCACATCATCACCACCCATTGCAGAAAGTAAAGCGGGAAGGATGGTACCAAGATGATAGTTAAGGCCAGGGCCAGCAACCTCTGCTAAAGCTCCAAGAGCATACGCATTGAAGGCACTGGACAGAATTGCAAACAAATCAGTACCCAGGCATATGAAGCAAATATGCCTGAGCTGCAGCTACTCTACACAACACATATCTCGAAACTGTGGCAAATTGACTTCTGCTTAAGAGGAGACATGACCACTTGAGTAGACTATAGCAACCTACATGGGATTGAAACTTTGACTGCCTCTCCATTGCCTGAACAAGTGCCGCTGCAAAACTTTTCATGAATGTAACCTTGCATAAAGCCTTCACAATCACATCATTAACAGCTTTTCTCAACCCTCCGTCATCATATATTGGGAATGTTTTAAATATTATATCAACCAAAGTGATGTAATGTGAGGAAACATATCTGTTCAAAATGAGTAATGGTTCCATAACTGATCAGTAGTTGAACGTACATACAAAATAAGTTTATCTTATTATGGTCTTACCTGATATTTGCAGCATTGAGTGAGAAAATGTTCAATTATTGAGAGACAAAGGGAGAGATATACAGACAGACAGAAAGCGAGTAAGAGGGAATGGGACATGTGTTGCATAAAAGTGAAGGTCAAAGGAGAAAAATATCTAACATTCGAGTGCATTCAATTTAGTGAGTAGAAAAATGAGCTAGCATATTTTCAGTCTATTCACAAAATTAATGCATTTCAACATGCACACAATTTCTTGAGACTACATTGCATGATATAAGCTCTAATAGGAAAAGCACAGTCATTAAATCATTTCTGAGTAAAACTTTTCAAATTCAGAAAAGACATCTTTCGAGCATTACTAATGCCCATCAGTTTCCAAATTTACAGAAAGTATATGATCAACTGCTTCATCCAACAGGAAAGCAGAAGCCTACTTTTGTCAACGCAAATTAGAAATTGTTCTTTACCTTATTCATTCATAAAATATTTCTAGTTTTTTACACAGATTGCAACAATTTAAATCAGTTAACCAAAGGTGGTGCAAATACCAGCAAGCCTTAGAAATTGTGCTTCGTAAATGAAAATTCTCTAATTATAACTCTAAATCCAATCCACATACACAGACGGCCAAGAACGTGAACTTTCCTTTCAACTCTTCTTAAACTGTAATCCACCATAATAAGCAACCCTTCATCCAGTAATTACTCAAGAAACACTACTTCGTACTCAATTGATCCGCATTGTAATCACTCCCATTTGCTACAATTCACAACCACAACACAGACTGAATTCACCTGTTGATGAATCTGCATTTTTTGGATGCACTATATACATAAATGCTACTATGTCTATATATGCATATAAATCAAGATATAAAAAAATCAACCATAATAATTAGCATTTAAGAAACTATTAAAATTTTCAATTCCATAACTAAATTTCTGACTTCTTAAACTTCAACAAACCTTAAAGGAACACATTTAATTTCCAACAATCAAAGTAAAAATTTTTACTTTCAACGGAAGCAACAGTCAAACGGAACAATCACATAAACAAAATTTAATTGAACAATTAATATCGAAGTTCAAAATGAAAGAGAATAAGTGACCTGAATTGGCGATAATGGGATGGAGCTCATTACGAAAGATCCGGCCCCCTTTTTTAGTCGACGGAGTAGAAACCGACCCGGCGATTGAAGCTAGAGATTCCACCGGAGAAGAAGAACCCGCCATATCTCACCGGAATGGATCCGGACTATTATACCCGATCCAAATTTACAATTTTTTGGAGCTCTTTTGTTTTCCAGGTCGTTGAAATGAAGATGATTTGTTCTCTTTCCTTTCTATTTTTTTTTTGTTACATTTCCTTTCTATTTTTTTCAGCATGGAGTTTTTGGTTGGGCTTTAGGGAGCAGGAGATGTAAAATGGGCCAGCAACGGAATAAAATTTGGTTCCATTTGGTGGAAAAGCGCTGCTTTTCTGGAATTGGCTGCTGGATTTATAGCCTATGGATTTTTTAAAAGTTGGGCCAAAATGTAGTCCGGGTTAATCTATATATTTATATATATTTTAAAAATCTATACTTGACAGGCTGTCCCATAGGATGCTGGTTGATTGGATCAAGTAAAAAATATTGCATGTATGTTATGTGATAAAAAAAATTTTATATTGTTAAAAAGCAAGTTTTACAAGATAATTGTTAGACTAATATTGTTCTATGGCAATGAATGTTGAGCAATTAAAATACTGCATACATAGAAGATTAATGTAGCGAAAATGCAAATGTTGCAATGGATATACGAATATACAAGAAAATATATAATGAGAAATGAGGACATTTGCAAAAAGGTTGGAATGACACATATCGAAAATAAGATGAGTGAAAGTCCTTTTATATTGATTTGGACACGTACGACGTAAACTTTTGAACGCTCCCGTTAGAAGACTGGAGGCTATGAATGATGTAAAAATGTTTAAGGCTAAGGGAAGACCGAAGAAGACTTGAAAATCAGTAATTCGGAAAGATATGACAAAATAGGAGTTGAAAGAACATATTACTTTAGATAGGAATGAGTAGAGGAGGATTCATGGTGATGTCATATATTGGTTCATATAGCTTACTCCGGTATTAAGATAAAAGCTTTAATGATGATAATGATGATGATACTCGATAGTTTGTCAAAATATAAATTTCATAAATTTATTAATTCATAAATATTAAAATAAAAATCTTTTTGGGTTACCATGTGGCAAATTACATAAATAGTACTGCGGGTTATCACATGACATGTCACATGTGAAATACAAATGAAAGTGTCATTTAACATATTTAAACTTAATTGCATGATTTTCAAATTTAAGGGTTTATTTATCGTAAAATAAAAGTTTATAAATTGATTTACATGCAATAAACATCGATGGCTTATATCAATTTTGGGCAAAAAGTTAAGAGAATATTTGATTATTATTCCTAAAATAAATAATAATAAATAGTTTTATGAGTGTTTAATATTATATTATTTTAATATGAGATATTATTAAAATATAACTATTTTAAATATTAGTAAATAAAATAATTTAAATATTTTAATAATAAATATTTTAATAGTTATGTTAACATCATTTAAGAAATAGATATTTCTGAAAACAACCAAACAAAAAAACATTTTTTATTAATTCATCCAAACAATAAAAATAATTATAATTTTAAATAAAAATTTAAATGTTTTCCTGACATCATTTTTTGAAAATTAATGTCAATGATACAATAAGAATTTAATATTATGACTAAATTGATGTATATCTTTTTTTTTTGTACAAATATATATATATATATATATATATTTATATTTATATAAATCCTTTGATGTTTGAACCCATCCATTTGCGGATGAGATCAAACCATTTTGGGATGAAGTAAAAATTATGACATTTATTTTTTTCAACAGTAAATTAAGAATAATATAATTTTACCAGCTAATTTTAAATTATTTGCATTTTTTCTTATCCATTCAAAGTATAGAAAAGTGTGGATATGTATATGTGCAAACTAAAAGAGAGTAGTGAGTAAATATAATCACTAATTATTAACACAGTGATTATTAATGCTATAAGATTATTAATTCTTTGTTCAATTAGTCTCCGTTGATTAATAATTTTTATCTTCTAAGTTATTATTCGAATTCGAACTTGAAGCTTTCAAAATCATGAGAGTCACGTCGCAAATTGAAATCAACAACTATTATAAACACTTGTATGTTATGGGAATTATTACACTAAAGACTGCATAAATAAACCTCTATACTATATGTACATGCATGGAAAGCACACTGGCATCCATAATAAGGAAAGAACTATTACGCCTTAACCCCCACAGTTTACTGAACAGGTATACAGCCTTCAACCATCTCCATGAAATACATGTAGAGATACACTAAGTGTAAACCCCAAAACCTTCTCTCTTCATTAAAGAAACAATCCCCACTCAACTTATATGCAGTTAACAAGTGGCTTTTTCTCCATCATCGACCTGACATGTGCCGAAATCATTCAATGCAAGCTCACTGCTCCCGGATCTCACTCCATAATATTCTTCAAAATTATGGAGAGTATAAATCCATATGGAAATTTGCTTTTTTATTTTTATTTTTTCGAAGAACGGAGAAAATTAAATAATTAATATTATAACAGCTCCTTAAGGATGTAGGAGTTCACAAGATTCAAGACAAGTGTTTTTGTCAGCCTGACACTAATCTTATCTGGATAATTAGATCACATGCAAAGCCACCAGCGAAGCACTTGCTTTAGGCGTGTCAACAGCCAAGCAATTACTCTACTGAAGCTGCCACCATTACGGCGTCACACATGGATCAGTTGTCTTCAAAACCCCATTGTGCCGCGTTTCTCCTGCCCTCCAAAGATAACAAGAGTTTAGCTTTTTACTATTTTGCTCATTGGTTGTGCAAATATGGAAGCTGAAGGGAAGCCAAGTTGTGCAAAGAAGGTGATAATTAGAAAGAGTACTGCCACGGGGAAATCAAGGAAAGGGTGCATGAGAGGGAAAGGGGGTCCAGAAAATGCTATGTGCACATATAAAGGAGTAAGGCAAAGGACTTGGGGCAAGTGGGTGGCTGAGATTCGTGAACCAAACCGTGGCAGTAGACTTTGGCTTGGAACTTTCAATACTTCTTTTGAAGCTGCGCTTGCTTATGATGAAGCAGCTAGAAAACTCTATGGCCCATCTGCCAAATTCAACCTGCCTCAGCCTCATGATAGTCAGTACTCATCTCTTACCTCTTTGCCTGGAAATTTTGTTATGTCGTGGAAAGAAAGTGGCATGGTGAGAGAGCCTCTGGAAAGTCTTTCTATGGAGTCTTCAGGCTCTAGTACCGGGAGTTCTTTTCATAGTCGTGAAGAGAGGTTGGTGAGAAGAGAAATAAATACAGAAGGGTTTAAGGGATCAAGTTCAGGTGATGATGGGGAGGAAGCTTTTTACTGGCCTGAGTTTTCATTAGAGAATGATTTCTTGGAAACGAATGATATTGATGTTTTGATGGATCAAGAATTTAAGAATAATTGGGAGGGAAATGAAATGTCTGAGATTCAGAATCAATGGTTCTTTTAAGTTCTTCAGGTGTAAATTTTTCAGGTTTCCTTGCATAGTTTTAAGGGCCTTAGAGATCCATATATAGCATGTTGGAATATTGCATGGCTTTGGGCTGTGTTTTTTTTATTTCCTTTTTAGTCATTGTAGCAAGTAGCAACCTCTGTATATTCTTGTTGAAAGGTTATGCAATGGTGTGATAACTGTAATTTTCGACATCGATTAATAAATAAATATAACTTAGATGAGTATAAATTATATTAAGTATTCGAGAGTTATAGGAATAAATTAATTAAATAATGATTTAATTTTAAAAACTTCAATTAAAATGATATTTTATGACTTAAGTTAGGGAAATAAATATATATACACATTAAATAAAGTAATATATATGTATATTATAGGGATAAAAAGAATATATACATATACATTAAAGAAATGAAAGAAATAAAATACAAAATAAATACATAAAATATTTATTATAAATATAAATTTATTGATATAAATCATATATATATATATATAAATAAATAAAATAGTTAGACAAGCTTCAAAGGAAATTTGTCTCGGTTTAGTGACTAAACCCTCTGCAAACTGCAGACGTATAGAAATAAAATATATAAATAAATAATATGTAAGTAGAGAAGGAGAACCAAACTCACGTGAATTGTCTGCTTTAAATTTATTGGCTTAAAAACAAAGCCAAGTGACAAAAATAAAAAAGGAAATGATAAAATAAATAAATAAACTGATTTGACAACTGAATACATATTGGGATACGGGTGTGGCTTACTTGAGAAGATCGGAGAACAGTTACTCCACTAACATCATTTTCCACCGGCCACTTTCATCTTTACTATCAACGTTCATCATCATCACTATTGTCTTAACAACAGCCACTTCAATCCTTCTCTTTTATTTTCTATTGTACGAGAGTTTATCATTTACATCCTCACGAGTTGCTGCAACTTAACCCCTTTTTTATCAACAATAAAGGTTAAAGGAAAGAGTGATTTGGAGAGTGAAAATCGAAGAGCAGGGGTGAGGTAGGAGGGTTAGGCGAGGAGCACATAGGCAAGGAGGAAATAGGTTTCAGTTCTGGGCTACAGCAAGGAATGTGGCTGTTTACGGTGGCTGTACAAGGTGGAATCGATGGCCTGAAAATATTATAAAGTAAGGGGAGCTGCTGCGTGACTGTTTTGGTGGCTAAAGAAGCACCATTCTCGGCTTAAGGAAGCTCTGCTTAGCTACTGTAGGTGGCTACTTCATGAGGTATCAGACCGTTATGGAGTTGTTGAATGTTGGAAATGGGGTCCGTTTGAAGCAGGTTGGTACGGTTGAAGCTTAAGGTTGTAACCCGGTGCTATTTTAGGCTAGAAGAGTAGGTCATGCGTGGCTTTTCCTGATGGTTTTGGGCATGAAAACAGTAGCTAGTTAAGGGGTGTTAAGGCTTGCTCGTAATGTTGTTTAAGGAGCCAAAAAGGGGTTTGAAAACAAAGGTTGAAGCTGGTCGGTTAGGGGCTAAATGGAAGGCTTTCACGAGTTGGTTTAAGTTGGCTTGTAGGTTGTGTAACAGGGGTCAGAACCAAGGACTGAAAACATGGTGGAAGTGGACTGTTTGTGAGGCGTGAAGCAGGTCTGTTAAAGGCTATTTTACAAAGCTGTTACGATGATGCTTGGACATTAAATAGTGGTGATATTTCAAATGCTTAACAGGGTGTAACCAAGGAAAGATGAGCTGCCAAGGTTGTTCACGCCAAGGAAAGAAAGAAAAGTAAAAGGAAATAAAGGTGAAAATATGATACCTTACTTGAGCTTTAGAATCAATATTGTAAAAAATTAATTATAGCAATCGAATTTTTATAAGTATAATATAGAATTTTAGTTAAATGGTACTAAGTCAATTTATGATGTTTGAATATGTAGTGCGACAAATGGAAGACGGACGCTTGTCTAGCTAATTTTGGTGTGCGCTCACGCTAAGCTCGGAGTAGGTAAGACTTGTATACAAGTTCACGGTAGATTTATATTGTGTAAACTATATAGGATTACTAAATTGAATGATTATACAATAGAGCATGAAATTGAATAGAGAGTCGGTAATTCTATGGTTAAATGTTACATTATGGAATTTTCAATTGAGTCAAAGTGTGATGATCCGAAAATTAAAAATATTTATTTGACTTTTCTGCAGTCCGGGAGTAAGTTGGTGAGTGGGATTATACAAGCTTAATTGTTGAATATCGACTACAGGACTGCTTGATTTGATTTCGATTGTGCTTGATTGAGGTAAGGGATATGTATAAAGAACGTAGGAGATACTGGAATGATTTTAAGATCAATTGCATTGTGTTTTATGAACTGCACATGCTTTGCAAGAGACTTTAGAAATTTGATACCGTCATGCTATCGAATTTTCGTAAGAATATTGAATTCTGCAATTTTAGCTAAAAGGCTAAGAAACCTTTTTAAGAATAGAACCTTTTTAAGGAATTCAGTCTTGAAAATATTAAATTGCACGATTTTAGCATATTTATGAATTTTTAAATTAAATTGTATTTTATGGAAATTACCAAACGTTAGTGTTTTAGAAATATTTATGAAAAATCATGAAGTTTTCGGATTTTTGAAATTCTTTGTATTTTAATTGGTTCTGGAACCTCTATGAGTTTTGAAAAATACTCTTTTGAATTTGGATTTATGAAACTCTGCATTAGCATGAATTTTTTTAAAGAATTCAGTTGTTGTTGAAAGCTTATTTAAGTGTATGATTTTAAAGACATGTGACTTTTCTATCTTAAATTTGGTTTTATGGATTTATTATAAACCATGGCACTAAAACCTATTTTATTTATATACATTTCGGAAATTACTAGGTTTTTAAATATTTGGAAAACAATTATGATTTTATACGATAATCAGCTTTATGAACTTTCATAAAGATCTCTATGATTTGACTTACTGATTTGAACTCTGAACTATGAAACTTTTGTTTTGAGACACTGGCTAACCGTCATCTTGCGGTATCTGGACTGCTGTATATTTTGGATCCAGCAATATCTGGCTGTAGTGTGACCTTCGAGGCCTACAGTATCTGGCTGCAGTGTGACCTTCAGGGCCTGTAGTATCTGGCTATAGTGTGACCTTCGGGGCCTATAGTATCCGGCTGTACTGTGACCTTCGGGGCCTACAGTATATCTTATATGTATTCAATTCTGCGCGCTATGTTGCTGTGTGATTTGATCTAGTCCGCAGCGGTCACAGATGACACCTGATCAATGTTCACTGTAGACCACTTGGACTATGGCCATATGTCTATTTGTTTATTATCCTTATGGGATATCTTTGCTGCTTGATGAATACCGAGTTATTGCCATGTCTCCACTATCAGTTATTTTATGATTTTTGTATGATTTATGAACTTCTGATATTTGAATTCTGAACTCCAAAATGACTTTCTGAATGCAATATGATTTCTGAATTTTGATATTTGGATTCCGAATTTGAAATGTTTTGATATGGATATATGATCTGATTTGAAAAACGATATGATTTCTGAAGACGACTGTTTACATATTAGCATAGCATGGCTTTGTTAAGTGATTCGTTATGCTGATTTGATTTACATCTGATTTTCAGAATACATGAATTCCTTCTAGATAAGATTTTCTATTTTAGAAATATCTCTTATGTTTTAGAACTTATTAATCGTTTTCAGATACTTGCATATTGTAAGATTTCAAATATTCCTCCTTTTATAAGTTATTTAATTTTGGTCTAGGAGAAATTAAACTTAAAATTTAAGAATGTGTATAGTAAATTAAAGTAATAAAATCATATGTGTCAAAACTAATATATATGTATTGATAATTATATAATTTATAGAATTATCATGAATTTAATGATATAATTTATCTCTAAATCATTACTATTAGATTCAAATCCCTCATTTATCTGTTAAATTTCTCTTAACGATGTAGGAACTCCAACTGATAAAGAAGTCAAAGATGTGAAGGATTTCAGTTCCAAATTTCATTCAAACACAAGACTTTGTTGATAAAGCTCCATGCATGGATATCTTTACTTGCTATCAAGAAAGATAAATTGTTGCATTTATCTTTTACGAAGATAAATTATCAAGATGGACTTTTTGCTAAGGATAGAGATAATCAAAAGAGCTGATAAAAGATAAATTTTCTTTGAAGATAAAGATCGAGCCCTATCTGCCAAGATTTTGAGCTAATCATCATCCCCACTGCCTCTATAAATAGCCAGCTTCAGCACCATGAAGAGCATTCAATCCTACTAAGGGATATAGAGTAGTTTTAGTTTTATTCTCTTTGTTTAGTTTTCAAGTTTTCATCTAAATTTCTTTTGGTTTTTATTTTGGAATATTTTAGAAGTTTTATTTAAATAAGATTTTTTTATTTTCACTTTCTTGCTACTTCAATTTCAAAAATATTATTGTTTTGATAAAAAGATTCTTTCGATCGTTTGAATAAAATTAGGGTGGGAAATTTTAGTACTTAGTAAGCAATTCACAAATTCAATCCTCGTGGGAACGATACTCTATTCATCACTTTATTACTTGCTACGGTCCGTACACTTGCGGTACACTCATCGAAAATTCGGTAACAAGTTTTTGGCGCCGTTGCCGGGGATTGAAGGATTTGTTTTGCTAATATTAATACCAAGCATACCTAGTTTTAATTCAAATATTTTTTTTTATTTTTTCTCCTTGTTACTAATATCTTCTCTTGTTTTTCTTGCGAGGTACATCGGCCTAGTGCATGAGCCGTGCAAGGAGTGGTGAATTGGCTCCCCTTGACCCCGAAATTGAAAGAACTTTACGAAGAATCAAGAAGGAGAACCAAGAAGACCTTGTTGGAACAAATACCATGGAAGAAGCAGATACCAAGGCTCTTCGAGATTATGCAATGCCTACAGTGAATGGATTCGAGATGAGCATAAGATATCCAACCATTCAAGCAAACAATTTTGAGATCAAACCAGCCATCATCCAAATGATCCAAACTTCTGTACAGTTTGGGGGTTCAATCAATGATGATCCTAATGCTCATTTGAAACATTTTTTACAAATTTGCTCCACTTTTAAGAATAATGGTGTTTCTGATGATGCGATAAGACTGAGATTATTTCCTTTTTCTCTCAGGGATAAAGCGATGGATTGGCTGAACTCATTGGCACCAGGATCAATCACAACATGGGAGGACTTAGTCCAGAAGTTCTTGGCAAAATTCTTCCCACCAGCCAAAACAGCTAAGATGAGGAACGACATCACCACTTTCATGCAACACGATTCAGAGTCACTTTATGAAGCATGGGAGAGGTACAAAGAACTCTTGAGAAGGTGTCCTCATCATGGGATTCCAAATTGGTTGCAAGTGCAGATATTCTACAATGGGTTGGTAAGCCAGACCAGAACTACTATAGACACAGCTGCAGGTGGTGCATTAATGAGCAAGTCTATAGATGATGCCTACAATTTGATAGAAGACATGGCTGCAAACAGTTATCAGTGGTCAGCTGAGAGGCTAACATCAAAGAGAACAGCAGGTATGTATGAGTTAGATGCACTCACCACCCTTACCTCTCAAATCTCAGCCTTAACCAAAAAGGTTGATTCTCTTGGAGTCAATCAACAACCCAACCCAATTCATTCCATTCAAAACCCTTTCGTAACTTGTGATAATTGTGGGGGTAATCACTCTGGCGATAGGTGTCCTATTCGAGCCGAACAAGTCCAATATGTTTCCCATCCAAATAGGAACCATAACCCATTCTCAAACACCTATAACCCTGGTTGGAGAAATCACCCAAATTTGTCTTGGAACAATAATCAAGGGCAACCATCTAACCCAAGACCTACCTATCCTCCTGGTTTCCATACTCAACCACCACCACCACTTCCACATAATCCTCTACCACAAGTCCCACCACAAGAAAAGAAGCCTTCTTTAGAAGAGATGTTCACCACCATCTTACAAAACCAAGCAGCTTCTATAAAGAACCTTGAAATTCAAGTAGGTCAGATTGCTAATGCCATTAGTAACCGTCCCCAAGGTACCCTGCCTAGCAATACTGAACCTAATCCAAGAAGGGAAGGTAAAGAGCAATGTAAATCAATCACCTTGAGGAAGGGTAAAGAAGTGGGCTACATACCTAAAGAATTAGAGGAAGATGTTAGAGTTGAAGTCCAGGCAAAAGAAGAAGATAAGCAAGAAAAGAACATTAGGCAGACTTCATCTCAATCTGGTAAGACCATTGAATCACCTCCTCCACCTATCCCTTTTCCTCAAAGATTCAAGCAAAAGAAGATAGATAGGCAATTTGCTAAGTTCCTAGAGGTATTCAAAAAGCTCCACATCAACATCCCTTTCTCTGATGCATTGGAGCAAATGCCAATTTATGCCAAATTCATGAAGGACATCATCTCCAAGAAAAGGCAAATTGAGGATTTTGAAACTGTTGCTCTTACTGAGGAGTGCAACACCATTTTGCAAAGGAACTTACCACCTAAGCTTGAAGATCCAGGGAGTTTTACTATCCCTTGCACTATTGGTAACTTATTTTTTGATAAAGCTTTATGTGATTTAGGTGCAAGTATTAATTTAATGCCTTTTTCTATTTTCAGGAAACTTGGACTAGGAGAGACTAAACCAACCAAGATAACACTCCAGTTAGCTGACCGATCTCTCAAGTATCCAAGAGGCATTATTGAAGATGTGCTAGTGAAGGTTGACAAATTTGTCTTTCCAGCTGATTTTGTAGTGTTAGATATGGAGGAAGATCGTGAAGTCCCAATTATCCTTGGGAGGCCCTTTCTAGCAACTGGTAAGGCTCTTATTGATGTGCAAAAAGGAGAGCTCACCATGCGGGTCAATGATCAAGAGGTAACATTTAACCTTTTCTCTGCAATTAAATTCCCAAGTGAGATTGATGATTGTTTTAAAGTGAATGAAGAAGAGAGTATAGTTCAGGGAATATTCATCAATCAACAACCTATGGACACCATAGAAGCAATTCTTGATGAAGAGAAGCCCAATTGTGCTGAGCCCAACGAGTTGGATGAATTCAGAATGCAAGCAGATGAGAGTGCTAGACTCTTTAAGGAGAGAGCGAAGAAGTGGCATGACAAGGAGATAGTGGAAAGACAATTTGAGCCGGGGCAACAGGTTTTACTCTATAATTCTTGTTTGAAGCTATTTCCAGGTAAGTTGAAATCAAGGTGGTCTGGACCATTCATTGTTACTCAAGTATTTTCATATGGAATTGTGGAAATAAGAGCTGAATTTTCAAAGGAACCATTTAAGGTTAGTGGTCAGAGATTGAAACATTATTGGGGAGGAGTGATCGATCGTGGAAAATCGGTTACTGATCTTAATGATCCACCTTGAAGAATGACAGACATAGTCAAGCTGATGACTATAAATCAAGCGCTTCTGGGGAGGCAACCCCAGCATTTTATTGCTTTCTTAGTTATTTCTCTTATTTCTTAGTTTAGATATTTCATTAGTTGATTTCTTTTCTTTATTTTATAGGTGTCAGAGTCTAAGTTTGGGGGACCGACAAAGAAATTTGGCAAGTTTTGCAGTTTGAGCTTCATTTAAAAAAAAAAATCAGGGGAGTTTCCTTTATCCTTTTCTTGAATTCTTGAATTTCTTATACATTGAGGACAATGTATGTTTCAAGTTGGGAGAAGAGCAAAATTTTTATTTTTAAAGATTAAGCAAAATTTTTTTTCTGAAATCTTTGTAAAAAATTTTGTGCTTTAAAATGGTTTTTACCTTGAAGTGATTATATGCTTGCTTGATAATTCCTTGATATTTAACCATTGATTGAGAATGTTATGGCAATATGAAATTTATGAATATGAGCAAAGTATGTGAATGAATTCTTTAGTGAATTATCTTTTTGATTGAGATTTTTCCAAAAATTAAATGCACAATGTTTCTATCATTGAAGTCATGCATATTTAGAGAAGATTTATGTGAATAGGAATAAACAATAGTCTTTAAAGTTTGTTATTTGTCTAGAATTTGTTCTATCATCTCTCAAGGCGAAATCCTAGAACACACTTAGCTAAAGAGGTGATTTAGGCCATCTTTGGACCGTTTGAGCTTTTCAAGACTACCATGATGTATTTTATCCTTAGTCACCAATTTGAGCTTAAACATACCTTCTTTTTTTGTTTTACCTACATTAATAATTAGCCTAGCCTATATAAAAAAAAAGTCTTATACCCCATTATATGCATGAGGACTATGTCAAGATATATTTAGAGCTACGCATATATGGAAGAAAGGGTGAAATTAAAAAAAAATTGAAAAAAATTGAAAAAAAAAAGAAAAAAAAGAAAAAAAAGAAAAAGAAATTCAAAAAAAAAATCGAGTTGGGGGAATTATTTGAAAGCTCTTAAAAAGTCCAAGAAAAAGAATGCATGATTAGGGGTTAAGCCTAAAAATCCTATTTCTCCTACCTATTACCCTAGCCATACATTACAAACTTATAAAGTCCTATTGATCTTTGGCTATGTGTGTCTACATTAGTGGAGAGAAGATGAGAAAAACAAACTTATGGAAGATAACTATTCTTTTAGATCTTTTGTTACGTCATATTTATATAAATTTATCCGGATTGCATGAACTGAAATGAAGAAACATACACACACACACACACGGAAAAATCCAATTGAATTGATACTCTCTTTTGAATGAGTTTATATATATTTAGCTAATGTTTATGAATTTTCATGGAGTTGTAATGTTTTCAAAATCTTTGGGGAAATTAAAGGGAAATCATTCTTGCAAGTGTATTTGACCTCTAGGTACATTTCCTTGGGAATGTTATTTTGCTCGAGGACAAGCAAAAATTCAAGTTTGGGGGTGTGATAATTATATAATTTATAGAATTATCATGAATTTAATGATATAATTTATCTCTAAATCATTACTATTAGATTCAAATCCCTCATTTATCTGTTAAATTTCTCTTAACGATGTAGGAACTCCAACTGATAAAGAAGTCAAAGATGTGAAGGATTTCAGTTCCAAATTTCATTCAAACACAAGACTTTGTTGATAAAGCTCCATGCATGGATATCTTTACTTGCTATCAAGAAAGATAAATTGTTGCATTTATCTTTTACGAAGATAAATTATCAAGATGGATTTTTTGCTAAGGATAGAGATAATCAAAAGAGCTGATAAAAGATAAATTTTCTTTGAAGATAAAGATCGAGCCCTATCTGCCAAGATTTTGAGCTAATCATCATCCCCACTGCCTCTATAAATAGCCAGCTTCAGCACCATGAAGAGCATTCAATCCTACTAAGGGATATAGAGTAGTTTTAGTTTTATTCTCTTTGTTTAGTTTTCAAGTTTTCATCTAAATTTCTTTTGGTTTTTATTTTGGAATATTTTAGAAGTTTTATTTAAATAAGATTTTTTTATTTTCACTTTCTTGCTACTTCAATTTCAAAAATATTATTGTTTTGATAAAAAGATTCTTTCGATCGTTTGAATAAAATTAGGGTGGGAAATTTTAGTACTTAGTAAGCAATTCACAAATTCAATCCTCGTGGGAACGATACTCTATTCATCACTTTATTACTTGCTACGGTCCGTACACTTGCGGTACACTCATCGAAAATTCGGTAACATGTATATTCATGTCATTTATATATTAGTACATGAATATAAACATATAGTAATACTTATTTAAATTAAATAAATACAAAAAGTATTAAATATAGTGGAACAAATAATGTGTACCAATTAAACTTAGATTATTTAGAATATATAAAAAAAAAACATTAAGTGGGGTTATATAAAATAAATAAATAAATAAATAATAACAATAATAATAATAATAATAATAACCAACAAGCTTCCTTTAGAAGCTTGTCAAGCCACCAAATCACGTCTCCTTTGAAGCAGACTAAAGGCAACAAAAAAAAATATATTAAAATAATATAAGGATATTAGAACCATGAGGCTTCTCGGAGAAGCCACTTCATGCCAGCCAATTTAATCCCTCTTTTGGCTTTACACTGTACATGAGAATCTGCATATTTCTCTTCACGTTTTGGCTACAATTAAATCCCATTTGTGCCAGCAGAAAAAGGTTCAAAGAAGGATTAGCAAGGACGGGGAAAAAGGGGCTGTACAGGGGGATTTATTTTGGTTCGGTTCAGGGCAAAGGAGCAGCAAGAAGTTGCTGCATTTCCTCTCGACAAGGGTTGAGGTTTTCAATTTGGTGACTCGACATTGGTTGGGGCCATGCGTTGCACACCAGATCAGCCGGAATAGGAGGCTACGATTCAGGTTTTTAAGGCTGTAAAACTTGTTAAAAAAATAATAGAAGAAAGAGGGCTGAACAGATGAAGAAATGAAGTGCAAAAAAAAAAAAGGGAGAAAACCAGAACAGGGGTTTGGTGCTGATTTTGGGATTGCTATAGAGGAAGCCACGATGAGGCAGAAACATGGCTGAAAGGGGATGGCTTTAAGGCTGTAAAATAGTAGGGTACAGGGGATTTTAAGGCTGATCTATATTGGTATGGGAGGTTGAGTTGGTGTGGTTACGAGGCTGAAATTGGAGCTCAGTAAAGACTAGAGGAGAGGCTGAACCAAGGCTGTTTGTAGAGCCATGAGTGCTCTGTTTTACCAGCCAAGAAAGCAAGGTGAGAAAGAAAGAAAAGAAAAAGGAAAAGAAATTAATAAAATTAGTCATAATTGTATGTAGTGTTATAGAATTTATATTGACTATTTTTCTAAGTGAATACGTATGTGAATTTAATTTGTAGAGAACAATCAAGAGATGGGTGATGAAGCTGACTAAGTTTTTGGGAGACTGAGTCTCTACCCTTGAGACATTTTTATGGTAAGTAATTTACGTGAATCTTGGTTAGTAATACCTAGTGGGATAAGTGATTTATATAGCAAGGATGAGAGTGGGTAATTGATTTACCTAAGCATAATTAGTATTATATTTTTGGTTAATAAAATTATGAGTTAATTACCATAATGATAATAATACATGTTAAGTGAGATGTTACAAGTGATTGTGACTATAGAAAATTACTATACAATTGCTTAAGGTTAAGTATAAGGACTAAGAAGTGAGTATTTCATTTTCATGTAGCATAAGTGACATACGAATATGTATAAGTTATAATTACATTATATGGTATATGTTATACTATGAAAAGGATGATACGATTATGGAAAATTATGGACATAGAGATGAGGTTATTTTGTATGTGATAATATAATAATTGAGATATAAAAAGAGATTTACAAGAGAATAATTAGGAACAAATACTAAATTTTCTTATCCACCTTAGCGGTTACATTTTGATATTATTTATGAAGCTTAAGGAAGGAATCGATAATGATATTTGTGGTGCAAGGTGGTTGTTATGGATATAGTGCTATCCCTAAGGGTAATATTCATTTAGATTAATAATGCTTGGGTAAAATATATATTGATATAAATTTTGATGTGTATTGATTGTAGAGAATTTGCAAGGAAGTGGAAGAGCACAATTAGCCAAGTGCGGTGCTTACTAAGTGCCAAGTTTGGTGCACTTTAGGTAAGTGATATATATCGGAACGTAAGAGATACTAAATGCTATTTAAAATCAACTGCCTTGTGGATATATAAATTGTATTTTCTTGTAGGAGGTTTTAAGAAAATATAAGTCGTTATGCTGCCGGATTTTTATGAAAATAATGGTTTTTATGATTTAAGCTTAACTTAAGCAATCATTTGAAAATAACTATTTATCCGGTAGACTTATTTTGAAAATGGTTAAATCTTATGACTTTAAATTGTTTACAAGGCTTTCAGCCGAGATATTTATCTCAAGGAATTTTAACCTATGTTATTGAAGATATTATGAGTATGTATAGTTTATATGTTTTGAAAGAAATGTATGACTTTCGTTATGAACTTTCCTAAAGCACGAAAATACTGTTTTGAATTTCGAAAATATATGGTATTGTTTTTAAACTACTATGTGTGACATTGATTTTGCCCGCAGTAGGTATTTGTATTCGGACTACTGTGTGTGGCCTTGAATCAGTCCACAGTAGGAACTATACGTATGGAAATGTTTTGAGACATGACTAGCAATCACTACAGTAATGTTTTGGACTACTGTGTGACCTTGATCCAATCCACAGTAGGTAATGTTTTGGGCTACTGTATGATCCTGATCCAGTCGACAGTAGAGTTTCTATTGCTGTGACCTTGATCCAGTCCACAGCAGGCCCAGTTGACACCTGATCAGTGCTCACTGTGGACCCCCTCCAGACTATGGCCATATGTCAATTTGAACTGCATGATTAATTATTAGTCGTTAACATGTCTCCAGCTTAGCATGCATATGATTTTTCGTGCTTATCTTGGTACATGAGTTTTGAATGAATGATTTTTGGATTCTGAAACTGATAAGAATTTGATTTGACAATCCGTATTGAAACTAAATGTGATAAGCATGTATATTTTGAAATATGTTCAGAATTCAGTTGTTATGTTTCGGTTTAAATGAAATACTTTCTGATGCATTGCATAAACATGATTTGATTTTCGAATAGTATGAAATACGGTATTCAAGTTTTAATAAATGTTTTAGAAACTTGCATATAGAAATTCGGTATCTGTTTCTTATATGTATTTCTTACTGGACTTTCCAAAAAGCTCACCCCCCTCTCCACCCTCCAGATTATTTGCAGTAGGTGCTTCGTGCGTGGGGTTTAAGCAGGTCCTTCGAGGCTTTTGTACCACTCTTGAAGTTATGTGATGTACAGTATTTTCTTTTATATTCAGACTTCTATATTCAGTATTTTATAGTATAGGGATGTGATTAAAGGACGTATAGAATATAATTATGGTCTATAATAATGCATGCTTAGTGAGAGAATTTGACTGAGACCTGAAGTAACTTAAAGACATTGATATAGCTAATATAATATTAGCTTAGAAATTTATTAGTGACACTACGTACAGCCCAACCGAGTAGGTGAAAAAGAAAAAAAAAATTAGGTTCGTATTTTCGGTAAAAGGGTCTTTACACATATAGTTTACGGTATCTGTCTCTTTATGTGTATTTCTTACTGGGCTTTCCAAAAAGCTCACCCCCCTCTCCACCTTCCAGATAGCATGCAGTAAGAGCTTGTATGAGGGGTTTTACACGTCTTTCGAGATTTTTGTCTTCCTTTGAAGGTATGTGATGTACAGTACTTCCTTTTATATTCAGACTTGTAATTTCAGTACTTTTATAGTATGAGGATGTAATTAAAGGAAGTATAAGATATACTTATGGTTTATAATAATGCATGCAACTTTAGTGGAGATATATTTAGTCAAGTAGGATGATATGAAATTTGTAAATGCATGCTTAGTGAGAGAATTTGACTGGGACCTAAGGTAGTTAAAGGATATTAACTTGGCTAATATAAAGTTAGCTTAAGAATTGATTACTGACACTACGTACAGCCCAACCAACTGCGAGAAAAAGGAAAAAGTTAGTCTCTATTTTGGTAAAAAGGGACGTTACAAATGGCGTTGAAGCTTGTAACTTTTGCACTTGTTTTCCCAAATGGGAAGCTAGTTAGATTAGATTGCATAGTTTTAAAGAATCATGTTCTGGCATTGGCATTAACCCTCATGATCTTCAAGCATTTCTTTCATTCTGTTGAATCCATCATGATTGGTTGTGAACATATTCATCATAACTAAACCTGATCATGGGTCGGGTTGGGCCCATGACAGGTAATAATAAGTTTTATGTATGTCCAAATCCGGTCTGGTCTGGAAGTTCGAGCATGACTTTTTGTTCAAATCCGTTTTCATTTTTATACTACAAGCTCGAGCCCAATCGGATCGGAAAATATTTTTTATATTTTAATTTTTTATTTATTTGTTTTTTATTATTTTATACTTTTTAAAATTTAATTTAATTTGTCAAAATTTGTATATCAAATTCCATATTAAATATTTATATTCATGTTTATTAATTAATAATGTTTTATATTCATATAATTATATCATAGTTATTAAATATATATAAAAAATTTAATTAATATTAAAAAAGAAATATAAAAAAAATTTAAAAATTATAAATTTGAGTCGGGCCAAATCGGGCTCAGACTTTAAAAGATCAAGCTTAATGTCCAGCGCGATTTTTAAGCAGGTTTAAAAATTTTGCTCAAATCCGATTATTTCATAAGATATTTTTGTCTAAACCCGACTAAATTTCAAACAAGCATTTGGCTTAAGCGAGTAGTCCGGCTCTGAGCAGGTCTAACCACAACCAGAATAATATATCTATAAACACGAGCAAGGATACTACGAAGTCTATGTATTATACAGCGGAGAGTTCCTGATGATGAGTTTGAACCACTCTCTCAATCAACCTCTTGAATCTTATACAGTGCATAGTTGTTGGTTGAAACATTAGCGTAATTCACTTTGGTAAATCTAACCACAACCGGATACCTTGTCTTTGGGTCCTGTTTCGTTGAGATATTGTTCAGTTCAATGCAAGGGGAAACATAAATTCCATTAGTTTATGCTACAATATGCATAAGTTGGTGAGAAATGAGAGCGGAAAAAACGAAAAACCTGATCAACTGCCACAACTGAACCGACAGTGTTGTACCAGTAAGACTCTTATCTCAGGATTTTCACATGTGAAAGGCAGACAGATAACAACAGACAAAGTCATATAGAACAACTATGAACTTGTTGGACAAAAGCTCCTGTGTTTCTGGCTTTTTAGGACTGAATTAAACCTCATGATTTTTCCTTCTTGTAGAATCAAGCAATATATTCCATAACTCCTAATTCTCTAATTACAGTCCTCTAACTGAATTGATTTAGCTAGTTCTTAGCTTTTAAAAGATTTTTTCAGCAAGCTTAAAATAAGAAACTATACCACACAACAAGAAGAAAAAGAATAAAAAGAAATGAGTTATTATATTTCTAAAACAAAACCTTAGCACCCCTCTTGCGTCCAATTGGAGGTGGCTTGGCGGCCCTTGGAGCTGGCTTCGCTTCACCTTCTCCAGGGGCAGTGGTGGTGGTAGTGGAAGCTTCGGAGGCGATGGCGGTGGAGGCGGCCGAGGTGGTACCTCTTCTGCTGCACTTACCACTAGCCTTCTTGAACTATTATTGCCATGATTGGAAGAAAAGGAAATACTACTCCTTGGCGTTGAGCTTGTTTTCTAGTGCCAAA
The DNA here is from genome assembly GCA_031772115.1 of Heritiera littoralis. Classification (NCBI taxonomy): domain Eukaryota; kingdom Viridiplantae; phylum Streptophyta; class Magnoliopsida; order Malvales; family Malvaceae; genus Heritiera; species Heritiera littoralis. Next base: position 1,315,788 of record JAPDPK010000020.1, on the reverse strand, counting down.
CTGGATTTTAGCACAAACCCAGGCCGCACTTGCCATGTTACATGTAGCCATTGTTACCAATTTTTGATCCTTTTGACCATGAACCTGTAAATAATATCACCTTAGTTATCACAAATATCACAGGTACCAATTAGAGGTGTCCGTTGATTAGTCGGGACAGGATCCATTGATATCTCTAAAAGTTTGTCGATCTGAAATTAGATTAGATCACATCCTAGACACGGTATAATAAAAACACAAAAGTAATATGATCTAAATTTTGATAAAATTTATATATGAATATGACAAAAATTTAAAAAGAAAAATATGCATGATGTGTTAACACAAATTTTGATACATAATTTTTTTTTATTTTATACGACACGAATATGATTTTACATGACGTAAATACGTAATTATATATTTGAATTACCAAATCTATCCAAAATATTTATAGACGATAGTTTAAATTGGTTTAATTTAAGTCTCATATTGAAATATAAAAAATTTAAATACATTTTTAAATAAAGATTGAATACAAAATAACAATTTAAAAGGAAAATATTTTTACCAATTAAACTCGAAACTAAAATATTTTATCAAAAGCTTAGTTCATAGAAGCAGAATTTAAATAATTCAGATGCTGGAGTGCATAAATCTATGGGCTTGGGTGAGGGAATCTGTAATTGATCAAAGAATTGGAGTCCAAAATGCAAGTGGTCTAACGATATGCCTGGGTCTGGCTTAAGATGGATAAATAAAAAAATTTCCATATTTTATTTATAGGAATAATAAGTTACTTAATTATAATTAATTAGAGTGACAACAAAACAGCAACTTCATTCGTGTGCATTGGCAGTGAACACAATAGCCTTGACTTTTGTTTGTTTCCCAAAATTTAATTCCATGTGAAGGAAGCAAAATGTTGGTTTGGTAACAAAAAAAACATGGATCATGTAACTTTTTCTCATGTCACTTAGCTGTCTCTGATTTTTTCTAATTTTTAAGACAAGCAAATCTGACCACTTGGAAAAAAAAAAATAACAAACCAAGCCCTAACTCATTAAAGGTTTTCTTTTAATCTTTTAACTCGGGCAAAATACAAATATTGATAATTGAATTTTAGATTGGTAAATTTTTCATATTTTAAACATAAAAACATGATCATTTGAATTTATCTTCAAAATCAAGTAACGATTCTCTTCATCGATGAAATTCAAGAATTATTTGTGGTTAACATCAAAAAGGTCTTTATCTTTGTGAACTATAAATAATGTACTTTCTATTTGCTAATGTAAACATTGTGAAGGATTCTTTTCATTTCTGATAAAATTTCAGGCTTAAAATCAACACAAGAAGGTCTTAATCTTTGTGAGCTATAATTTGTACAATTTGAAAGGTTTAAGAATTATTTGTGGATACCGCTTAACATCGGCAAGATCTTCATCGTTATGCTCCTTTCATTTGTAAAATCAAAGAAACTTGAGTTTCATCAATCATGATGAAATCTTAAGAGAAAATGACATTATAAGACAGGTTATGTCATTATACTATTAAGTTTTGTTTTTATAATTAGAGAATGAGATTGAGATATTGAGTTGAATTCTCTATTAATCATTTAATCAAAAGAGAGTTTGAAAAGAAAAAATTGTTGAGATCGAAACGATCTTTTATGTAATTATATGCATAAAAAAACCCATCATTTGCATAAATAAAATTTTTAAGTAAGCAATAAATAGTAACGTGTTGCCAACAATCTTTTAATCACATGATTAAAAAAAATTGTAATATATTATAAAGTTTGAACTCAAATTGAAACAATCCCACCCGGATCCCGATTATATTTCTTTTTGAAACCAAAAAAAAAGTTCAAAAACTTTCAATTTAGAGTTTCATATTCTAATTATTGATTGTCAACTTGATAGCAATTTCACAAATACTTTTCTTTTATTGATAAGCTGTCTTTATATTTCATCCAATAATTTTTTTAATTTAAATAAATTTATTTACATTGAATTTAATAAATTTATGAAAAATTATTTTCTCACAAATTTCAACGATTTTAAATTCAAAACAATCAAAAGAGAAACCTATTCTCTTGTTGCTAGAATCAATATCCATTTGTATGTATCTTACCACTAGTTTTAAAATACACAGTTCTTTCTTTTCTGGATAGAAATTTCACTTGCGTCATTATTATTGTAGTACTTTATTAATTGCAGCCTACCTGACACAATTGGAAGATTCTTTGTCCTTTTTTTTTTAAATCAATAGTCTTCAAATTGTTTTATTTTTTCGTGTGTGTTTAAGTTGATATTAGAGTTCTAAATTTACCCAAATTAAAGCTTGATAACATTTCTGCTCATCACTCAACTAATCATTGGCCGTAAAGTTTCATTGATTTTATCCCTGAGTTGTAGCTCAGTTGGTAACGTAAGTTAAGTTTGTGAGAAGAGCTCTCGAGTTCGACTCTGACTAAACGCATATTTAGAGAGGAGTAAAGAGTCTTAACTATGATTAAGATTCAAGTAGAATTAATCTCAGATCGTTAAAATAGATAAAAATACATACGATTTACATCAAAAAAAAAGTTTCATTGATTTTTAATGTACCCTTCATCCGAATTGGCGGTGATCATTCATCAGTCTTTAGAGGATTTGTGCAGTTTAAAATCAGTGAATACAAAACAAAAAACCCCTGTTAGAACACTTAAAATGTAAAATTAAGTCATGAACTTTAGACATTTTAGGTACAAAAAAGGTTGAAATCTGAAAATAAGAAAAATAATTACAAATGTTAAGATTTAAATTTCAAATTAAATATGTCATCCGTTAAGAGTAGTTATATGAACTACTTGAGTTAAGCTTCAAGTTCATGACTTTAAGTATTAGTTTAAATGATCATATTTTTTTTAATATGAAAATTTTAAAAATTTGAGATTTGAGTTTCTATATCTTATGTTTCTTTCTCCATATCAAAATCTCCATTGTAAAAAAAAAGTTATGTATCTTAATAACGGGAAGATAAGAAAAGAAATTCACTTATAGAACTAGCCCTTGATAACTTGAAGGCTGAAATTTACTCGAAAGTGACATTAATTCATTCCCATTCACTACTAAGAATTGAAGAGCCTGAAAATGTTGGCCTCTCAAATAACATGCTGCTAATAACAGTACAATTGTATCTGCTGGAAATGACTGTAAATTCGTTGGACGAACAGGTGAAATAATTCACCTATTAATGTTTTTGTTGAGGAAGTAGTTGGCCTTATTAAATTTTCACATACAACTCCCCCTCTGCTTTTACTTTTCAGGTTAATTATTATTTGTTCTATGGTGGGATTTTACTTCCGAAAATGCATAAAAGGAAAACTATGGAATTTTGAATTTGGGTTTTGCCTTCTTTTTTTTTTTTTTAAATCAAATTACCTCTTATTATTGCTATTGACAAATAATAATAATAATAATAATAATAGTATACTCCAGCGTATCTTTCCTGGTCAATTTCTTGACAAATCATGCAGAGCTGCAATTGTTGCATCTCTGTCAGTCTATAATAAAAAATAATTGAACACCCTCTTATGGGAAATATACGTGGCTTGATCTGAATCAATGTGAAGGCCTAGCATTGAAGAAGGTCTATTAAACCTGAGATTAACCAACAACCTTGTAAATGTACGAAATTATCGTTCTGCTGTCTTTCATGGTATTCATCATCCACAAGATTTTACACTGTTGTTTTTCTTTGGATTCATGAAAACTACGGATGTATGCAGCTGCCATGCAATGCCAACAGTACTTTCCTCAATAAATCAGTTGGTTCATTTTTTTTTTTCTATCTGTAGAGAGTTTGTGAGAATTCATGGCAAGCTTGAGAATTTGATTGACTTCACCCTTTTCCTGGTATTTGTTAGCTTCAAACTTTCTGCTGAAATTACAGCAATGGAAAGGAAATGTGGATAATACCCGGTTTTGCAAATTTCATTGATTTTTAAATTATAACCCTAGAATGATCGTATTACAACTGTACAAGAGTTAATTATTTACATATGATATATAAAATTGATTTTGATGAAGATGCTATATAGAGTGGACCAGAATAAATTTATAGTGCATTGGGCGTGGTTAAAATCTCACACCCCTACACCAAATTTATGTCGATCACATGGTTCCTTTTAATCAGTCATCTATGGTTGCCAATCTGTATTACGCATACATTTGTTGCTGAAACTCAGAATATCATGGTTTTCTGCTAGATTTCATTGAAGTGATTGGGTTGAAAGCTACTGTTAACAGCTTTATCTATGAGCATGCATAATAGAAGTAAGATTTAGTGTTGTTGGTCTATCTTGGGGCTTGGTAGTTTGATACATCTTTATTGATTTGGTTATTGGCTTGAGTTATTGCTGTCTACAATGTGCTTTCAAATTTATGATCTGATTGTAACATAAACTTTCATTCAAAATGAAAATTTAGAAGCAATAAGAATAGCACTGGCTGGCAAAATTTAACAAAGAAATAATTGCAATTTGCGGCCGCTTAAACTCATGGTCAGTTTGACAAAACTTTACATATATGTTGATTGTGTTCAATTACACATTTGGTATCACATTATAATCAAATTCTCGATATTTAATACATAATATTTAAGATATATATCTCATATCTGCTATGTCTGCTACATGCTTAAGATATGATGAGTTGCAGACATGGAAGAGAGAGAGAAAGAGAGCTTGAAAATGAAAATAGTTACCGACTAGCCACCTTAGTCCATGCATTGTTGATCACATGGGCCACTTTATTGTTTTTGTTTTCTAATTTACCTCTTGATCAAATTATTGCATCTCTCTTTAATACAAGGCATATCTCAATTGCATCTTATTAAATGGGCTTGCCTGATCAATAATTGGTGCATGAGAGCATTGACTGCTGCTTCTTCCATGCAAAAAGTTTTGGCCATGAGATTGACAGTACTAGTGATCGTTCTGAAAACCAGAATGAATCGGCGCATTTATGCTGGCTAGATGTGTTGCTATAACTTAGAATATCCCTAGGCTACTTTGAAATAATCTAACTCTATAACCAGGCTAATTTCATGGTTAGTAGACTGGTTTCTTGAGCATTATAATTAACCACAACCAGGTCGTTGCCAGCTTTACTTTGATTGGCACCTCTGCAGAAAATGATCATTGAAAGAGGGAGTTTGTAGGCCATCTCGGATGATTTGAACAGCTCTTTGTTTCTAAAAGAACTCTTCATTTACATACCGGAACTACTTGTACCGGCATTGGAGTTATGGAAGCTCTTATCTAGCTAACTCCACATGTGGTAGCACACTGCATTAATTTGATCATATGGACACAACATAAACAAAAAAAAAAAAAAACCCTTATATATAGCCAGCGGTGCTATCTACCCTTTCACTGTCAAGGGGGTTTGGTACGGTAGTTAGATAGAAGAGAAGAAACTTGACTTGGTAGGGTATCTTAGAACAATTGCAATGGATAATTCAACTGTCTTTGTTTCTTGGATGATTTTTGGTCTGGTACTTGCATTAGGAAATGTAGCTCCTCAAGCTGAGGCTGCAAGGGCATTTTTCGTGTTCGGTGATTCGCTGGTTGATAATGGTAACAACAACTATCTAGGTAACGCCCTCGGAAGCCGGATTTTCGGGCTAACTTTTTCCTTTACTTCCTATGTTTGTCTCTCGTTCAATGTAGCTAAAATTCTAATGAGTAGTCTTACTCTCATATTTGTTTAAGACTAGTTGTCTAAGGTCCCATTATAGTCTTCTCGTAAGACGTGTCGAAAACGACACTGAAAACTCCTGTCCCTATTTCATTTCAGTATCCATCCTCATACTAAGTACAACATCGTTCAACCTATAGCAATTTCCAAATCTCAGTATAACTTCTAAAATACTTAGCATCCATGGATCCCATATATAATTAAATATCGAAAATTCAACTTAACTACATAACACAGTAGGTTTACAGATTTGATATCTCCTAGTTCTTACATCCCAAATCCTATACATTGTGTGCACAAAAGAATTTAGCCTGGGATATAAACAAAAGAACAAAGATTATACCTTCTTTCAAAATACAACTTTCAGCTACTCAGCAAAACGACTCTCCGTGCACCACGCTCGTGCCGAGTCTACCTGAAATAATCTGAGGTGGAAGGGGGTGAGCTTTGGGGAAAGCCCAGTAAGAAAACATACGCTACGTGATATTAGGCGTTCTACTATGCTCATGCATGTGTATGCGTGAATAAGTGCGTCATAACTCATGCTTAAGTATGTTTTACGAAAAATGCAAGTTGACAAATCATTGTTCTATAAGCTATAAAAACACTTGCACTCACGCATTTATAAAATCGAAATACACAATCAAAATATTTCCAAGAGACAGGATTTCTTTGATAAGGTACCGTAATATAACCGGGATCTTTGGAAATAACCAAAAGCTTTCTATGAAAGCGTCCACTGTAGCTAGCAGTGGTTATCATTCCGAACCAAGATTCTATCCATGATCATGAATCATCCCAACACCAGTGATCATCTGGTAGCTGAGGTACAAGTCACGACTATTTGTCGGACACCTGGAAGATCACAAAGCAATCCAGGACCTGGAAGATCACAAAGCAATCCAGGATATTTTACGTTAATTGCCACACAGGCTTACTAAATGCCACATAGGCATAATTTAAACGCCACACAGGCGGGTGCCACACAGGCTTAATAAACGCCACACAGGCGAGTTAAGAGCCACACAGGCAATTTCTAAGCATCCCTCGTCTCTTATGCCAAAATTCATGCAAGAATACTTTTATACGTATCTAGAATATAGAAGGCATGAATTGTAGTAAACACTCTAGTTTTGATAACCTCATAGTTCAAAACACATTTTAAAAAAAAACAATATGTTGGTAACAAGAAATAGTGCTTAAGATATATGAGGTTTTGAAAGACATAATAAAAATTAAACCAATGCCGAAAATCTATTTTATAATTTTTAACGAAATTTCGGCATTATGACGGCATAGGTAGGACACTACCCAGCATCATATTCCACAACCAAATAACCTGCAGAAAACTCCAACCAACAGTATAATCATTCACAAATCCAACATAACTCACATCTCAAGACCATTTGTACTTTAAACTCAATTCAATATGTATGAAATTCAACCAAGAATGCATTTAAACCCATAAGTATTAAATTACAACAATTTAGACATACACAACATAGTAGACTAATAAACATTTACCGTATATTCCCTTACCTAATGTTGCGCAATATCGCGATCAATGACACCAGACTTGCACAACTTACTACTTAAGCACTTTCTCGGATTCTTTCTTTGCGTACCTACACTAAAACGAATATCTTTAACCTTACTATAGCAAAAACCAACATTTTCTGACAATCCACACATTACCCAAAATATTTCCTTCAATCAATGATAAGTGTGTATAGATATAGATATATATATATATATATATCTATTCATCCACATAGCCATATTCACAACCTTGAAAATTCAATACATTAAATAAAACAATTTTATTAACCATACTTAAAATCCCTCAAAGTCATATGGTTAAATATATATATGTATTTAACCAATGTATATGAAATGTGTAATACCAATATGGCCAACCACCACTTGATAATAATTTTCTTACCGTTATTGCATCATACTTCGTGATTATCAACTCCTTGTCCAATTTGCCATCTTATCTCCTTGACAGTTTTCCTTAGGTAGGACCATGGATGACCGAACACCTTCATCAAGCATTCTTCGATGATTTTCAACAATCCTACACCACAAAAACACGTCCATATGATCTTATTATACCTATATATTACAACACAACTCAAGCATTAAGTCTTTTATCTTATAATCCTTCAAATCTGAGCACCCTTGTAGCCTTGCATTTCCTAAATTCATTTTGCTATTGTAACCCTCTTCAACAATCCCAAACAATGAGTCTCAAGCAACTTCATATTTACATAATGCCTTAGTAATAATTTACTTCAAAATTCGAGGAATTCCTAAGCTGAGGAATAGCCTTACCTTTAGAACACTTCCAATCTAAGCCACCTTTCACTGTCTCGATTTGTAGCTACTACCATCTCCATCTATAGCAACTGCATAACACATTCCAAAACAAGTATTTATCATTCTTTACTTAATCGTAATACTACGGCATATATTTACTTCAAGCCAAGGCATAGACAATTCATTACCTCTCGGTTCCAGTTGATTTTATGGCAAGACTTGCCTATTCCATTTCAGACTTTGTTTTCATAGCCTCTGTTTCAGCTAAAAACACCTCCTGTTACAACTCCCCTTCTTGGCATCTTGTCTAATCCCAATAGCACCATGCTTCGGTGCTCTGCTTGTAAGAGGGTCCTCATAGAGAACCCTTCTTCTTCCCCATATTTATTGGTTAAAATTCTAGCCCAGGGCTCTTCTTGGTTCAGCCTCGATCAAGAACCAAAATGCTCACAAAATTATCTCGAAGGCCCTTCAAAATAACACCCATCTTCTTGCCTCCAAGACTCTGTTTTCAAATCTTGAATGCCTTTCTTTCAACTCCAAAAACTCAACTTCGTTTCCTGTTCCAAGCAGACACCCTCAATGCCACCTTCAACCTCATTTCCAGCCTTGTTTTTAAAACCAACCAAAACTCACATGTCTTCCCTTTTTCACGGCAACTTCAGCAACCAAATAGCAACCAATCTTCAACCTAAAACCATGACAATGCCACCATTCCCAACCTGAACCATCTCTCCCAACCCAAAACCAAAATGGCGTCGATCTGCCTTGTTGCCACACATTTCTGCCGTAAGCTTGGTGCCTCACCACCCATCCCCCTTCCTTCGATTTCCTCCCCTCTCTTTCTCTTCTTCTTTCCAGTGACCATCAACCATTGTAACACCACTGGTTTTGCGAGAATCAGTCTCCCCGATTCTTCTCTCTTTTCTGTTTCTTTTCGCTTCTTTCATTTTTTTTTTCTGTGTTACTGCTGGTTGGACAGCCACAAGGGCGGGAGATCCGCCGTTCCTCTTCTCTTCCCATTTGCCGGCACAGCAGTGATGGTGCCAACGACAGCGGCAGAGGTGGACGCCCTGCATTTTCCTTCTTCCCCTTTTTCTTTCTTTTCTCTATTTTTCTTTGCTTATTATGTGGGTGAACAGGTGGAAATATCTGTCTTAAGGTAAACGGGTACAATGGGTTAGTGGGGTTTTAGTTGGCTTCTTCAAGAAGCCTTTCCATGTATTTTTATTTATTTTTATTTAAGCTCTCATTATTTATTTATCATATATATGTTTAAATTGTTGATTTCTTAAATTATACTAATTTTCTAGTATAATTCAATTTCTACAACTCCACATTGAATTAGTTAAATTGATTTCTCCTAATAATTCACTAATTAAATCCTTTGTTTCACTTCCATATGTCCCCTACCAGTCTTTAATTCTATTATCCTCAAGAACTGATATAAACCAAAAAGCTTCCATAATAGTTTATATACTCACTCGGTGCCCAAAAGTTGCGATCATCACATTCTCCCCTCCTTAAAGAATTTGGTCCTCCAAATTTGATCAAGGTACTCTTAAAATTGGTGAGGATACTTCCTGTATGTTATTCATGTGCTTGCCCTTCACTATAACTTTATTGAATTATCTATAATCAATGTGTCCTATAGAGACACATTGGGCCGTATAAGTCTCTTGTCCAACAACTCATGTTGTTGTTTCCTCCACTTCTCATATTCCAATAATATCAATTGATACGAAGTTTTGGAGATTGACAGAATACCAAGAAGGGTATCAATAGTGATCTTAATTTCTCTCACAAGTGGTAATCTCTTTTTTTTTTTTTTTTTTTTTCGGAAGATGTTAGAGGAACCTCCACTAGTTGAGATTCAAGATAACTCCAACATTCCTGATTCGTATCTTCAACAAGTGCTTGATAGCTTTCATAAAGATATATTACTTAAACTTCGTTCCTCATCCCTATTTTCTAGTAGGAAAAGGGCTACGCTCTCTTGTAGTAGTCGACACTGGTACAATTGGTTGCTAATCAATCCATGCCCAAAATGACATCAAAGTCATGCATATTTAATAATATAAGATCTACCACTAGGTTCCTATCTCCCACCTTTGCATTACAGTCCTTGTACACAATGTCAATCATCTATGATTCTTTCACAAAGTAGTAACATGTAACAAATATCCTAGATGCTCAGGCTCTCTATACTCAGTGTCCTTTAGTCACTTTGGTGGAAGCATAATCTGCCTCCTAATCCAACGTAATGACTTGTTTGGATGCCAATGGTTTCTTGCTCTTATCAATGGTCTTTTTCTACTTACTACTTTGTCCCTTTGTCTTTTTCTTTAAAGCTCTAAATTCTAGGCAATCTTTTACCATCTATCCTTGCTTCCCAATTTAAAACAAACTCGTGTCACCCCTTAGCAATGTTTAAACCCATGGAATTTATTTCATCTCTTAAAAGGTCGTAGGGTTGGGGTGTTAGGATGATGAGGGGGTCTAGTTGTCTGTTGTTGAGGTTCTGTAAACCTCTGCCTCTTAAAGGAAGTATCACTCTGCTTAGACTTCCCAATCTCAAGCCTCTCCCATTTACTCTTTCCCTTGGATTCATATTTAGCCTATAAGAGTTCAAAATCTTGCTCTACCAGTGGAGCTCGTCTAATAGTCTCTGGATGTGTAGAGATATTAAAGGCCTCAAGTTTACTACGAATGGTCATAAGCTAACAAAGCCAATTCCATTGATCAGATGAAACCAGCAACTATCCCAGTGTAGTATATGGGACAGTCCAAGATGCTTTGAATAACCTTGAAGCATAGAGTGATGCTCGATCAACAGTTAGTTGTCTAGTCTCATAAATCGAATAGTATCATGTACTAAATCATCATTTATGTAAAGATCAAACTTACTTCATATTAACCTCAAAACTCAATATTCGAAAAGTTTACAAATTGGACATATCTCATTAGCTTGTACCTTTCGACCGTACATCATTTTATAGATAAAAACCCATCAACTAAGCTAAGATCATTGTCGTGTTAAGACATTCCATACCACAACCCATTACATTCTAATTTCCACATCAATGATCATTTTACACGATGTGCCCTAACAATTTTCAACTTTCATTCAAAATTTCCTACTCTATAATGGGCTGTGTTCCACTTCGACTCTACTCATGGGGAGTTTGAAGATCTTTGTGGTTTTTTTTTTTTTTTTTTGAACTCACATAATTCAAAGTCATAGGGTTCAAATTATTGAACTTCTAAAATCCTTTAGTTTAAAATAGCTTATTCCAAAAAAATCACATAATTTTCAAAATTTCTATACTTTTTAAGTCATATGCATTCTAAATCACATGGTTTTCTAAAGTCCCATATACTCTTCAAAATATATAGGATCCAATACATCTTTCAATCTTATCTTCCTTTAATCGAAGTGAAAGCACCATTAACTGTGACTCTATTAGGCAATCCTTGGCCTTTTGGTTTACCTTACCACAATTACAACAAGCACCTATCTCCCCACAGTAGGGCTTAGATCTTGATGACATAGAAGACTCTGAACTTTTAAGTTGCAATGCTATCACTCTGTACCGTTTTCATGGCACCTTATTCTACATAAGCTTTCTCTTAAAATGAGTGGGTTACTTATTCCTTTCTTGATCTTATTCCATAATTCCTAATCAAGATCTAACCTTACCGACCTATCAACCATTTAGGATTCCTTTCCTAGTAGTACCTTGAGTCAACATTTATATCTTATTGCTCAAACCGATATGAAACTTCAAGCATGCATGATGGATACAACTAAACGCATGAAGCTAGGATCATTCCAACAAAAGCATGTACTTAATAGTTCAAATCTTACCTTATAAAACTGGGGTAATACATCAATAGTTGAGCCCATCTTTGTTGGGTAATCCTTGATCTTATGCCTTTTTTCTCTGCATCTAAAGGTAGCCTTAGTAGTCCAGTGACATGACTTAGTTCCATGATATTAACAACAATGCATGCAAGGCTTAGATCCCAATAACATTGAGAGCTCAAAACTATTGAGTTGAGGTTTTACGACTTTCTACCTCCTTCTTAGGGCCTTACCCTAAGTAGGCTTTCTTTTCTTAACTCCCTTATCTTTGCTTTGTCTTTATTCAATACAGCCTTGGCTCGTGGTTTGGTGCAGCCTGTCACTAATAGGACGTCTGATGCTAAAGGAAATATGGAGGAAGAGGTGGTGGTCGTAGAGGTAATTGTGGCTAGTAGAAGTTGTGATCTAAATGTCCAAAAAAAAAAAGGAATTAAGAGCGTTAACTTTAGGCTTTGAATTGGTTAAGTAGATACTAACCTGTCCTATTATGTGAGCGAATTTGGGAGTGGATACGGTGGTCCACCTGTTTCGCTCATCATGATTTAAGTTTCCTTTGTCAAAATTGAGCAACTCAATACGCTTTCAAACACTATTCGTGGTTTATATCCAGACAATACACAGTGATTAGGGATGTAAGTCTACTTCTAAGCTGCCTACACTGACACGAGACTAGACAAACTATGCTCTGATACCATTCTGTAACGCCCTCGGAAGCCGGATTTTCGGGCTAACTTTTTCCTTTACTTCCTATGTTTGTCTCTCGTTCAATGTAGCTAAAATTCTAATGAGTAGTCTTACTCTCATATTTGTTTAAGACTAGTTGTCTAAGGTCCCATTATAGTCTTCTCGTAAGACGTGTCGAAAACGACACTGAAAACTCCTGTCCCTATTTCATTTCAGTATCCATCCTCATACTAAGTACAACATCGTTCAACCTATAGCAATTTCCAAATCTCAGTATAACTTCTAAAATACTTAGCATCCATGGATCCCATATATAATTAAATATCGAAAATTCAACTTAACTACATAACACAGTAGGTTTACAGATTTGATATCTCCTAGTTCTTACATCCCAAATCCTATACATTGTGTGCACAAAAGAATTTAGCCTGGGATATAAACAAAAGAACAAAGATTATACCTTCTTTCAAAATACAACTTTCAGCTACTCAGCAAAACGACTCTCCGTGCACCACGCTCGTGCCGAGTCTACCTGAAATAATCTGAGGTGGAAGGGGGTGAGCTTTGGGGAAAGCCCAGTAAGAAAACATACGCTACGTGATATTAGGCGTTCTACTATGCTCATGCATGTGTATGCGTGAATAAGTGCGTCATAACTCATGCTTAAGTATGTTTTACGAAAAATGCAAGTTGACAAATCATTGTTCTATAAGCTATAAAAACACTTGCACTCACGCATTTATAAAATCGAAATACACAATCAAAATATTTCCAAGAGACAGGATTTCTTTGATAAGGTACCGTAATATAACCGGGATCTTTGGAAATAACCAAAAGCTTTCTATGAAAGCGTCCACTGTAGCTAGCAGTGGTTATCATTCCGAACCAAGATTCTATCCATGATCATGAATCATCCCAACACCAGTGATCATCTGGTAGCTGAGGTACAAGTCACGACTATTTGTCGGACACCTGGAAGATCACAAAGCAATCCAGGACCTGGAAGATCACAAAGCAATCCAGGATATTTTACGTTAATTGCCACACAGGCTTACTAAATGCCACATAGGCATAATTTAAACGCCACACAGGCGGGTGCCACACAGGCTTAATAAACGCCACACAGGCGAGTTAAGAGCCACACAGGCAATTTCTAAGCATCCCTCGTCTCTTATGCCAAAATTCATGCAAGAATACTTTTATACGTATCTAGAATATAGAAGGCATGAATTGTAGTAAACACTCTAGTTTTGATAACCTCATAGTTCAAAACACATTTTAAAAAAAAACAATATGTTGGTAACAAGAAATAGTGCTTAAGATATATGAGGTTTTGAAAGACATAATAAAAATTAAACCAATGCCGAAAATCTATTTTATAATTTTTAACGAAATTTCGGCATTATGACGGCATAGGTAGGACACTACCCAGCATCATATTCCACAACCAAATAACCTGCAGAAAACTCCAACCAACAGTATAATCATTCACAAATCCAACATAACTCACATCTCAAGACCATTTGTACTTTAAACTCAATTCAATATGTATGAAATTCAACCAAGAATGCATTTAAACCCATAAGTATTAAATTACAACAATTTAGACATACACAACATAGTAGACTAATAAACATTTACCGTATATTCCCTTACCTAATGTTGCGCAATATCGCGATCAATGACACCAGACTTGCACAACTTACTACTTAAGCACTTTCTCGGATTCTTTCTTTGCGTACCTACACTAAAACGAATATCTTTAACCTTACTATAGCAAAAACCAACATTTTCTGACAATCCACACATTACCCAAAATATTTCCTTCAATCAATGATAAGTGTGTATAGATATAGATATATATATATATATATCTATTCATCCACATAGCCATATTCACAACCTTGAAAATTCAATACATTAAATAAAACAATTTTATTAACCATACTTAAAATCCCTCAAAGTCATATGGTTAAATATATATATGTATTTAACCAATGTATATGAAATGTGTAATACCAATATGGCCAACCACCACTTGATAATAATTTTCTTACCGTTATTGCATCATACTTCGTGATTATCAACTCCTTGTCCAATTTGCCATCTTATCTCCTTGACAGTTTTCCTTAGGTAGGACCATGGATGACCGAACACCTTCATCAAGCATTCTTCGATGATTTTCAACAATCCTACACCACAAAAACACGTCCATATGATCTTATTATACCTATATATTACAACACAACTCAAGCATTAAGTCTTTTATCTTATAATCCTTCAAATCTGAGCACCCTTGTAGCCTTGCATTTCCTAAATTCATTTTGCTATTGTAACCCTCTTCAACAATCCCAAACAATGAGTCTCAAGCAACTTCATATTTACATAATGCCTTAGTAATAATTTACTTCAAAATTCGAGGAATTCCTAAGCTGAGGAATAGCCTTACCTTTAGAACACTTCCAATCTAAGCCACCTTTCACTGTCTCGATTTGTAGCTACTACCATCTCCATCTATAGCAACTGCATAACACATTCCAAAACAAGTATTTATCATTCTTTACTTAATCGTAATACTACGGCATATATTTACTTCAAGCCAAGGCATAGACAATTCATTACCTCTCGGTTCCAGTTGATTTTATGGCAAGACTTGCCTATTCCATTTCAGACTTTGTTTTCATAGCCTCTGTTTCAGCTAAAAACACCTCCTGTTACAACTCCCCTTCTTGGCATCTTGTCTAATCCCAATAGCACCATGCTTCGGTGCTCTGCTTGTAAGAGGGTCCTCATAGAGAACCCTTCTTCTTCCCCATATTTATTGGTTAAAATTCTAGCCCAGGGCTCTTCTTGGTTCAGCCTCGATCAAGAACCAAAATGCTCACAAAATTATCTCGAAGGCCCTTCAAAATAACACCCATCTTCTTGCCTCCAAGACTCTGTTTTCAAATCTTGAATGCCTTTCTTTCAACTCCAAAAACTCAACTTCGTTTCCTGTTCCAAGCAGACACCCTCAATGCCACCTTCAACCTCATTTCCAGCCTTGTTTTTAAAACCAACCAAAACTCACATGTCTTCCCTTTTTCACGGCAACTTCAGCAACCAAATAGCAACCAATCTTCAACCTAAAACCATGACAATGCCACCATTCCCAACCTGAACCATCTCTCCCAACCCAAAACCAAAATGGCGTCGATCTGCCTTGTTGCCACACATTTCTGCCGTAAGCTTGGTGCCTCACCACCCATCCCCCTTCCTTCGATTTCCTCCCCTCTCTTTCTCTTCTTCTTTCCAGTGACCATCAACCATTGTAACACCACTGGTTTTGCGAGAATCAGTCTCCCCGATTCTTCTCTCTTTTCTGTTTCTTTTCGCTTCTTTCATTTTTTTTTTCTGTGTTACTGCTGGTTGGACAGCCACAAGGGCGGGAGATCCGCCGTTCCTCTTCTCTTCCCATTTGCCGGCACAGCAGTGATGGTGCCAACGACAGCGGCAGAGGTGGACGCCCTGCATTTTCCTTCTTCCCCTTTTTCTTTCTTTTCTCTATTTTTCTTTGCTTATTATGTGGGTGAACAGGTGGAAATATCTGTCTTAAGGTAAACGGGTACAATGGGTTAGTGGGGTTTTAGTTGGCTTCTTCAAGAAGCCTTTCCATGTATTTTTATTTATTTTTATTTAAGCTCTCATTATTTATTTATCATATATATGTTTAAATTGTTGATTTCTTAAATTATACTAATTTTCTAGTATAATTCAATTTCTACAACTCCACATTGAATTAGTTAAATTGATTTCTCCTAATAATTCACTAATTAAATCCTTTGTTTCACTTCCATATGTCCCCTACCAGTCTTTAATTCTATTATCCTCAAGAACTGATATAAACCAAAAAGCTTCCATAATAGTTTATATACTCACTCGGTGCCCAAAAGTTGCGATCATCACAATCTAGCTACTACTGCTCGAGCTGATGCATACCCCTATGGCATTGACCATCCGACTCATAGAGCTACTGGCCGGTTCTC
Organism: Heritiera littoralis; assembly: GCA_031772115.1. NCBI lineage: Eukaryota > Viridiplantae > Streptophyta > Magnoliopsida > Malvales > Malvaceae > Heritiera > Heritiera littoralis. The sequence goes on along the minus strand of JAPDPK010000020.1, from coordinate 1,299,169 downwards.
TAATGGCCTTAACATCCCAGATCTTATCAGTAAGTTCTTTTTTCTTTTCTGTAGTAAACTTTGTTAAATTTGAGTATACTATTGCTAATGTTTACATGTGTTATTCAGGTGAGAAGATTGGTTCTGAGCCAACATTACCTTATCTGAGCCCAGAGCTCACAGGACAGAAGCTTCTTGTTGGTGCCAACTTTGCTTCTGCTGGAATTGGAATTCTCAATGACACTGGATTCCAATTTGTAAGTTCAATTTCCTACTAAAATTTCATTAAAAGCTATGCCTCTCTATTAGTCACCAAAATATCTTAATCCGCGACATCTTCAGGCCAATATAATCCGAATTTCCAAGCAACTACAGTACTTCCAGCAATATCAGCAGCGTGCAAGTGCACTCATTGGACCTGAACGAACTAAACGCCTAGTGAAAGAAGCACTTGTTCTCATGACCCTTGGTGGCAATGACTTTGTAAACAACTACTACCTGTTGCCCTTCTCTGCAAGATCTCGCCAATTCGCCCTCCCAGACTACGTTGTCTATTTAATTTCCGAGTACCGGAAAATTCTGCTGGTAAACTTGTCATACCCTTATCATACTTACACATCTTTAATCTTTATTGCATAATTTATTGTGCTGCACAACTACCAAACTAACTGGCATTGGCAATGTGATCGCCAATTAAAGAAGTAGGAATCACCATTTAAAGAAAAAGACATGCTTTAACATAGTAATTGGCTGGACAGTTTTCATGGAGCCTATTGAGAGAGCTTTTCTTCAATTTTGTAAAGGAGCGGAGGTTGATTTATTATTACACAACAACTTTGGTTTGGTTGGTAAAGCCAAAATGATTTCTGATGTTTTTTTTTTTCTTTTTTGTTGCTATTTAAAGCCAACGTGCATTTTGATGTTTGCATATGTGATACATAACCCCACTTGTCTGTACAAATTCTGAATCCTTGAATTGTCTGTAATTTAGTCACTAAGAACTTTATTATAGCAATTTAATCATGTGTCCGATGTGATTATCCATTGTTAAAGGACTAATAATAAATGGCAAACCCAATGCATAAGATTCTTATATTGTGAAATATTTTAAGGAGGGTTATAAATGCACAGTTTTCCCTCTGCATTAATGAAGAGGTTATTTTCGTTACTTAAATCCATGACTTCTAAGTCACAAAAAATAATCTTTACGTTGCACCAATGCTATTGCTAAAATGTTGATATGCTTCTTGAATTAGTATATATTTTACTTTGCAGAGGCTATATAAGTTGGGGGCAAGGAGGGTTTTGGTGACAGGAACCGGACCATTGGGTTGTGTCCCAGCAGAACTAGCTCAGCAGAGCAGAGCTGGTGAATGTGCAGTGGAGCTGCAACGGGCAGCAGCTTTGTTCAACCCACAGCTTGTTCAAATGCTAAACGGATTCAACACTGAACTTGGGTCGCATGTTTTCATTGCGGCAAATGCACATGAAATGCACATGGATTGGATCAGTAACCCTCAGGCTTATGGTGTGTCTCCTCGCGTCAGTATACAACATTTACTGCTAATACTGGAATTTATCAATAATGATTTCATCAAACTGAAAAGCCGAAATTGAACCTATTTTTAGGAACATAGAGCATTGATTCAAAGGTAGAAAAGTTGTTGAACACCAGAGAAAACAATGGGAACATTTTGAAGTAAATGCCATTGCAGAATTGAGTCATGGTCTGGTTGGTCCCCAGACACCGCATAAAATTTATTGTCAAAGGAAATTGCTATATGCAACATGAAAAGCCAGGTTTAACCTTTACTTATAAAAAGTATAGTTTTGTTCTTTTAGGTCATAAACCTTGCTGTTAAGTACAGATTTCCACACTATATAGGCTTTGTCAATGGTTTAAAAGCAATTGTTTGACTCTCAACATTTTAAATGTTAGATTGCAGAAGATGAGATTTGAATATAGAATCTTCGTTTTAGAGTAAAATGTGAGACTAGACCAACAATAACCGTGTCACAATCATATTAAAGTTTACATGAAATTAAGTTATAAACCTTATTAGTATATACTAATAATCTGCATAATCTGTTTTGGTAGGTTTTGTTACATCAAAGGTAGCCTGCTGTGGACAAGGACCATACAATGGAATCGGACTCTGCACAATAGCATCAAACCTGTGCCCCAACCGAGACGTTTACGCCTTCTGGGATCCATTCCATCCATCAGAGAGGGCTAACAGGCTGATTGTTCAACAGATCATGACTGGCTCCAGCAAGTACATGAATCCAATGAACCTTAGCACCATTATGGCATTAGATGCTAGGGTCTAGCAGTCTTAACAGCACACTCCTCTATGTTTTTCTTATTAAACTGTGTTTTTGTTTTCTACTTAGTTATCCTATGCCTGGTTGAGAGATTGTCTTAATTACTTAGTGACGTATCACATGAGAAATTGTTACTGTGATATCCACTATTGGTTAATGAGTAAGCATTGGTTAAAGGTCAGATTCTTCTTGAATGATAGCTTGGATGTATTCACTTACTCGTACAAATACTAGGAAAATTTCTCTCTTTTTTCTTCTATTTTTACTCCTTTGTTTAAGACTTGGCCATGGACGTGCTAGGGCTTTTCTTGCTTGAATTCAGAGCCAGAGTGAGAGCTCATGAGTAAACTAATGAAAGCTATGAGTTCAAAATAAGAGGGAAAAAAGCCTATGGAACGCAATATTTTTTTATTTTTTAGAGTAAAGTAAAATTGGTGAGGGGCAAGCTTTTAAACCGGACCAGAGGTTGAATAGATGACACTATCGGTTCCTGGTTCAATTAGTCCAACCGGTCCAATTAAAAGAAAATATTATTGTTAAAGGCCTGGTTTTGGCATTAAATAAAAAATATGTATTAATATAATAAATGCATGACACAAACATATATTTGGCTTAATTTTTCTTTAAATTCTTATTCTACTTTAAAATCCTCAACTCCTAATCTACTCACTTGAAAAGGATTAATGCGTTTAAATCTTCTTGAATCTGTAATCTTAATGATTTAGTTATTGATAAAAATTAAAAGATAAAGGGTACAAAATTCACAATTTACAAATTTTTTAAATTATTAAATAATAAAATAAATATGTGTTCTGTTTCACCATTGATCCGATTTGGTTTTAATCAAATTTAACTGATTAAGCTATCAATTTTCAATTTAACTGATCTTTTAAATTTGATTTAACTTTTTAATCACTGGTATAAATATGACAAATTCAGTGTATTATACATCAAGATTATCAAGTTTAATCTTTTAATAAATTTATTTTTATTATTACGTTAAAGTCTTGAGTTCGAATTCATAAACCTCATTCCAATTCCATTAATTTCTTTTTTTTATTTAATTTCCATTAATTTTTGTTTATCTACCAACTTGCTTTTCACGTTTTTGCATACAATTCCAACTTATAGTCAACTTATAATTTTACACTTAGATAAACTTATAAAGCCATTAAAATTATTTACTCGATTTATGTCAGGGGACGTATACATTGGAACTCACAAAAACTTATAAAACACTATAATTGAACCATTTTCTATTAACTAAAATGCTACTGTACCTTAAGCAGTGCAACTTATCCATACAAGCATGATAATTTTCAATAATGCCTAAAAATTTGTAGATCTCATAGAAGAGCTTTCGGATTCGACTCTCACTAAACACATATTGAGATTAATTCTCAAATAAGATTAGAACCAAACCGTTAAAACGGATGAAGATACTTGTAATTTACGCAAAAAAAACTGTAATGTTATAAAAAAATTATTACTGTAATAACTTCTTGTAACAAGTGGTACCAATATTAACAGAATCCGCCTTCTATTTTGTTCCAACTAATTAATATCGGAGTGCTTTGGATGAATTGTGTTGCGGCCAACGGTAACAGGAGGGCCTGTCTAACACATGGGATTGGCACTCTTGTCTTCTCGGTTTCTGCCCCAAGGATATAGTAGGGTAGTTGGCCACTGTTCCACTAACCTGAAAGGATCCTTTGGAGAGAAAATAACTAGCCACTGGCAAGTGATGGGCTGGTTTGAACGAGACATGCACGCCAACCAGTAACTTTTTGTTTGATTTATTCAGTATTATATGCTTTTTTTTTAAAAGAAAATTATCCGGAAAGATACAACTGATCAAAAGAGTCGACAGATCCATGACAGGCTCCACCAAGTACTACTGCAGTACCCCATGGATCTCACCACCATCCTAGCCTTGGACTCCAAGACCTGATTGATCTCTCTTTAATTACACTCTGTTGTGATTTAACTAGAAGAATTGGAGTCGCCATTTACGTGTTATTTCTTGGCAAAGTTAGATGTTTAAAAAGAAGGGTAGTGTACAGTGTATGGAGAATTGCATTTACTATCTTTTCCTTTGCTTTATCAGTAATAAATTGAATGCGGCTACTTCAGGGACATTTGTCTGCAGACGCGCGTTCAAATTTCCAAAATCAACTGCTATTATACTTTGCTTTTGAGTTTGTTTTTTAAATAATTATTTTATATACCTTTAGTAAAATTTTTCAATAAAAGTATCTTTGATAACATCAAATGTAATATATATATATATATGAAGAATTTTTTTTGTAAGTAAACCACCCACAATTTGTAGCTGTAGTTGCATTTCAATTTCCTATCAGTTTCCATTTATAAGTTTATATTGATCACATGACAACTTCCCCTGGGCGGCTTCATATACTTTTTTTTCCTTCAATGAATAACCTTTAATCAAAATGGAACTTAAAAGAAAAATTAATCTCCAATTATTACCTACAAAAAAAAGGCTTCAATTTGTTGCATTAAATCTAGCTAGATGGATCAATATATATATATATATGATTCTTCCTCTTTTTTTTTATTTTATATTTTATATTTTGTTATTTTTGTAAATAGATGTATGATACAAAAAATGCATGATTTAATAACTACAACCTTTTTCTTTTGCCCTCAAATTATGATTTGTTTTATACGAATAATAATATTTTGAAATGCGTCACCAATTTAATTAAGAGACCTAAACAAACCAGTACTTCACTACAATAAAAACCGACGATGGCAGTATTCTTGCATGTTGTGAATTTCAATTTGGGGTCCAAAAAATGCCATGTCGTTGTGGGTGAATATCGATGAAGATCTTATCCTAAACAATTCCTCTACTCTTGGTCAAATGTCAATGTCACTGTGAACTTAGCTCATGCAAGTAGTAGAGTTTGGATAAAAATCCCAATAATCAATCTCTATTATTACTTCTCTTTTATCAGAAACTGACTTGAACAAATTAATTTCATTTTAGATTGGACTTTTTATTATTAGTTTCAATTAGTAAAAAGGTAATGCTTGAATGTTTGATTCAATGATTAATGTGTAATTTTAAGAATTAAAATAATGGAAATGAAAGTTTGGGTTGATAAATGAGAAGTGATATGTATACATGTTAGAACTTAATTTTGTAATTATGTAGAACAGCAATGCCATCTAGCCATTGTTATGAGCTCTCTTTAAGAAACACAAAAGTGGGTTGAATTCCCCTTGAACTTTCTCAAATGGTGTAATAAGCAGTGAATTGAAATAGAAGAATTTCAGTAAATATTATTGAACAGTGAATTGTGAAGGGAACAAATAAATTGATAGAACAATGATAATTGCTGCCATTTCAGCAACTATAGTGAATGACTACCCTAGTTATTAAAACCGTTTTCATTGTTCCATATCAAATGAACAAATATGAGGTGGCTGAAAGTAGTATTGATAATTTTATACATGATGCAGTGACACGAAACGATCTGAATAAAAAACACAGAAGTGACACGAGTTAAAATTTGATAAAAGTTGTTTATGAATTAAAAAAAAAAACTAAAAATGAGTTTTGTGTTTGACATATTAACACGAAAACGACACGAATAAAAAATACAAAGACGACACATGTTAAAATTTGATAAAAATTGTATATAAATATGATAAAAACTAAAAAATTTTTGTGTTTGACTTGAATTTTTTTGTATTTTATACGACATGAATAAAATTTTACATGACAAACAATAATTATAGTCAACTTATAATTTTACACTTAGATAAACTTATAAAGCCATTAAATTTACTCGATTTATATCAGGGGACGTATACGTTAGAACTTACAAAAACTTATAAAACACTATAATTGAACCATTTTCTATGAACTAAAATGCTACTATACCTTAAGCAGTGCAACTTATCCATACAAGCATGATAATTTTCAATAATGCCTAAAAATTTGTAGATCTTATGGAAGAATTTTCGGGTTCGACTTCCACTAAACACATATTTGGAAAAGGGTGAAGAGCTTTAATTAAGATTAATTCTCAAATAGAATTAGTTTCAAACTGTTAAAACGAATAAGGATACACGTGATTTACACAAAAAAAAACTATAATATTATAAAAAAAACTATTACTGTAATACCTTCTTGTAATAAGTGGTACCAATATTAACAGAAGCCGCCTTCCATTTTGTTCCAACTAATTAGTATCAGAGTGCTTTGGATAAATTGTGTTGCGGCCGACGGTAACAGGAGGGCCTGTCTAACACATGGGATTGGCACTCTTGTCTTCTCGGTTTCTGCCCCAAGGATATAGTAGGGTAGTTGGCCACTGTTCCACTAACCTGAAAGGATCCTTTGGAGAGAAAATAACTAGCCACTGGGAAGTGATGGGCTGGTTTGAACGGGACATGCACGCCAACCAGTAACTTTTTGTTTGATTTATTTAGTATTATATGCTTTTTTTTAGAAGAAAATTATCCGGAAAGATACAACTGATCAAAAGAGTCGACAGACTTCTTGTGCAACAGCATATCCATGACAGGCTCCACCAAGTACTACTGCAGTACCCCATGGATCTCACCACCATCCTAGCCTTGGACTCGAAGACTTGATTGATCTCTCTTTAATTACACTCTGTTATGATTTAACTAGAAGAATTGGAGTCGCCATTTACGTGTTATTTCTTGGCAAAGTTAGATGTTTAAAAAGAAAGGGTAGTGTACAGTGTATGCAGAATTGCATTTACTGTCTTTTCCTTTGCTTTATTAGTAATAAATTGAATGCGGCTTCTTTAGAGACATTTTTTTTTTGGTTGTTGGCTTCTTTAGAGACATTTGTCTGCATACGCGCGTTCAAATTTCCAAAATCAACTGCTATTATATTTTGCTTTTGAGTTTGTTTTTAAAATAATTATTTTATATATCGATAGCGAAATTTTTTGACTTCATAAATAGGATTAAAATGATTACACATATCTTATTTTATTTATTTTTTATTTCTTAATATTTTAAAAAACATGTATATTGTAAAACCTGATTCTACATTACTGTAGACCCTAATTTCATAAAATTTAATAGTGGAAATTAAATAAATAATGAATGTTGATTTCCACTTGAGTGAAAAACTCCTTAACTTGAGATATAAATGGAGCAATTTCTGTGAAATACTCTATGAGCAAGTACTATAGTGGAACAGCTCGCCAATGGGCGAGCAAGAAAAAGACTGATCGCCAATGGATGAAGGCGAGTATGATTTAACGGCCTTACTGGCGAATAGGTGAGTTTGCCAAGTTAGTTGATTAAGATGATCACCCGAATGAGACTAAAGCTCTGTTCGCCCAAAGAGTGAGTATGGCGAGTAACGTGATCTCCCATATAGAGGGGCAAATGATAGCCTAATAGGCAAGTATGACAATAGGTACTCGCCAAATTTAAAATGTTAATGTGATCGCCAACTTGTGGCATGAATCATAGCAAAGTAGGCGAGTAGAACCATAACCGGTGATCGCCAACAATGTAACTATGCTTGTAATCGCCAAATCTTAAGTTGGCGAACTGAAATTGAGTTGGCAAGCTGAGGTCTCAAGATGAGGAGGCGAACTGGAATCAGCACGTGTGGACAAAATGGAAATAAAAGCTGACGATATGGAGAAATAAATTCAAACTATTGTAGCAAAAATTGACTTTGTACGCCATACGGTTGAAGACAATTAATACAGAAATGTTAAAGTCAATAAAGGAATTATCCTTATTGGTTGAGCAATAAAACAAAGAAGGCAATCAAGTCATGAACGGTACAGAAAAGATTGGCACACTGTTTCTTTGGCCACAAGGGTCTTCATCCATTAATGAGGGTAGAAAAATTGACCCTAGCTATCTCCTTCATATAATTAATGCATGAAAGACGTGAAATAATGAAAGAAAATGGGATAAGGCCAAGTGATAGGTTTTGATTGGATTAGCATGGCTATATAGGAAGAAACACTTGAGGAAAACCGACTTAGCAAACTCCATCTTCTTCACGAAAACTATCCTACTGCAAGTTTATGTTCTATTCCTTCCATTTCTGCCATGCTTGATCTATTAAACTTTATCCTTAAGTTGGCTAAACAAGTAAACCTGCTTGCAAAACCTTTCCTCCATTGTTTGATGAGCTAAAGGAATAAGCAAAATGAGGCCAACGTAAGACAGAAAGTGATCTGTTCTGGAAGTGCAGTTGGTTAAGGTGAGTTCCATATTTCTATGGTTCTCTTGATATTCAAGGGTAGATTTCTATGTTTTATAAAGTAATAAACATAGATGCAGCCTTGTTTTTAGTTAAATCCTTAGAGAATATGAAAACTAGAAACAAGATGTAGTCTTGAAAATGGACAAAAATAAATAAGGAAAATACTGGAAAAGTGACGAGAATGGCGACTATTGTGATCGCCCATGTTGAATGTTAGTGATCGCCAATGAGGCGAGTAGGAAATAAAGAACTCGCCAAGTTGAAAGTACTTGTCCAAGTGGGCGAGGTCGTCTAACACTAGTTAATTCAATGGGCGAGCCCATCTCTGAATAAAAAACCGTAAATGACGAACTCACATGCATAGGCAATGGCGAGTTGAATTGTGGGCGAACTCCCACATTCAAGCTAATATAGGCATGGCGAGTTGATTGTTGGGCAAGCTTCCACGAATAAGCCAATATGAGAATGGTGAGAATGTTGGGCGAGCTCCCACGTGTAAGCCATTTGATGAATGGCGAGCTCAGTTGGGCGAGCTAGTAAGAGCTCTGTTGGGCGAGCTAGTAGGATCTCTGTGGGCGAGCTAGTTGATTTGTCTCAAGTCTCGCCCAAGTGATGGAAATATATAAAAAGAAAATATTAATAGTTTTAATAAATTATTTTGCAGTCGAGAATTAAGGATTCGGTAAAAGCGATCGGGAAGGCGAGCAGGAAGCTGGGCTTCGTAATACCAAGTAAGGGAGTTGTATGTGAAGTAAAATGCATGACCTGTGGAGTAAAAATATTATGAAAATATTGAGAAATTGGTTTGGTTTATGACATGCATTTATTTGATAAATCGTTTGATTTGGGTGAACTGGTGAAGGGCGGGCGAGCCAATGGAAGGCAACCCCTTTTATGTTGTTTTGGGCAAACGACCTTGTTTTAATTGAAATCCGGGTGAGCCAATGGAAGGCGACCCCTTTTATGATGATTTGGGCGGGCGACCCTGTTTTAATAGAAATCCGGGCGAGCCACAGATAGGCGACCCCCTGTTTAACAAAATTGCTGGCGAGCCAAAGAAAATAATCTGTGTTTTAATAAAATTGGGCGAGTTGACCATGGAAGTGCCCCATTGGGCGAGTTGACCACGGTAGTGCCGCATTTGGGCGAGTTGACCATGGGCAAGGCCATAATGGGCGAATTGACTATGGGCAATGACATAATGGGTGAACTGGCCATGGGCGAGCCGCTATGGGCGAGCCAGTTTAACTTGTTTTTAAATGCAAAGGTTGGCAGGCGAACACTAGTTTACTGCAATAGGCGAACTGACCATAGGCGAGCCACTATAGGTAAGCTGACCATGGGCAAGTAGGTTTTAAATATGTTTTCTCATACGAAAATTTGAGAAAACAATTGGCTGTTTTTAATTGTCTATTGTAAACACGAAGCCTAAAACCTTTTTGGAAAATAAATCATTTTAACAAAATGATGAATTTGGTGAAATAATTCCTTAAAGGTGCCTTATGAGATATAATTTGATTTTGAGACTTTAGGCCCCTAGTTTCATGCATTATGATTTGCGAGACTGATGGACCCGCCAAGTCATCAGTGGTCTCGAGGTCACCTGGCAAGTGGACCCGAGGACCACCTATAGATTATGGCCATAGATATAGCCGAGATAGCCGTGAGGGGCGATGGCCTACGGGTGCAACTCAAAAGCGGACGACTTGTGTTTCGGGAAAGGGGTAGGGAACGATGAGAGCATGATTTATTTATAAGGTGATGCCTAGTCTCAGCTTATTGATTTTTGTTTACTGAGGGGATTTATTGAATCATATTTATTGTTTACTACATTTTAATGTAAATTGTTTAACCAATGATTGGAATGGTGTATTGAGAGTATTCTTTACTATATCCACTGTTTTCCTACTTAGTATGATTTTAAGAAAAATAAATACTTTATGGCATATAGTTTTGCTTTCTTTAAAGCAGCATACGTCTCCTTTACTGAGCGCGTGATTCGCTCACCTCTTTGTTTTAACTCCATAAATAAAAAGACACGAAGTTAGAGAACTATATCCCAAATGAATATAGCTACGTGTAAAGTGCTGGGACAAATTATGTTAAATATGACAGGTACAATCACTTCTCTTTTACATTCCAGACATAAGTATACAGTAATACTTTATTGAAACAAGGACAATAGGGGATGTCAGATGTAAGGAATAGTGAAAAAATTTCATATTCCGTATTTGTTAAATAAATGGTTATCATTTATTACTATCATTGTAGAATGTTAATGGCATCACAGACTGTAAGACCTGATTCTACACTACTGTAGACCCTAATTTCATAAAATTGATAATGGAAATTAAATAAATAATGAATATTGATTTCCACTTGTGTGAAAAGCTCCTTAACTTGAGATGTAAAAGGAGCAATTTTGGTGAAACATTATGGGCAAGTACTCTAATGGTACAGCTCGCCAATGGGTGAGCAAATCGCCAATGGACGATGGAGTGGGCGAATAGGTGAGTTCGCCAGCTAGTTGTGTAAGGTGATCACCCGAATGGGGCGAGGACTTGTGATCGCCCATATGGATTGATTAAGTTATATGATAGCAAGTTGGCGAGTTGAGCCACACCTGTTGATCGCTCGAATGAGACGAGGGTTCTGATCGCCTAAGGAATGAGTATGGCGAGTAACGTATAGAGGGGCAAATGATAGCCTAGCAAGAGAGTAAGGCAATAGATACTCGCCAAATCAATGTGATCGCCAACTTGTGGCTTGAGTCACAGCAAATAGGCGAGTAGAACAATAAATGGTGATCGCCAAGTAAAGGAAATCAGCTTGTAATTCACCAAATATTGTTGGCGAACTGAAATTGAAATAGAATGAGCGAGCTGAGGTCTCTGGTTGAATAGGCGAACTGAAACTGGAATCAGCACGTGACCATTGCAGCCAAAATTGACTTTGTAAGTCATACGGTTGAAAACAGTTAATAGAGAGGATGTTAAAGTCAATAAGGAACCTATCCTTATTGGTTGAGGAATAAAACAAATTCAATAGCAAAAGAAAAAGGCGTGTGGAAGGGAGACTTTCACGCCACCTTGAGCTGCAGTTTTTCTTTATGCATTAAAGAAATGAAAGACGTGAAATGATGGAAGAAACAGGATAAGGGACAGGTGGTAGATTTTGATTTGGAAAGCATGGCTATATATATATATATATATATATATATATATATATATATATGAAGATTGAATGGAAAACCGATGCTATGTTGCTGCAAATTCATATTCGGTTCCTTCCATTTCCACCATACTTGATTTACTAAACTTTACCCTTAAGTTGGCTAAACAAGTAAACCATCTTGCAAAACCTTTCCTCCATCGTTGATGAGCTAAAGGAATAAGCAAAGTAAGGCTAACATAAGACAGAAAGTGTTCTGTTCTGGAGGTGCAGTTGGTTAATGTGAGTTTCCATATTCTACGGTTATTTTGGTATTCGATGATATAGTTCGATGTTTTACAAAGTAATGAACATAGAAATAGCCTTGTTTTAGCTAAATCTTGCTAGAATATACCAGAAACTAGAACAAGGTATAGTCTGAAAAATAATTGAGTATGAATAAAGAAAGAAATGGAAATAGTGTAGAAATGATGATTGTGAGTGAGGTCGCCACATGTTAAGTCATTGGCGAGCCCACCTCAGAATAAAAAGTCATGTTGGGCGAACTCCATGCACCAGCATGGCGAGTTGAAAAGTTGGGCGAACTCCACTTGTAAGGACATTGGGCAATGGCGAACTGACTTGTGGGCGAGCTCCCACATATAAGCCAATATGAATGGCGAGTTGAGTTGTGGGCGGACTCCCACATTTAAGACAATATATGAGGGCGAGATGATTTGTGGGCAGTCTCCCACGTGTAAGCCATGTATTAAATGGTGAGCTCGGTTGGGCGAGCTACTAAGAGCTCTGTTGGGTGAGCTGGTTGATTTATCTCAAGTCTCGCCCAAGTGATGGAAAGATATATAAAGAAAATATTAATAGAATTTATAAATTATTTTGCAGTCGGGAATTATTGACTCGGTGAATGCGATTAGGAAGGCGAGCAAGAAGCAAGGCTTCGTTGTACCAGGTAAGGGAGTTGTATGTGAAGTAAAATGTATATCCTGTGGAGTAAAAATATTATGAAAATATTGAGAAACTATTTTGGTTTATGATATACATTTATTTGATAAATTATTTTGACTTAGGCGAGCTACAAAGATAGCCGATCCCTATATTGTTTGTATGGCGAACTGGTAAGGGCGAGCGAGCCAAACCTTTTATGATGTTTTGGCGAAGAACACTTTTTATGATATCTTGGGCGAGTGACCTTGTTTTAAATGAAATCCGGGCAAGCCAAGGTGGGCGAACCCTTTTATGATGTTTGGGCAGGCGACCCTTGTTTTAACGTAATTTTGGGCGAGCTAAGAACCCGACCTTTTGTGATGTTTTGGCGGGCGACCTGTGTTTTAACAAACTTCGGGCGGGCCAATTATTGGCACCCTTTTGATGTTTTGGACGGGCGAACTATGCTTTAATAAACTCGGGCGAGCTACAAAGCTGACCCATTTATGTGGTTTTGGGCGAATTGATAAAGGTGGGCGAGCCACAGATAGGCGAACCCTTTTATAATGTTTTGGGGGCGAGCGACCCCTTTTGTTGAGAAAATTATGGGCGAGTCAAAGAAAATAAACTATGTTTTTAATAAACTGGGCGAGTTGACCATGGTAGTCCCGCATTGGGCGAGTTGACCATGGGAACAGCCTAATGGGCGAACTGACATGGGCGAGCCAGTTTGGGCTAGCCAGTTTAAATTGTTTTGTTAATGATAAGGTTGGCGAGCGAACACTAGTTCACCGCACTAGGCGAACTGCCATAGGCGAGCCGTACCGGCGAGCTGACCATGGGCGAACAGATTTCAATTCGCATTTTCTCAACGAAAAATGAGTTATTTTTAATATCTTTGAAGCTAGAAAATATAAAACCTTTTCGGGGGCGAGTTGAATATGGGCAAGTGACCATGGGCGAGCTGACCATGGCGAACTGAGTTACTTGGTATTTTTCTCATACGAAAAATGGGCTATTTTAATTGCCATTTGTAAACAGAAAGCCTAAAACCTTTTTGGAAATCAAATCATTTTGAGGAAATGATAATATGGGTGAAATAATTCCATAAAGGTTTTTCATGAGATATAAAGGTGATTTTTGAGACTTTAGGCCCTGAGTTCACGTACTATTATTCATGTAATTGCGTGACTCACCTGGGGCGGTGGCTTAGGTCATTGGACTAACGGGTGCACCTCAAGGTGTCACAAGGCTGATGGACCCGCCAAGTCATCAGTGGTCTCGAGGTCACTTGGCAAGTGTACCCAAGGACCACTTATAGATTATGGCCATAGATCTAGCAGAGATAGCCGTGAGGGGCGATGGCCTACGAGTACACCCCAAAAGCGGACGACTTATGTTCCTGGGGGAACAATGAGAGCATGATTTATTTGTTGCCTAGTCTCAACTTACTGATTTCTGTTTACTGAGAGGATTTATTGAATCCTATTTACTGTTTACTTCATTTTATTGTAAACGGTTGAGCTAATGATTTGAAAGGTGAATTGAGAGTATTGTTTACTATATCCACTGTTTTCCTATTTGATATGATTTTAGGAAGAATAAATATTTAGTGGTATATAGTTTTGATTTTATAAAACAGCATAAGTCTCCTTTACTGAGCGTATGATTCGCTCACCCATTTGTTTTAACTCCACAGATAAAAGACATTGGGTTAGAGAATTAGCTCCAAGATGGATATACTACATATAAAGCGTTAGGGCAACGTATGTTAAACATGACAGGTACAGTCTCTTCTCTTTTACATTTCAGACATAGGTATACAGTACTGCTTTATTGAAATAAAGACAATAGGTGATGTCAGATGTAAGGAATAATGAAAAGAATTTCATATTCCGTATTTGTTAAATAATTGCTTATCATTTATCACTATCACTATGGAATGTTAATGGCATCGCAGACAGCCCAACCGGTAAAGTTGTATAGAAATACGTGAAAAATGTGGTAACGAGATGTTACACAGACAGCCCAACCGAAAAAGTTGTATAGAAATATGTGAAAAATGTGGTAACGGGTCGTTACAGATTTAATGATATCAGAGCTTTGGTTGGTCTGATGTCTGTTGATGCCTATAGAATGGAAAGTGTTGAAAAAGGTTATCATCCCCTGTAGTATTGTATAGTCTGAATGTACAGAGGAGTCAAGTGACTGTGAATTGAGTTAAGTGTTTAAATGTGGTGAAAGTTGATGAATTAAGGGTTACAAATAGAGATTGTAATTCGGGAATTTTACATGAGATAGGCAATCTTATCATCATAATATCAGGTTTATTCGGTAAGGTATAGTGAGGAACTCGATGAGGGTCCCACCAGGACATCTCTGTCCATATCGAACTAAGATCCTGAAATGATGATCTTGAAATAATTTCTTTGAGTCATAATTGACTAAATTGATCTAGAATAAAATTCTTGGTGAAATAGTATTTGATGGTGTAAAGGACATATTACACGTTTGATGATCCCTACTGTGAACCCCATTTATATTTTGATGAGTAAGGCGACCCGGAGTATATACTATGAGAGGTCGTGAGATAGTCAGCCCTGTTGTGGATTGTAAGGTCTGAATTAAAGTGAAAATATGGGTTATATTGGTTAGGGATTATTGAATATTATGAAAAGTGGTATACTTATAGAGTGTGAACCAAAAAGGTGAATTGTGTGATCAATGATTTAAAATCGATGATGTTAATACTGGTTATATATACTCCTTATGTTTTTAGGAGAATAAATACGATATTCATAGAACTAAAATTTTGTGAAATAAATGTGAAGTGACTTGAAAATTTATACATATGTGTTTGAAGGATACATAGTGGATTTGTTGGATGTAAATAACGATACATCCAAGACGATATGAGTTTGTGAATTAGAATTTACGGGATGATATTCTAAGTAAATTTTTGGAGTAACGTGGATTTGAGATATTGTTGACTCGATTCATAACATGGAAATTTTGTAAGCCCTTACCAGAGAATCAGAAGAACTTGAGAAATTACTCAAGAGATTAATGAGTAGAAAAATAAACTGTTTTGGTATAACTGGTGAAAACGAAAATTATATCGTTTTGAAAACAACGGGACTAGTACTCTCTACAGTTGCTTCTAGGTTCCGGAACAAGTATGGTATTCTAAAATACCTACCTTATTCTATCTGGATCCCTAGCCGATTGTAGTATCCTTCCTGCATGTGAGCCTAAAGCCAACTAAGAAGATTTTAAAGAGAATGAATATGTGTATTGATATAAGCAATATCGTTGAATAATGCCACAAACTTCTAGGAATGGAAAACTTTACTGTTAAGTCAATGAACATGAGTTCTAATTGAACTATGTACATTAGAGACGTGAGGTCTCAAATGATTAAGTGGACATTGAAATTGTCTGAGTAAAGGATCTTACTATTTAAGTGAGATTAAAGTGTAGTTAGTGAGGTATAAAATTTATGAGGTTTACCAGTATGGCATAAAAGAATTGTTGAGGCGTTTGTGGAATTCGCTGCCTTACTAATGTGATACATACTTGTGAGAAAGTGAAAGTGAAAGGGTATGTATGAGTATAGTATTCGAGATGGTTACAAAATTGTAACGGTAAAATACTATATTAAGTGGGAAAACGACTATTGTGATTAATGTGAAAGAATGAAAATGTCTTAAGAGACAAGTCATGTGATGACTAGGGAACACGAGTTATGAGGTAGTTCCCAAGTATATGAATAAAGGTGATTTCGTCTGATCATCATGTGGTTATGGCTGGAATTAATAACAAGCCAGATTTTGACAGATGAAATTATGTTATACTCAGAGGAGCAGATACAAGAAGTATTGCTAATCCTGAAACAGGATATACATGTGTGTATATGTATACATATTAGAACTGTGAAATTGTATAAGTAAAATGGTGACGAAATCTGAATGATGATAAATTCAATTTCAGAAATGGATTGTGAAGAAATTATACTTTCAAATATTAAGTAAGTGATATTACATGTACTAGGAGAATAAGAGATAAATGATAACTCGATATAAAAGAAGTTATCGAGAAAAATGATTACCTGAGATGTAATCGATGGTTAGTATTAAGGTCTGCACAAGAAGGGGCAGTCATACTTTAACCATGAAATAATCATAGTGGGATGGTAAAGAATCCGAAAAGAACCATGAGGTTATAGAAGTGACTGTGGATTGAGTAACAAAATTAATTCACTTCTTCATCATCAGGTTTCGGGATGTCTTGAGTGCCTCAATCGATATATATCGGTGAAACAGTGAGAACGTATGTGAAGTTCCAGTGAGTGAGTACATGTGATAGGGATCTCTGATTTGCCACATGCTTTGAGTAAATAGCAATGGGCTATGGGATTCCAAATTTTACTATCAACACCGCCTCCGATTGATAAAGATATCCGAGCACATTGTGTGGACGCTCCAGGATATATTGAGAGCGAGTGCGTTATATTTAAGAAACTACTGGGATAATTACATATGATTGATTAAAAAACTATCTAAATGATAGTCATTGAATTAATATCGACTTAGCACCGAATGAGATGATAAGTGATAAATAGTATGAATGAGTTACTGTGTAAAAAAGAAGTGAAAATTTGCTAACTCCCAAGGATGATAAAAGATTTCAGGGAGCATAAATGGGTTTTGAGAGAAGAAGCCCGAGTTCTTCACGAGCCTTGAGCAAAATCCGAAATGGGCGACGCACGAGTTGGGTGATCGCCCAACAGTGGATAACATGTTGTGAGGTGTGGGCGAACTATGTGGCCGCCAGCTCACTTTAAAGAGTAAACCTGGGGCGTGGGAGAGCGCCAAAGGGATGACTGTCGAGGGCCTGAAGAGATGGGCAGGACTCTTAAAGAAAATTTGGAGTATAAAGAGATACTAGTAGTCTCATCTTAGAGACGAGAGTAATTGAAAGTTAGAAAATTGATGAGGAATAAAAATACCTGTATTGATGGTACTTCCTAAAGCAAGTGAAAAATTGAATTACCCACAAAAGAGTATAGTGCTATCTGGATAATTGTGGATAAATTGATTGAGTCTACTTATCTCTTGGAATTATTGATTTAATTAATGCCTTGGCCGAGTTATGGGTCAGGGAAATGGTGAGGGTATACAGTGTTCCAGTGAGCATTATATCTGATAGGGAGTCCCGCTTCACATCTCAGTGTTGAGAGAGATTACAGGAAGCTATGGGATCCCAATTGAGTTTTGCACCGCAGTTCATCCGCAGACTAAGGGACAGTCCGAGCGTATGATATGGACGCTCGAGGATATGGTGTGAGCGTGTGCAGTTGATTTTATAGGCTCCTGTGATAATCCTCTACCCTGGCAAAGTTTGCTTATGATAATGGCCAAAGGAGAGTATAGGCACAGCACCTTAAAGGGTTTATTTAGCAGACAATATAATCCACGATAGCATGAGAAAATAGGAGACCGAGAATTATTTTCGACTTGGTCGAACAGACTTCTTGAGATATACAAGAGATTATGTATATTAAGTTCTCACCATTTAAAGGCATAATGAGAGGGAAATTGAGTCCCCGACGCATTAGATCATTGGAGATCTTAGATCATATAAGAGATGTGAACTACCTCCAAAGTTGTCAGGAGTGCATAACGTATTCCATGTCGCGATGTTGAGAAAGTACCATCCAGATCCTTCTCACCTGATTCGATATGAGCCACTGGAGATCAGAGAGGATATGAGTTACGTTAAGAAACTGGTACGAATTCTGGATAGGAAGGATAAAGTGTTGTGATCTAAGATTAATCCTTTGATTGGATGCTTTGGCAGTAGGAGGTTAATTGAGAGTTAGATAGCCTTATACGTGAGAAGCATCTAGAGCTCTTTCAGTGATAGGTCCATATAAAATTTGGAGGACCAAATTTCTTAAGGTGGGGAGAAAATTTAAGACCTAATTCTACACTACTGTAAACCCTAATTTCATAAAATTTGATAGTGAAAATTAAATAAATAATGAATGTTGATTTCCACTTGAGTGAAAAGCTCCTTAACTTGAGATGTAAATGGAGCAATTTCTATGAAATACTCTATGGGCGAGTACTTGGCGAGTAAGAAAAAGACTGATCGCCAATGGATGAGGGCGAGTATGATTTAACGACCTTATTGGCGAATAGGTGAGTTTGCCAAGTTAGTTGATTAAGATGATCGCCCGAATGAGACGAGGGCTCTGATCGCCCAAAGAGTGAGTATGGCGAGTAACGTGATCTCCCATATAGATGGGAAAATGATAGTCTAGTAGGCGAGTAAGGCAATAGGTACTCGCCAAATTTAAAATGTTAATGTGATTGCCAACTTGTGGCATGAATCATAGCAAAGTAGGCGAGTAGAACCATAACCGATGATCGCCAACAATGTAACTATGCCTATAATCGCCAAATCTTAAGTTGGCGAACTGAAATTGAGTTGGCGAGCTGAGGTCTCAAGATGAGAAGGCGAACTGGAATCAGCACGTGTGGACAAAATGGAAATAAAAGCTGACGATATGGGGAAATAAATTCAAACCATTGCAGCAAAAATTGACTTTGTAAGCCATACGGTCGAAGACAATTAATATAGAAAGGTTAAAGTCAATAAAGGAATTATCCTTATTGGTTGAGCAATAAAACAAAGAAGGCAATCAAGTCATGAACGGTACAGAAAAGATTGGCACGTTGTTTCTTTGGCCACAGGTGTCTTCATCCATTAATGAGGGTAGAAAAATTGACCCTAGCTGTCTCCTTCATCTAATTAATGCATGAAAAGCGTGAAATAATGAAAGAAAATGGGATAAGGCCAAGTGATAAGTTTTGATTGGATTAGCATGGCTATATAAGAAGAAACACTTGAGGAAAACCGACTTAGCAAACTCCATCTTCTTCACGAAAACTATCCTACTGCAAGTTTATGTTCTGTTCCTTCCATTTCTGCCATGCTTGATCTACTAAACTTTATCCTTAAGTTGGCTAAACAAGTAAACCTGCTTGCAAAACCTTTCCTCCATTGTTTGATGAGCTAAAGGAATAAGCAAAATGAGGCCAACGTAAGACAGAAAGTGATCTGTTCTGGAAGTGCAGTTGATTAAGGTGAGTTTCATATTTCTATGGTTTTCTTGATATTCAATGGTTGATTTCTATGTTTTATAAAGTAATAAACATAGATGCAACCTTGTTTTTAGTTAAATCCTTAGAGAATATGAAAACTAGAAACAAGATGTAGTCTTGGAAATAGACAAAATAAATAAGGAAAATACTGGAAAAGTGACGAGAATGGCGACTATTGTGATCACCCATGTTGAATGTTAGTGATCGCCAATGAGGCGAGTAGGAAATAAAGAACTCGCCAAGTTGAAAGTACTTGTCCAAGTGGGCGAGGTCGCCCAACGCTAGTTAATTCAATGGGCGAGCCCATCTCTGAATAAAAAACCTTAAATGGCGAACTCACATGCATAGGCAATGGCGAGTTGAATTGTGGACGAACTCCCACATTTAAGCCCATATAGGCATAGCGAGTTGATTGTTGGGCGAGCTCCCACGAATAAGCCAATATGAGAATGGCGAGAATGTTGGGCGAGCTCCTACATGTAAGCCATTTGATGAATGGCGATCTCGGTTGGGCGAGCTAGTAAGAGCTCAGTTGGGCGAGCTAGTAAGAGCTCTGTTGGGTGAGCTAGTAGGACCTCTATAGGCGAGCTAGTTGATTTGTCTCAAGTCTCGCCCAAGTGATGGAAATATATAAAAAGAAAATATTAATAGTTTTAATAAATTATTTTGAAGCCGAGAATTAAGGATTCGGTAAAAGCGATCGGGAAGGCGAGCAGGAAGCTAGGCTTCGTAATACCAAGTAAGGGAGTTGTATGTGAAGTAAAATGCATGTCTTGTGGAGTAAAAATATTATAAAAATATTGAGAAATTGGTTTGGTTTATGACATGCATTTATTTGATAAATCGTTTGATTTGGGTGAACTGGTGAAGGGCGGGCGAGCCAATGGAAGGCGACCCCTTTTATATTGTTTTGGGTGAACGACCTTGTTTTAATTGAAATCCGTGCGAGCCAATAGAAGGCGACCACTTTTATGATGATTTGGGCAGGCGACCCTGTTTTAATAGAAATTCGGGCGAGCCATAGATAGGCGACCCCCTGTTTAACAAAATTGCTGACGAGCCAAAAAAAATAATCCATGTTTTAATAAAATTGGGCGAGTTGACCATGGAAGTGCCGCATTTGGCGAGTTGACCATGAAAGTACCCCATTGGGCGAGTTGACCATGGTAGTGCCGCATTTGGGAGAGTTGACCATGGGCAAGGCCATAATGGGCGAATTGACTATGGGCAATGCCATAATGGGCGAACTGGCCATGGGCGAGCCGCTATGGGCGAGCCAGTTTAACTTGTTTTTAAATGCAAAGGTTGGCGGGCGAATACTAGTTCACCGCAATGGGCGAACTGACCATGGGCGAGCCGCTATGGGCGAGCTGATCATGGGTGAGCAAGTTTTAAATATGTTTTCTCATGCGAAAATTTGAGAAAATAATTGGCTGTTTTTAATTGTCTATTGTAAACAGAAAGCCTAAAACTTTTTTGGAAAATAAATCATTTTGAGAAAATGATGAATTTGGTGAAATAATTCCTTAAAGGTGCTTTATGAGATATAATTTGATTTTGAGACTTTAGGCCCCTAGTTTCATGCATTATGATTTGCGAGGCTAATGGACCCGCCAAGTCATCAGCAGTCTCGAGGTCACCTGGTAAGTGGACCCGAGGACCACCTATAGATTATGGCCATAGATCTAGCCGAGATAGCCGTGAGAGGCGATGGCCTACGGGTGCACCCAAAAAGTGGACGACTTGTGTTCTTGGAAAGGGGTAGGGAACGATGAGAGCATGATTTAATTATAGGGTGATGCCTAGTCTCAACTTATTGATTTCTGTTTATTGAGGGGATTTATTGAATCATATTTACTGTTTACTACATTTTAATGTAAAATGTTTAACCAATGATTGGAATGGTGTATTGAGAGTATTGTTTACTATATCTACTATTTTCCTACTTTGTATGATTTTAGGAAAAATAAATACTTTGTGGCATATAGTTTTGCTTACGTGTAAAGCGCTGGGACAAATTATGTTAAATATGACAGGTACAGTCACTTCTCTTTTACATTTCAAACGTAAGTATACAGTACTACTTTATTGAAACAAGGACAATAGGGGATGTCAAATGTAAGGAATAGTGAAAAAAATTTCATATTCCGTATTTGTTAAATAAATGTTTATCATTTATTACTATCACTGTATAATGTTAATGGCATCACAGACAGCCCAACCGGGAAAGTTGTATAGAAATACGTGAAAAATGTGGTAACGGGTCGTTACATATATCATCTTAGCTCCGTTTGTATAATCAAAAAACTCCATTAGCAGTATATAAATAATTATCCTTGTTTTTATATCTCAAAAGCACACATAAGATAGAAGAGATTGATTGCATGGGTTAAACCAGCTGATAGTTTTATCCAGTTGAATGTGGATAGTTCACTCTCTTCAAATTCAAGAGTAAAGTGACTCGAACTCAACAAAGCTATCGAGACAATCAAGGACTGTAATTATTTTTGGATCCATGATCAAAATTGGCAGAGGTTGTAGTTTGAAAGTAGAATTGCATGCTCTTTCTGTTGGACTGAAGTTAGCTTGAAATTATAGAAGGTAATTGTAGAATCAAATTCTTTGAAGATGGTCAAAATAATTAAGCAATTTTCATAGGAGAAAAATTCCTTAAATCAGGTTATATTGGAGGGCCAGATTATACATGTGTATAGAGAAACGACCCATTCTACAGATATTATTGCATGCTTGGCGAAGGAAAGTCATTGGGGCTGGGCTCATGACTTGCATAAGCCACCCTCATAGTCACAAGTGGTGATGATTGGAGTGTTACAGGACCTAATTATTGTGTGATTTAGCAGAGTTAGTTTGCTTCGATGTACCAAAAAAAAAAGAAACATTCATTTTGACTAATTTTTTAGAAACATACAATAGTCAAAACCAGTCTCGCTTAAGGGTTGAATTAGCAATTCAAACTTGAATGTCCGTTCAATATTTGGTTGAATTTTAACAAAATATTAAATTCATTAAAATGGGTTTTGACAAACAAAATAGGCTCGAACAAAATTTGAAACGAGCCTTGGTCTCACCCTTCAAAACCCAAGCTTGACCCAACAATATTCATATTTTTTTTAAGTATCCCAATATGCCGTTACATAAACTCATTAAATACATCATAATCGATTAAACCGAACAAAATTAAGCCAAGTCAATAAAACTTATTAAATATACAAACTCATTAACAATTAAAGAAACTTATATTAAATAGCCCAATTAAAGAAATCAAACTAATAATGGAATTAAAGTTATGTTTTTTTTTTGTTGAAAGAAATCTATTTATTTGGGCGGGCTTGATTTTTTTGTTATTTTTTAAAAACGAGCCTGGACAAAAAATTTAGGCCCAAAAATCGGGTCAGACCAAGTTTAGGCACAAATAAAATCTATTAATATCCAATCCAGTCTTGGCTCAAACTCGGCCCGACCCATGATCAAGTTTAGTCAAAACCTAATCAAAAATAGGGAATAATCAAATTTGAGACTTAATCCAATTGATTCATATAGTCTTTTTAAAAGATGGTTTTTTGTTGATATAAAATTTAAATCTCAACATCTATATCTTCTCTTATTTTCAAGCTGCGACCTCTTTTAGAAAAAAAAAAGGAATATTATTTGCTTCTAGCAATACTTAATATCAAATTATTCAAATTCTCTTTGCAACTCTATTTATCAAAGAAAATTAATTATAGAGTCGGTGGCTTTTTCAAATTTTTAATTAGCAGTTTAATTTGATGGCTTAAAAATGTAAATGTAATTAGCCAACTCTACAAGTGTTAACTGTTGGATAAGTTCTGTATTTCTAAAAGACTTTTATCCTACATTGCTTAGATAAATGGTTTCAAAAGGTTTTATATAACAACATTGATTTATGGGCTTGTAAAGGGCAAGCAAAAAGGAGAGCCTCGCGCACACACAAGAAATGGGCCAAAAGCCCATTCGCAGTTATAAACTGACGATATGCCCCCCCTGTGCGCGAAGTAGAGGAGTCCAAGCCTAGTTTTTACCATTTAATTCTTATCTGGTAACTAGTATTTTAATTTTGTCTAAAACTCTATAAGCTCCAGATTTGTTTTCAAACCAAATCTGACGTTGATGCAGTCAAATATTCTGATTTCCTCTTATTCATATTTTATTCATATTTCATTCAGATTTTATTTTATTCATATTTTATTTAGATTTTATCTTGATTTTATTTTATTCTGATTAAGTTTTGATTTTCTGAACGTTACCAACGTTCATAATTTCACCTATAAATACAATGCTACAGAAGGTCCCATAACACTACTTCTTCATCTCTTTGCTTCTTCTGATCTAGCATGTTGCTGGGTTAAAAACCTCTCTTATTCTTCATAGCTGTTCTTATTTCCTGGTTATTCCAGAAGAACTTGTTGAATCCTAGGGGATTACACCTACGGTGAAATAATCCTTAAGGATAGTGTGATCACAACACGCCTTAGGTTATTCCCTGATTTTCAGCTTCTACCTCTACCAACGACAACAATCTTAAGGATTAATCTCATCGATGGAAAACGTCAACAACAACCCCTTGCTGCCAATATCAACCGTCTTGTTGCTAATGACGGTCCTCATGTTGCTGCCACTGTCAGCACTTCTATTGCTGCTAACAACACTACTTCCATCATTGTTGGTGCTCCCCCTGCTGTGTCCCTGCACTACGTCAAGCCTTTTTCGGACATCAACAAGATTGAAATCTTTGACGGCCAGAACTATAAAAGATGGCATGAATATATTTTCTCAGTGCTTGACATGCATGGAGCAGCTGCTGCCTTGACAGATCCAAAGCCTGATCAAACTGCAGATGCCAAACAATCATAATTTTGGACGCATGCTAACAAGGTTTGTAGACATATAATTATTAGTACTCTTTCTAAAGATCTCTTCGATGTCTACTGTTCTTACAGGGAAGCCAAACAAATTTGGGACTCCATGAACCTCAAATACACTATTGAAGACGTCGGCAAGCAGAAGTCCGTGATTGGCAACTTCTATAGGGGGGAGATGACGGATGAAAAAGATATTAAAGTACAGATCAATGAGTATCACAAGCTGTTGGAGGATTTGAGAGTTGAAAACATTAATTTGCAAGAAGAATTTGTTGTTGGTCTACTGAACGAGAAGTTGCCTGAATCATGGAAAGATTACAAGCAACAATTGAAACACAAGCACAAACAACTTTCTCTGGCAAATTTGATTACTCACATCATTATTGAAGACACTAATCGAAGGGAACTCAAGGCTGCCAAAGCAAAAGAGATGACCTCAAAGGCTAACTTTGTGCAAAGAAAAATCATCAATAAAAGGTATGATAATAAGAAACCTGATTACAAGCCTAAAGTTTCTAACCCTTCCTTCAAGAAAAAAGGCAACTATTTTGTTTTTGGAAAGCCAGGTCATCATGCTCCTCAATGTAGGAAGAAAGTGAGAAATGACAAACCTCCTAAGCCAAAAGTCAACTTGGTTGAAGGAGATAACATTATTGCTGCGGTCATTTCTCAAGCCAATCTTATGGCCAATGTGAAAGAGTGGGTGGTAGACTCTGGTGCTACCAGGCATATTTGTGCCAACAAAGATGCCTTTACCTCCTACAATTCTGTGGGGGATGGAGAAGAACAAGTTTATCTTGGAGATTCTAGAGCTGCAAATGTTCTTGGAAAAGGAAAAGTTCTTCTCAAACTCACATCTGGCAAGACCTTAGCTTTAAATGATGTATTACATGTGCCTAACATTAGAGCAAATTTAATTTCTGTGGCTCTATTAGGAAAGGCTGGGGTTAAAGTGTCATTTGAATCTGATCAGATTGTTATGACAAAGAATAATGTGCTAGATGGGAAAGGTTATTGTAATCAGGGACTTTTTGTTCTCAATGTTTCTGAAGTTATAAATAAGAATGCATCATCTTCTGCTTACTTGATTGACTCTGTTGATTTGTGGCATTCTAGATTAGGACATGTTAATATTAATTATCTTAATAAAATGCAATCTATTGGATTAATTTTCGGAATTAATAAAGCAGAATTTGATAAATGTGAAATATGTGCTGAAACTAAAATAACAAAGAAACCATGTACATCTGTTCAAAGGGAAAGTGAATTGTTAAGTCTAATTCATACTGATTTAGGAAACTTAAAACAAACCATGACTAAAGGAGGTAAAAAGTATTATGTGACTTTTATTGATGATTATTCTAGATACACTAAAGTTTACTTGCTTAGACATAAAGATGAAGCCTTTGACATGTTCTTAGAATATAAAGTTGAAGTACAAAAGCAATTAAATAAAAAGATTAAAAGAGTTAGATCAGATAGAGGTGGTGAATATACCTTGTTTGATGAATTTAGTGAGAAAGAAGGAATCATTCACGAAATAACTCCTTATTCACCATAATCTAATGGAGTAGCAGAAAGGAAAAATAGGACCTTAAAAGAAATGATGAATGCTTTGCTCGTTAGTAGTGGTGCACCTGATAATCTTTGGGGTGAAGCAATCTTATTTGCATGTCACTTACAAAATAGGATTCCTCATAAGAAAACTGGTAAGACACCTTATGAATTATGGAAAAGCTATTCACCTAATCTTAAATATTTGAAAGTGTGAGGCTGTCTTGCTAAAGTCATGCTCCCTGATCCTAAGAAAAGGAAAATAGGATCTAAAACTTCTGATTGCATGTTTATTGGTTATGCTGAACATAGTGTAGCCTATAGGTTTCTTGTGTTGAAAAGTGATGTGCTTGATTGTAATATCATTGTCGAAACTGAAATGCTGAATTCTTTGAACATAAATATCCATTAAAATCTGGAAATATTTCTCATGTCCCTGTGGTTCAAAAAGAAGTTGAAAATAATGTTGAGGACTTGAGAAGGAGTAAAAGGCAAAGAAAAGAAAACTCTTTTGGAAATGATTTTTATACATATCTTGTTGAAAATGACCCTGTTACATTTTTCGAAGCTATTTCTTCCCCTAATGCACCTTTTTGGTAAGAAGCCATAAAAACTGAAATTGATTCTATTAATCAAAATAAAACTTGGACCTTGGTTGATTTACCTCCAGGAGCAAAACCCATTAGTTGTAAGTGGATTTTCAAAAGAAAATACAAACCTGATGGTTCCATTGATAAATACAAAGCTAAATTGGTTGCTAAAGGTTTTACTCAAAAACAAAATATTGATTATTTTGATACCTTTGCTCCTGTGACAAGAATTGCCTCTATTAGAGTTTTGATAGCTTTAGCCTCAATTCATAAACTTTTTATTCACCAAATGGATGTTAAAACTGCTTTTTTAAATGGTGATTTGGATGAAGAGATTTATATGGTGCAACCTGAAGGCTGTGTGATTCCTGGACAAGAAAATAAAGTTTGTAAATTGCTAGAATCTTTGTATGGCCTTAAACAAGCACCTAAACAGTGGCAAAAGAAATTTGCCCAAGTTCTATTCTGTGATGGCTTTTCTTCTATTGAAGTTGACAAATGTGTTTACACTAAACTTTTAAATGGTGATTGTGTAATTATATGCTTGTATGTGGATGATATGCTTATTTTTTCTACTTCTCTTGATATTGTGCATAAGACTAAGAGTTTTCTTGCTTTAAAATTTGACATGAAAGATATGGGTGAAGCAAATGTCATTTTGGGTGTTAAAATCATAAGGATGAATGATAGTATTATGCTATCATAAGAGCATTATGTGGAAAAACTTCTTAAAAAGTTTGGACACTTTGATGATAAACCTATGAGTACCCCTTATGATTCTAGCATTTAATTAAAGAAAAATCAAGGAGATCCTGTGGATCAATCTGAATATGCACAAATCAATGGAAGTTTAATGCATTTAATGAACTTCACACGTCCTGACATAGCTTACGCTGTGTGTAGACTGAGTAGATATACTCACAATCCCAATTGTGATCATTGGGATGCATTAGTCAGACTAATGAGATATTGGAGAGGTACCATGAACTATGATATTTTATATAGTGGATTTCCCACTGTATTAGAAGGATACAGTGACGCTAACTGGATTTTAGATTTAGATGAGACAAAATCCACTAGTGGCTATGTTTTTACCCTTGGTGGGGGTGCTATTGCATGGAAATCAGCCAAATAGACTATTATCGCTAAATCCACCATGGAATCGGAATTTATAGATCTAGAGTTAGATGGTAATGAGGCTGAGTGGTTGAGAAACCTCTTAGTTAATATCCTGTTGGGTTCAAAACCAACATCTTCTGTGTATATGCATTGTGATTGCCAAGCGGCAATAGCCATTGCAAAGAACAAAACTTTCAATGGTAAAAATAGACACATACGTTTGAGACATGATGCAATTAAGCAGCTGCTGAAAGATGGTATAATATCAATTGATTATGTGAAGTCAGAAGTGAATTTGGCCGATCCTCTGACAAAACCTTTAGGGAGAAAGTTAATATCTGAAAATTGAGGGGAATGTGACTTAAGCCAATTCGAGATTGATGGTGATGGTAACCCAACCTTTGTGATTGGAGATCGCATGAATAAGGTTCAATGGGTAATAACAAGTCACTGTTAATCCTGCTAGCACTAATAAATTTGTTCCTTCCTATGATGTGTGTAAGTGCTAGATTGCATAAATTTGAGAGGATGAGCTAAAGCTCTTAATGCTTTTCATATCCTTTATGGGTGGTGTATATCATTGCAGTATACACTTGATGAAAACACCTATATGAGTGTGAAGCGGGACCGCTCCTATGAAATTGTGGCATAATTTCTAGAACACTCATGAAATTACTAGGCATGCGCATGGCCTATTAGTGCAAAACGGCGTTGAACAACAAAGAATTGTGAAAGTATACTGTGATTAATAAGACCTCTATTTTACAACAATGAGTTATTGGTTCAAGAAGCTAAAACCTTCACCAAGTACTCAATAAAATAAGTTTTATTATTCTAGGTCTGGTTCAAGTCCAAAAGACACTAGATACGAAGTATTATACTTATAATTAACCCAGCAATATTATTTTCTTTCCTCTTTCAAAATCTTTTAGAAATATGTGGGGGATTGTTGGATAAGTTGTGTATTTTTAAAAGACTTTTATCCCACATTGCTTAGATAAATGGTTTCAAAAGGTTTTATATAACAATATTGATTTATGGGCTTGTAAAGGGCAAGCAAAAAGGAGAGCCTCGCGAGCACACGAGAAATGGGCCAAAAGCCCATTCGCAGTTATAAACTGACGTTATGGCCCCCCTACACGTGAAGTAGAAGAGTCCAAGCCCAGTTTTTACCTTTTTATTTTCAGTATTTAATTCTTATCTGGTAACTAGTTTTTTAATTTGTCTAAAACTCTATAAGCTCCAGATTTGTTTTCAAACCAAATCTGACATTGATACAGTTCAAATATTCTTATTTCCTCTGATTCAGATTTTATTCATATTTCATTCAGATTTTATTTTATTCAGATTTTATTTAGATTTTATCTTGATTTTATTTTATTCTGATTACGTTTTGACTTTCTGAACGTTACCAACGTTCATAATTTCACCTATAAATACAGTGCTACAGAAGGTCCCATAACACTAATTCTTCATCTCTTTGCTTCTTCTGATCTCGCATATTGCTGGGTTAAAAACCTCTCTTATTCTTCATAGCTGTTCCTGTTTGCTGATTATTCCAGAAGAACTTATTGAATCCTGGGGGATTACACCTATAGTGAAATAATTCTTAAGAACAGTGCGATCACAGCTCGCCTCAGGTTATTCCCCGATTTTCAGCTTCTGCCTCTACCAACGACAACATTAAGAGTCTTTGATATGTTATAAACTTAATATCGGAGTCCATTTCGAAATTCACTATCATTTAGGTCACGAGATGTCACATTAATCTAAAACTTAAAAATATCAATTTAAAAAGTAAATTGCATCCTTAATAGATATTTCTTTCTTTTTTTGTAATCTTTTTATTTGAGATTTATGAAACTCAATTTTTGTATTAATATAAAATAGTTTTTAAATTGTTTCATATATATGATCCGTTTGTCTATCAACATATAATTAAAATATGGACGGAATTTATCATGTTCATGTTTAAAGAACAATGCAGGTAATAAATCCCAACTCTATTCTAGCAACATATAAACTAATAAATAAATTTGAAATAAATTTAGCATGATGCAAATGAAAAGATCAAGCTTTTTAATCAGGTCGCGGATTAAAATATTCATAAGCTAATAGTGCACTTCAATATGCGATTCATATTATGATTTTGACTGTATTAGTTTATGACATTAGTTAAAACACAGATCAAAATTTTCAAAAGAAGGAAGTTAAGCTTTTAATCCTTTGTCTACGCCACAATTAAAAATCTACTATATGTAGTAATTTCAAAAGGCATATCTAGTTGGTTCACCTAAAAACTCAAAAGGAAGACATATTTAATTTGTAATTGTTGCAATGAGAAAAATAGCTTGTCACATAGGAGTAGTTAGGATTATTCATTTTCAAATAAAGGAAAAAAAACCAAAAAATAGTAAAAACAAATTGAAAAGAAAGCTAATGTACATTAGCAAGGCTTAGAAGAGTTAAACCCCATTTGAGACATTTTATGAAATTTTCTTGGGGCATTTTGCAATTAAATATATATTTATGGCAATTAAATTATGAAGTGATGCAAATCAACCTCTGCAACTAAGTAAGGTAGCCACCAATGTTGTTGTATCATAAGTCGTAGTTTAATTAATAGTTAAGTATATGCTGACCCTACTTCCTTTAAAATTGAATTATTGAAAAACATAATCATTGTTTAATCCAAGTATATCATAAATTAAGTAGGTAAATTAATAAAAAAAAAGAAAGAAATCATAAAAAATTATCACAGCAAATCCTTTTTTTAATAAATGTGCCAAACAAAAAAAGAATAATTAGCAAATTCATTAAACTAAACAGGAAAAAAAAAAGAGATTCACCGGAAAAAAAATTCCATTTTTTTTTTGTTTTGGTAACCTTTAACATTGATCTTAGTTTAAGATTTTAACGCCTCTAACATTAATCAATAAGGTCAATCAAAATTACTAAGTATATATTTTTTCGAAAGGGTACATTATTATTCATAATTATAATTATAATCAAAATGTTACATTCAATGAACAAATAACTTAATAAACTGGTGAGACTCGAACCTACAATAACAATAACAAACTATGCAAAGAATAATAAACTAAACAAATACCACATTTAGTAAAACACGAGCATAAGACCTTGAAGTCTTCTCCTTGTATAGTTAGTTTCTTTCTTACTTACCTTTCACTTAAAGGCTTTTCACTTCAGTTATTTTTCAAAGGGCTTTTGACTAGGTTATAAACTAGTTTTAACAGCTTCAAAAACCTAACTGCTCACACTGAAAACAAAATCAACCAACTCTTACTTAATCTCTCTCTCTCTATGGAAATTAAACCAAATTAAAATGGAAATTTCACTTAGATCTACCTTTTACAGTTTTTTTTAGCCCTATGAATTAGTTCCTAATTTGAATGTTATTATCATTCTAAAAAAAAGAACAAAAAAAATTGAAATGCTATTAACTTCTTACTATTCATTCTTCTAATTATATATAAATATATACAACTTTTCACAGTTCTTTTCGTTGATTGATGTAGGAATTAATTTTTCTTTTTTTTTGTTCATTATGTAGGAATTAATTTTTCAGTCATACACATATCGTGCCATAAAGCCATTATATACAAGCAAATTAATTTCACTTATCACAATTTACAGACCATATAACATTATTTTCCCATCCATGTTTTCAATTAATTATTATTCTTTTTTGTTTAAATAAAAAATCGTCTCTCTCCCTATAATTGGGGGATCAATCTAAGGCTTATGGATGTTTTTCTCCCTATCTAAAAAAAGTATATATAAAGAGCGTATCAATATCGGATAATAGAGTATTTTAACTTTACAAATGGGATTAAAAAATTATTGCACATCTTACCCATTTTTTAAATTATTTTTTTATTTTTTAATATTTCTTATAAGATATATATCGTTTGTGAATTTAAAATTTTCATTAACAATCTATCATATAATTATATATATATTTATATGTAAAAGAATTGCATAATTGTGGTAAAATATATTGTCTTTGTGTGCCTACACGTGTTTTTTTTTCTTTTGCAAAATATAAAAAAAATTGGTCTTGATACTTAATTGATTTAGGAGTTTTTGACGAAAGACACTTGCATAAGGCGAAGCGAAACAAAAAATTAATTGTAGTTGTAGGGGTGTGAATACAGTTGAATGGAAGAGTAGGGTCAAGATTTCCACACGCCACGCTTTTCTAGGAATTTAAAGAGCCTGAAAAGCAGGTTGAGGACTTATAATAGTGGGTAAATTTGTATGAAAACTTTGATGAAAGTGGCTAGTGCTATTTTTCCAGCTAAGTAAGACTTGGATTTATGTCTCTAGAGTAGTTGGATTTTTTTTTCCTTTTAATTCGAGTGAGTAGTTGATAAATATGTAGAAATTCTCATATACGAGATTTTTATGGTAAGATAAAAATTTTGATCTTATTATAAAATTAACGTAAATGCACATAATTAAATATAAATTCAATATTAATAGACATAAAATATGTTAGAAGTATTGTAAACATATTAAAATAAATAAAATTAGTGTCAATAAACCTAAATGCATAATAATTTTGCTATAAGATGCGTTTATATTTATTATCATATTTTTACAATACTTTTAATATATTTTACGTCTAATATTACTAAATTTAAGTTTAATCATACATATTTACGTTGATCTTATAACAAGATCAAATTTTGATCTTGTTGTAAAAATTCTTTTATATATATATATATATCCACTTATATTAGTGTTAGAAAATTTTATTCCTGGAGATACATGAATGATTTGAAACTTTACATGATGGATACGAATAAGTTATTAAGTTTAAATGATAAATTTGTAAAAATATTAATTTTAAATAAAATTAATCATTCTTCTCTCTTAATCATTCTCCAGTCTATATGTATGCTTATATGGTAATATGTGTATCATCAAAATTAAAGCATCTTTAATTAATTAATTAATTAATCAACCTTTTTGAGTGACAAGTCCATGTCTTCATGATGCTATTTTTAGCATTCAAAGTCTATTCAATTTTCCTCTTTTTTTATGAATTATGAAAGATTTGACCGTTAAATTTGTATTAATGCAATCTATTTGATTCTTAAATAATTCTAATTATAGTCGATTGACCACAATTCAACATATTATTGGGAAATTTATTAAACTTTTTACAAAACATTACTAATCTTTAGGAGTAGAAGTGAATCTAACATGAACGAACATTATTATATTCATATTTGTTCGTTTATTTTTTAAGATTGTTCGTATTTGTTAAGCTTGTTCATGAACATTAACGAACATGTTCATGAACACGTGTTTATAAATATTAAACAAACATGTTTACAAATATGTGTTCGTGAACATTAAATGAACATATTCGTAGACACTAAAAAAATTATATAAACAAATTTTATTCATCCTAATATATATGATGCCAAATTAAAAAATCCTACATAAATATGCAATTTTAATAATTACATATTAAAATAACTTATGAGTAAATATATAATTTAAAATTTTATCATTATTGAATAAAAAACAAACATTAAATGATTCATTAAACGAACGAGTTTTAAACAAACTTCAAACACATCATACATTTGTTCGTAATTGTTTGTTAATAATAATAAACAAATATAAATGAACAAAAACTGAATAAATTCGTTTGTTGGATATTTACAAATTATTTGTCGAACATTTTGTTTATTTACACCCCTACTAACCTTGATGTGGTTCACACCTCTGCTAACCTTGATGAGATTAACATTAATTATGATTTACTGACTGACTACTGTATCAATTACATTTTTTTTTGTCTCTCATAAGATAAAATAAAAAAAAACATTTGAGATATTGAATTAAAGGCTTTAATTTCATTAAATAAAATTATAGTAGGTCACATGTCACAACCTAAAATTAATGATAATTACGTTTAAAAAATTTTTTAAGAAAAACCTTATTTTTTCTAGACATTTTTGTCATAATTGCTTTTGATTTGGACAACTGATCCCCAATTTCCATTTTTATTCCTAATTTTCTTCCATTTTTTTCAATAAAAGTATCTTTGATAACATCAAATGTAATATATATATATATATATATATATATATATATATATGAAGAATTTTTTTGTAAGTAAGCCACCAACAATTTGTAGCTGTAGTTATATATATATATATATTATAATATAATATATATATATATATATATATATATATATGAAGAATTTTTTTGTAAGTAAGCCACCAACAATTTGTAGCTGTAGTTACATTTCAATTTCCTATCAGTTTCCATTTATAATTTTATATTGATCACATGACAACTTCCCCTGGGCGGCTTCATTTACTTTTTTTTTCCTTCAATGAATAACCTTTAATCAAAATGGAACTTAAAAGAAAAATTAATCTCCAATTATTACCTACAAAAAAAGGCTTCAATTTGTTGCATTAAATCTAGCTAGATGGATCAATATATATATATATATAAATATATATATATTTATATATATATATATATTTATAGGATTCTTCCTCTGTTTTTTTTTAATTTTTAATTTTGTTATTTTTGTAAATAGACGTATGATACAAAAAATGCATGATTTAATAACTACAACCTTTTTCTTTTGCCCTCAAATTATGATTTGTTTTATACAAATAATAATATTTTTGAAATGAGTCACCAATTTAATTAAGAGACCTAAACAAACCAGTACTTCACTACAATAAAAACCGACAATGGCAGTATTCTTGCATGTTGTGAATTTCAATTTGGGGTCCAAAAAATTCCATGTCGTTGTGGGTGAATATCGATGAAGATCTTATCCTAAACAATTCCTCTACTCTTGGTCAAATGTCAATGTCGCTATGAACTTAGCTCATGCAAGTAGGGTAATGTCCTAGAGTTTGGATAAAAATCTCAATAAACAAACTCTATTATTACTTCTCTTATATCAGAAACTGACTTGAACAAATTAATTTCATTTTAGATTGGACTTTTTATTATTAGTTTCAATTAGTAAAAAGGTAATGCTTGAACGTTTGATTCAATGATTAATGTGTAATTTTAAGAATTAAAAATAATCGAAATGAAAGTTCGGGTTGATAAACGAGAAGTGATATGTATACATGCTAGAAATTAATTTTGTAATTATGTAGAACAGCAATGCCATCTAGCCATTGTTATGAGCTCTCTTTAAGAAACACAAAAGCGGCTTGAATTCCCCTTGAACTTTCTCAAATGGTGTCATAAGCAGTGAATTGAAATAGAAGAATTTCAGTAAATATTTGAACAGTGAATTGTGAAGGGAACAAATAAATTGATAGAACAATGATAATTGCTGCCATTTCAGCAACTATAGTGAATGACTACCCTAGTTATTAAAACCGTTTTCTTTTGGTTCCAGTTATTAAAACCGTTTTCATTGTTCCATATCAAATGAACAAATATGAGGTGGTTGAAAGTAGTATTGATAATTTTACACATGATGCAGTGACATGAAACGATATGAGTAAAAAATACAAAAGTGACACAAGTTAAAATTTGATAAAAATTGTTTATGAATTCGAAAAAACTAAAAAAGAGTTTTGTGTTTGACATGTTAACACGAAAATGACACGAATAAAAAATACAAAGACGACACATGTTAAAATTTGGTAAAAATTGTATATAAATATGATAAAAACTAAAATTTTTTTGTGTTTGACTTGAAATTTTTTGTATTTTATACAACATAAACAAAATTTTACATAGCAAACAATAATTATATACACAAATTGCCAGATATAATTGAGAATGACTGAGCAAAGTTCCAAGGATTGTAAGAGTCAAGCACATGAAACCAAAAACATTGTGGTAATCTTAGCATTTTCATGTTCAACTGTTGTAAAGGATAGATTTGGGGAGAAAATGAAACCCTACCATTTTGAAATTTTCAAGTCTTAAAACATTGAAATATCTTCATTAACTCAGAACATTGAAAGTAGATGATTCAATAAAAATGGGGACAGGGTGAGGGGATGGGGGTGTCAGAGGTGACCTCATAGCATTGCCAAACGCACCTACCAGTAGTACACGGCTTTTGCTTGACTAGACCATATGTTTTTTCTCTTTTGACAATAACACCTACCTATATATAAGCAGTGCCTATGGTTTGATTCAAATCCCAAGACACGGTCTTCAGTAAAGAGATAGCTTAGTGAATCATTCTCCTTCTGCTTCCATGGCAAACTCAGTGGTTCTTGCTTCATGGATGCTTTTAGGCCTTGCCATCGCAACTTCAACCACTCAAGTTGAAGCTGCAAGGGCTTTTTTTGTGTTTGGTGATTCTCTGGTTGACAATGGCAACAACAATTACCTTGCAACCACTGCTAGAGCAGATTCCCCTCCTTATGGCATTGATACTCCCAGTCGTCGCGCCACTGGCCGATTCTCTAATGGCAAAAACATTCCTGATTTTATCAGTTGGGATTTCTGCTTTCCCTTCTTTTACTATGTTTATTTGTGTTTTCAGTGTTGTCTTACATGTATAAATATGTCTATCAGGTGATGCACTCGGTTCAGAGCCAACATTGCCATACTTGAGTCCAGATCTCCAGGGAGATAGGCTACTTGTTGGTGCAAACTTTGCTTCTGCTGGTATTGGAATCCTCAATGACACTGGCATTCAATTTGTAAGTCCTGAAATTTCTTTCTTTATGAAAGGTCGGGCCATGGGGCATACTGCCCATTTATTATTCAGATTTATGGATTTATTAAACTTTTACCTACCGATTTTTATTGAAATTTACCTATCAACTAAAATTTCTTTCTCAATTCCTCAAATCCACATAATTTGCCAAAGATGAAGTGAAGCTTTCCTTAATATTTCATAGTTCCATGGCAATGTGAGGCTGTCCAATCCCCTCTTCGCCTTAACTTTGTTCTCTTTTGTCAAATGATACATTGGCAGATAAACATTATAAGGATGTACAGGCAATTGCAATACTTTGAAGAGTACCAGGGGCGGTTGGCTAATCTCGTCGGACAAGATCAAGCTCGGCGGATTGTAAACGATGCTCTAGTCCTAATCACTGTCGGTGGCAATGATTTTGTGAACAACTACTTCCTGGTGCCCTACTCCGCAAGATCTCGCCAATACAATCTGCCAGATTATGTTAGATATCTCATCTTTGAGTACAGAAAACTTCTGATGGTAAATTCTGGACTCGTGTCACAATGTCTTACAAGGTAAAAATAAAAAAAATGTACCTCTAAACTGTCACAAATTATGTTGCAGAGACTGTATGATCTAGGAGCTCGGAAGGTTCTGGTGACCGGAACCGGACCGTTGGGCTGTGTTCCGGCGGAACTAGCTATGAGGAGTACAAATGGTCAGTGTGCGCCTGAGCTGCAACAAGCTGCACAATTGTATAATCCACAGCTGGTTCAAATGATAAATGGACTCAACGGTTTGTATGGTGCAAACATCTTCATTGGTGCTAATACAGGGCAGCAAACCAATGATTTCATTAGTAACCCTGGAGCCTATGGTAAGTAAATCCATAACTCAGCATCTGATCACTTTTATCTGAGCAAAATTCACTAAATTTCTGCCATGTTCAGAAAAGGAAACTACCAATTAAGAGTAATGAATGAGGCATTGATTAGATGAGATGCTGCAATGGGGTCCAGGATGAACAACAAAGAAAGTGTGACATTTTGTTGACCTAATTCAAAAAAGCACCCAAATTTTTATTTATTATAGCAACCTACCCCCATGGACAATCACTTTGAAATTATGATGAGAGCTATACTACCCCCATGGACAATCACTTTGAAATTATGTCCAAACTATCCCCCACTCAAAGAGGGCGACACTTTACCAAGAGAATCCTCACGAACACTAACCCATTTCTTTGTTTTTTTCTGTTTATGCCATTAATGAGGTTGGAGTAAGACATTAAGAAACCCTTCTCGATCCTTTATTTTTGGCACCCACTTTAGGTGTATCAGAGTTAATTCTCAACAAAAACCTGGATTCCTGTAATAATGTCATCAAGAAGTAAAATGATCTTCTGGTGAACCAAACATGAAATGTTGAATGCTATACTAAATGTTTGAATGTTATGCTGTGCTTGTTTTCTTCAGGATTTACAACAGCAAAGGTAGCTTGTTGTGGCCAAGGGCCCTACAATGGACTGGGATTATGCACTGTGCTCTCAAATCTGTGCCCAAATCGCGACGTGTATGCCTTCTGGGATCCATTCCATCCATCGGAAAGGGCTAATGGGATCATCGTTGACATGATCTTGAGAGGTTCAACACGGTACATGAGCCCCATGAATCTCAGCACCCTCTTGGCTTTGGACTCCAACAACAGGATTTAGTTGCATTCAAATAAGGACAAGAACAATATACCATTGTTGTTTGCTTGCCATGCCTTTGATTATTATATTTTTACTGTGGTTGGAAATAATTTAAAATGTAATGTAATGTTCCAAACCGTTTAATTAATGGATAAGTAAGATAATTATTTACTCTCCATTATTTCTCCATGTCCAAAACTTCGAATCAAGTTGCTTATTTGTTTTTTGTGACAAAAGAGAGAGAGGATATTGTGTCTTCTGAAATTTGATACAATGAGTTTGTCAACTACTAATCCAAAAAAAAAAATTACTACATAAATTTACTAAAAATGAATTTACACTATTCATGTCACTTTTAAATTCAACCGATTTGACTAATTTTAAACTAAATTAAATTATTTTTGTTTCATTAATTGAACTAAATTTGTTACTTTTGAGAATCTAGGTATCTAACCAATTGAATTTAATTTATTAGTTGTCAAATTATCGAATAATTACAATACATTTAAATTAAATTATATTTGAAACTCTTAATTTTTCTTATTTAAAATAAATTAAATAAAATTGTTCAACAATATATTCAGATATCAAATTATTAAGTTAAGAACTCTAACAATTTTTAATTTAAAACATCAGATAAACTTCAAACATTAAATATATCAGGTGTTTTTTTTTTTAGGAGATATCAAGTCACATTAGTGTAAAACAATCTGTCTTACACATTTTCAATAACTTCATCTAGGAATAATATTTTTACAAATCAATTGGAATTTAACTTCTATTCATATTTGTCATGCACATATAATTTCGAGTCAATTCGATATCTTTATCATTTCGATCGAAAATAATATTTTTTCAATATATATTATAGTTGAAATTTTATTATTGAACTAATAGTTAGATAGTTTCGATTAACTTAAAATTTGACATGCATGAGCTACATGAGTAGAGTATAAAATTCAATCATCAGATTAAAAAAAATAATTACATAAAAAGATATGAAAATGTGTAAAATTAAATTAATTTTATATTGGTGTAAGTGGATCCCTCATCTTTAGTTTTATTTTAAGTTGTTTATATTTTGATTAATTCAATTAATACAACTTATCGAATTGTGTTAAGCAAAAATCAAAATTAATTTTAAGATTAGTTTCAATAATTGATTGATTAATCAAATTAAATCAATTCGGTCAATTAATTCAATTAACATCAAAATATCAATATTCCTAAATTTAATCATATTGCTTAATGAACCTCACATGCAACCTCACTAGATCGAATAAGATTGATAGGAAATGTATTAAAATTGATAGGTAGCTATTATTGAGCCATTATATTATTAAAACAAAAATTTGGTATAAGTGACTTGTCAATTGTCTCAATAACAATAAGCTGGCTAACTTTTTTGACTTTTGGACCAATAATAATAAGCTATAATTTCCCAAAATCTATTAATTTGGATAATTACATTTCGTGCCATATACAATATATTTATGTCCTTATCATATAACCCTTAATTTCAAACTAAGCACGTTCTATGATATGAACTAGGCAATTAATACTTTGTATGGAGTTTTTTGTTTTAATGAGTCGAGGAAAGTGGATGACTAGTTGACTACGTGATATAGAGAAACTTTTCCACTTTCAAACATTTTTTTATTGATTTTAAATTATCATCATTTTATAATTTTTTTTCACTAAAGAACTTTATAGCATTTTTACAATACTATATACAAATCTAGTCCAATTAGATCTATTTATAGACCGAATCGGATCGAGTTAGGAACGAGCTTAGTCAAGATTGGGCCTAAGCTATAACGAATTACTTATAAGCTCAAGTTTGGTATCGACTACTTGGCTCGAATATTATTTATTTACTTTTTACATTTTAACATTTTATTTTTTATTTTTTTTAAGTTTAATTTGATTTATCAAATTTTACATATTAATTTTCATATTATATATATAATCATGTTTATTAATCAACAATATTTTATATACATAAAATTACATTTTACTAAGTAAATATATATAAAAACTTTTAATATTAATTATTTTTAGACCAAACCATGCCAGGTCTGGGTCTCAAATGATAAAGCTTAAGTTTAGTCCAAAAATTTATTGGGCCTAATTTCTTTTGTTTAAGGCTGTTTATTGTACTTAATAATTTTGTCCAAAGTCATCAAAAATTAAATTAATTTTTTGGCTTTAACAAACGGTCCGGATTATCAACAGGTCTAGTTTAAATTAATTATTGATGTTAACAATATAAGGATATCTAAATTGAAGCAATAATATGGTCTGTTGATAAAGTATTAATAGCTTTCTTTCTTGCAAAATTCTACCTAATGGGAAAGGGAGTTCAATCGTATTAAGCCTAATCTAAAGCTAGTGGATTCTCATTCTCTCGAATTCAAATGGATGATTTTAGACCTAAATATTAAGAAATGTAAAATATGGATTCTTCAACTTTTGGTGTCAGAAAAATGAGAAGAAAAATTACTTAAAATTGGAAATAAAAAACCCTTGAAATTAATTGCTTTTGCTGTTTGTTGTGCCTTTGCAATGCCCAAGTTAACGCTCATTCAATTTTTTGAAAGAAGCATTCAAAATTTCAAATCTAATATTTAAATTTAAATTTAAAATACATACATTCATCATTAAATCAATTAACAAGTTATTAGAAAAAATGAAAATAATTTTTTTCAAGTACTTAACAGAATTAAAATCTTGAAGTCTCTACTGTTAAAAAAATTTTAATGTTTACTACTCTCGATCCAAACAAAATTATTTTCAAACCGTAAAACAAATGAAAATACTTGTACTAACAAAAAAATTAACAGATGCATTTAATTAAATTTTTTTAGAGATGCATTAAAGTTCTACCCCATTCATTAGGTCTCTGATTTGAAATTAAACTGATACAGACCAATCCTTTATTAGAGAAAATAGTTTTAAAATAACATGCTGAATAGATGACCCCTTAAATATACAGCCATTCACTTGTAATTAATCTTAAATCATTCTTTAAAAAACCACTTCGCTTGTAGCTTTAATTTGTTAGGTGAATGCTCAATAATGAGTTTCGATTTCTAACACACTAAGAACTAAAAAGTCCTTTCTACATCATCCATCGATCGGTGAAAAGACTTGAAAATTCCACATCGTGATTCATTGTGATCGGCTATCATCAATGTTTATCATTGATGTAAAAAAAAAATTTATATAAACTTGTTGGCTATCATAGGGACATGTTAAATTATGTTATGTAATTTCATTATTAGAAAAAATTACACATTTGTAAAAAAAAAAATTATACATCATATGTGACAATTAAATAATAAATATTTATTTCAATAAATTTATTAATGATTTTGATATAAATTATTTATTTTTCATAATATAATTATATAATATGATTTAAATAAAAATAAAATTTATAATATAAAATAATCGTTTTATATAATATTTTTTATGTCTATATATATGTAAAAAAATAATGTCATAATTTGGGTTTAGCAATTTAATAAAAGGTTTAATTATTAAAAAAAGGACATCAGGTACCACCTTCCTTAATGTACCGAAAAAAAGCTACCACCTACTTTTAGTACTAAACATGTGCTAATATTAATTAATTATTTAATTTTCCTGATAAAATTAGCGCATAAAGATCTCTTTTTCATTATTGCTTGGATGTATTTATTTATTGCTTTTGATCTTTGCGATGGCAAGGACGGTGCAATGTAATTAAGCCATTTACGCATTACACCGCATGGAAGCAAAGCTGAAAATGGAATGTTTTGATCAAGCGAAAGTGTTGCGAAAACTTCAAGGTTGGATCATCCAAAAAAATTACTCCTTCAGTTTTAATAAATTTGTCATTTTTGATTAAATAAATTATCCCATTAAAAATGTCACATTAAAAAAATAACAAATTTTAATATTATATTTTCTCTTTTACCTTTTATTATACTTCAGTTTTAATCATTAAAAAATTTAATACTTACCACTTTTAAAGATAATTTGATTAATTTGAGTCATTTATTTGATATGACATAAAAAATTTTTAATCTTCTAAAACTATGTGTTTTATCAATAAATAACAATTTTAATGGGACAAAAAGAGTAATTTTTTTTGGATGCTTTAAGTCATTATGAGATGTTCGCTTCTAAAATCGTTTTGAAAAAAAAATAGTTTTGAGATACTCATAAGTTGATTTCAAAATTCTTTAATAGTAAAATTTGAAAAAATATTAATTTTGAGATACGTGCAAATTGATTCGAAACTCTTAACTGTAAAAATCCAAAAAAATTGTTATGATTTGTGATTATTGGTCTACCTTTCATATCAAGCAAGAGCAAGACTTACTACTTGTGCAGTTGTTCTTTATGGACAACATTTCACAAAATCTCTCCTTTTCAAGATAAAAATGTCTGGGCTTCGACATTATCATCAAACTTCATTATGCATGTGAAGCAAAGCTATCTTCAAGCAGATTTTTTTTTTGGTGAAATCTTCAAGCATATGATCATATAATTAAGATCTCATTTGGATTTCAATTGGACTACTATTCAGCATGGCTGGGATACTTTTTGCCTCATCGTGCTGGAAATGAGCATTTAAAGGTTATTTTGGATAAGCAGTAATATTAGTTTCGGTAAAATTGAAATAGATTAAATGATCATTAAATATATATTTTTAATAAAATAATAAAAAAATAAAAAATAAAGATAAAATAGTAATTTAACCTCCGAAATATTTTATCTTTAGTGAAAAAATTTTAACTCATCAGTGCTAAACACATCTCACTGAACTAGGGATGACAATGGATACCCTATAAACGGGTACCCGATATTACCAGACCAGTTTAAGTAGGGTTACGGTAGTGTACAAGTGAATTCGGGTAGTGAAATTACTATCCGTTACAGGTTTGAGTAGTTATCTTAAGATACCTACTATCCGAACCCAATTATAAATAATAAATAATTAATACAATATTTTTATTTTTTATATAAATTATTTATTATTAATGTTGTATTTAATTAAATTAAATTATTAAATATTATAATTATGATTTTTAACTTTAATTTATTTTTACGAATTAAATTAATTTATTAATATAATTTTTTTAATTAAGTTATTCCAAAATTGAATTTAAATTTAAATTTAAAAATCAAACTTTAATTTAATAAACAGGTATTAAAGAATTCGAGTAATTAAATAAATATTTTATATTTTATAGAGTTTAAATTTGAGTAACATAAATAAAAATAATTGAATAGCTAATCGAATTCAAATATTCCTAAAATTAATCGAATTTGGGTATATTAAATTTAATAAGGACCGATCCGTTTGCATCCATGAGCTACCGAACAGAATCTAAGTTTCATGAGATGTGACCCGTTGGGACCTGGGAGCATCCCCTCCAGCCACACCCTCAGTGGGTCCAATGAGCAATTAATTCTACTTTTTTTTTGGTACAGCAATTAATTCTACTTTATCCTGTGCTTTTCTCCCCATATTTAAAAAATCTTTTTAGTTTATTATTATTTTATTATTAAATAAAATTTTCAGGATCTTAAACGTTAAATAATAGTAAATATATAAATAATTTTTAAATATTTAATAACAAAACTATTATTTGATATAAAAATAATTTAATAATTTTAATTTATTAAAAAATATATTTTATATAAAAAATAGTAATTTTAATCAATTATTAATTTCACATGTATAAAATATTTTATTATAATTCTTATTTTATATAATTTTCAATCTAATATTTTTTATTATTATTTTGTCTTTTCATTACACTTCAACTTTATACTTGCATTCAAACACGTATTTTACAATTAATTTTAATTTTACTGTTATAATAATTAATTTCATTATTATTGTTGTTTTTAAAATCACCGGAACAATTCCTATATTGGTCCAAACTAGTCTTAAATTTTACAGCAGTATGGCTTGTTTTTTAGTGACAAGGAATCGTAACTCCGGTATACACCTTGGTTACCTGCACCAACATGTGTAGCTAGGTTAACGTCTCGAGTCAATCTGCTTGCCTAGACCAATCTGGGTTTGATTCCTAAGTAGAAATTCGAAAAGAAAAACTTCTGGTGCTGATGATTGAATGATGTTGAAAGAGAGAAATGTATTCTTGACTTGTTTGATGTTTGGCCATCTCAGTTGGAGTCATAAATGGCTTACACGGAACTTTACTGTCACCCCAATCATTGATGATGGAACAAGCAATTGTCAGGTGCAAAAGCAGTCACAAAGAGATGAAACAAAAGAAAACAAATTTTTTTCTTATCAGCTGTAAGATATTGAATTGCTTGTCGCAGATTGATGTATAGTAGCAAAT
Source organism: Heritiera littoralis (assembly GCA_031772115.1). Classification (NCBI taxonomy): domain Eukaryota; kingdom Viridiplantae; phylum Streptophyta; class Magnoliopsida; order Malvales; family Malvaceae; genus Heritiera; species Heritiera littoralis. Next base: position 1,254,461 of record JAPDPK010000020.1, on the reverse strand, counting down.
TTTCATCACCATGTTCTGGTATTGTTGCGATGAAAAGAATTTAAGTTCTCCATGAGATTTCATTATAGATTAGAGAAGTAGAAATTAGGATGAACTTATATTATATTGTACAACTTGTGCCATATGCACTACCACCAATAGTTGCAAGCTTGGGTTTGTTTTGGAGTTCCTTTTCAGAGTGATTGCAGAAGCCTACAAGCTATTTAAGACCTTCCATTTCTTCCAGTTTGCATCCAAGAAATCTCTCTTTCCATAGAAGCAAGAAGTTTATTAGGAGTCTGCCAGTGGATTAGGAAGAATCCTGTTAATGGCTATTCCATTAGTAGTTAATACTTTGATAGTTGCCAAATTTAGCTTTGGCTCAATGGCACCCGGTGTTGAAGATGATGCTAGGACTTGTGGCGTTGTCCGGCTCGGATTTGAGCTTCAGCAACTTCATCTCAGATTAAAGGAAACTTATGGTAATTCCATTCCCCATCTTTACTTTCCAACAGTTTTTTCCCCCAAATACGCAAGCAATGCGATGCAATGTCAGACGAAAGTCAGCACCATTAGTTTGAAGATGGAAATAAGTTCATCTGCAAGGCTTCCATGGAAGGAAAATCAAGCATTTTTCCTTTTCTCTTCCCTATTTTCTACTGCCTATTGTCCTATTCACATGTGAATGGATTTTGATAGGCATATGTTATGGTTTGGCAGATGCTGTGGGCACATGGAATAGTTACGTGCAATGGTTTCCAACTTGTGACCAAACAGAGAGATTTATGCAATCTGGGATGCATTCCATTCCTCAGAAAAGGCAAAACAAATTGATTGTGCAACAAGTCAATACCGGCTCTACCAAATACATGCATCCAATGAACCTCAGCACCATTTATAGCTTTAGATTCCACGTTCTGATAGATCTTTTTCCTTCACAACTTTCCACTGCTCTAATGCCAATATTTAGTTTTGTATGTTAACTTCTATTTGGTCTTGAAATTCAATGAAAGTTCAGATTTATCTGTAATTTTTGAAGAGTAAGCAATGACTGACAAAATTTTCATAAAGCAAGCAACTCAAATTGAGAGGCATTTCATTCAAAATTTCAAAGAGTTGAAGTAAGACTTTGCTTAATAGGAATGATGGAAAGGAATAAGAAAGGAAAAATTGTTAATCCAAAGGTTAATCAATAGAGTCGGAAAATGATTATGAAACCTAATCACAATGGGAGACAATAGCAGGAAAGCTAATATGCATGATTACAGCTGGATGCATCCACAAAATTAAGGGGAATATTAATAGGAGAATTACTTCTAAATTCTGAATCTTGAGAAGACAATTCATGTAATTAAAACAACAATGTCTCCTTCTAAGAGTTTCCTTTTCTGTTTCAGTCATACAATGGGAAGAGAAGAAGCAATTTTCTTCCCCTAGAGAATTAAGCCAACCATTTCCTCAATTATATTGATGCTCTTCCTGTACAAGAAAGCTTCATTTAAGAAATCATTATCGCAGGGCCTTTTAACAAAGCTTCATTGCAAGAAAGAATATGACTTGTTTCAAGAATTAAACCCAGCCCTCACGACTCTACCCAATTCTTTCATCCAGAATTTCTGCCATTTTTATATCTGTAGACTGTAATATGCCACTGGTTAAGATGATGACCTTCAATGGTATGCTTAATGCACCAATGCCATGCTTTATTTATATTATTTATCTACGCAAAAAAATCATATAATTATTCGTATCTTCCGTAGCCCACTGTTATTGCGAACCAGTTGCCAGGAAAGACAGATAATTATCATGAAAAATGCAACACTAGCAATAAATTGCCGATAAAGGTGCAATTCCATCTTCACAACTCTTGACGGTGATTTTAAAAAGGTATAGAAAAAGTTGGTTCAGTATACAACTACCAAAACAGCTTGCATTTTGCTTTCTAGCTTCTCTTTAATTCCATGGTGGCTGAAATTCTTGCTCTATAAAGCAACCCCATTATTTTCCTATTCTCGCACAATTCTTCCTTTGGTTCTTGTGATAATGCCAATGGCTTCAACATTTTCTGATTTTTGGACGGTCTTGGTTTCCCTGTTGGCCTTGGGGAGCATTGCTTCCATAGTTGAGGCTCGAGCATTCTTTATTTTTGGTGATTCACTCGTTGACAGTGGCAACAACAACTACCTCGCAACAACAGCTCGTGCAGATTCACCACCTTATGGAGTTGATTATCCAACTGGAAAACCGACCGGGCGTTTCTCTAATGGCCTCAACATCCCAGACCTGATAGGTCAGTTTCTGACAATAGTTATAGCTAGTCATGTTATTTTCCTTGTTCTTTTCAATGTTGTTATTTTGCCTGCAGACAATGAGACAGTAAAATGTACTTATTTAAGTCAATTGAATGCTTGCCAGGAGAGCAAATTGGCTTATCAGAATCCCCATTGCCATATTTGAGCCCAGAGTTTAATGAGAGAAAGCTTCTCGTTGGTGCCAACTTTGCCTCAGCTGGGGTGGGAATCCTTAATGACACTGGAATTCAATTTGTAAGTTAACAGCTAATTATAAGCAGAAGCTCATGCCATACTAATTCTGAAATTAGTCACTACTCACTAATGCTTAGACAATAAGGCAATAACCTAAAATGTCACAATTACAGGCAAATATACTGAGCATGTATAGACAGTTAGAGTTGTTTCAAGAATACAAGCAAAGACTGTCTGCTTTCGTTGGATCAAGGCAAGCTCGTCAACTTGTAAACCAAGCAATCGTCCTCCTCACTGTCGGTGGTAATGATTTTGTAAACAACTACTACTTGGTGCCCTACTCTGTAAGATCTCGCGAATACCAGTTGCCTGATTATGTCAAGTTTCTCATTTCGGAATATCGAAGACTCTTGATGGTAATTTCTTTTTCTTTTCTTATCTGCATTTCTGCCATGTAATGGCAGTCACAAGAAAAGTTGGCAACATTTTAAAGATAGTGCGAGAACAAAACTAAGGCTGCACCAAGCACATGTTTCATGTTTGGCTTTGCAAGCAAGCAAGCAAACAACACTCACTTTCTGTTTACTTTATCATCCTTGTTTTTGCAGAAGCTATATAAGCTGGGAGCACGCAGGGTTCTGGTAACAGGCACTGGACCACTGGGTTGTGTTCCTGCAGAACTGGCTATGCGGGGCACCAATGGCGGATGCTCAGAAGAACTGCAACTCGCTGCATCCTTGTACAATCCACAACTTGTTGACATGTTAGATGGACTCAACAGGAAAATCGGCGGAGATGTCTTCATTAGTGCAAATACTGGAAAAATGCACAATGATTTCGTCAGTGACCCTCAAGCCTTTGGTACTTTCCTAGCTTCCAGAATCTCAACACTACTGAATAATAATGTCTGTGAAAAGCTTTCTATTTACAAGAACAAGGAGAACTTAAGAAAAACAATTAAACCTTGTACTATAACATGTCTTTTCTAACTTGAATCTTTGTATCATGTTTGGAACAGGATTTACAACTGCACAGATAGCCTGCTGCGGGCAAGGGCCTTACAATGGACTTGGTTTATGCACTCAATTGTCAAATCTGTGTCCCAACAGAGATCTCCATGCATTTTGGGATCCATTCCATCCATCAGAGAAGGCTAACAGACTGATTGTGGAGCAGATAATGACTGGCTCTAATGAGTATATGAGCCCCATGAATCTCAGCACCATCATGGCCTTGGAGTCCAGGATCTGACAATAACTCTTGTTTCCTTCTTCTGGGTGTTTTTCAATAATCTGTTTCTTCAACCGTCACAGATGTTACCTTTCAACCTGTTTCTTCAACTTTGAAGTTTGAGTTTGTTACATCTGTTCGGACCCATTTTTAAATTTAAAGCTTTTGCAAAAATGGCAATGCCCCAAAGTTTTCTGCCTCAAAAGCAATCGAGAAAAACATGATGTCCTTTGAATGTTTGAAATGAATTTTCGTGGTGGCGTAGTAGATTGTTTGATTGGGCAGGTTATTGGGAATGCTCTAATGGAGGACTTGGGCTAAAACGTTCTAAGTTTAAGCCCACCTCGAGTATATAAGTAATACTATTTTATCTAAAATAATTATTATTATATATTTATTAAAAAAGAATATTACATTACTAGCTTTTAAACGGTATTTTGATTTTATATTGTTGGATAATTATCTTATCACAAGATAACAATTATAAGCTTAAAATATATACAAATATAAACAGAAAGTACTTCAGAATACATATATACAATATATATTTTTTAAACCATGGGCTAATTAATGGTCGGCATTTTGATCCCAAGAGCAAATATAATTCAATCTTCAACATAAAAAATTATTCAACATTTAAACTATGAATCAAATCATGAGAATACTATTTTGTTAACATATCACATAAGTTTAATACTTTAATCGAAATTTATTAAGGTTCCTCTTCTATCTAGTTACTAAATGCTAAAATTGACCCTAAAAAGGATTCAATGATTTATGAAAATGAAATGAAAATAATTGATATATACCATAAAAAGATTTTAATGATAATTAAATTAAGAAAAATAGAAAAGATATATATGCATGATTTTGAAGTTGGAAAGGTCGAAAAACAAATTAAATTTAATGACTAAAATAATTTTAAATTTATAGTAATTTTAAAAGAGATTTGTTCTTTCATTCTACTTGAAATTCAATAATTTTAAAAATTCCATAGAACTTTAAATATAAAGATTTTGATCCTTTATTTGAATTTGAAATAAAATAAATTTTCATACTATTTTTTTGTTATAAGGGAAATATTAAATAACTGGGGATGAGGGTATTTGGATTTGAACCCAAGACTTACAATATGTCACAACTCATTTTTAGCCCTTAAATCAAGAGATTGTTGGCAATTTTCATACTATTATACTTATGGGGAGAGGTTATTTACATAAATACGCATGTCAACATAACTTATTCATAATCTTGTACCTTATAATAATAATAATACTAATAATAATAATAATAATAATAAATGTATAGATTGGGTTAGTTTTTTAGACCCAATCTCAAATAGGCCCATCTTGAGCCGGCTAATTAGGACCAGCCCATACTAGTAAAAATGGAGTTTCATTGACATATACTCCATACACTGTATGCCGCTTCTGTCAATATATGTAAGTCTCTTGAATGTTTAATCATTTCATTAATTAATATGGTATCGTAATTTTATCTTCTTATGAGCCAAAATCTTGAAATTTATCATTTTTGGTAACTATTACTTCTTGTTTTAGATATAAAAAAACCTTTGGAATCAAAATTTTGGGGTCACCTAGTATAAGATAGCTTTCACCTATGCTTCAACTATTTCAATTCCATGAATGTCATTGTCATTACTATTGCACTTAAGGAAGATGGATGTTTCCTGTTCATTTTAATGTTTGCTTTTATGTATTTATGTTTGCATGCATTACTATGAAATTAAATAAAAAAATTAAGCGTCGCAAAAATCAACTGTTTAGTCCCTGATTTTTAAAATAATGGGCTAACTTAAACAAAAAACCGGTGATATTTGTAAAGAAAAATTACTATTAAACAAAAATGGTTCAATCTATATTTAGATTATGTTTATGCAAAAAATCTTATTATTAATTGCAAATCTGATAAAAGATGATATTTATTTATATCAATGTCATCAAAACACCTGAAAAATAAAACTTTCGGATTTTCACAATTTAAAATATTTTCTAAAAGTGAAGAAGAATCCAAGCTGCTAGATTGCATCTTAAGTACTTACACTCTTTTTCCCTTTCAACATTTTAAACAAAAACCACAAAATATCACTTGTTTAAGGCAAAGTGACAAAGAGCAAATCTGGTTGCAAGCCCTAAACTCTTCATGTATATCATGTGCCTTAAATGCAAGATGAAAAGGTTTCACTTTCCATTGCCTTTATAAATCTAGCTAGTTAAGAATACAAGCATTGCATTGAAGAATTCATTTCTTAGAATTAGCATTCAAATAAGCAAGTGACTAGCTAGCACTGAGGTAAGCAAACTGTTCTTGTTATTACTGATATTCGCTTGTAGTTAAGTAATTTCATGACTACTAACTAGCTAACCTTTTCATTGATGTTTCAAGGAAGCAGAAGCTTCAAAAATGGTGCTTGGGAAAGGCGCATCGAGTTCATTGAGCATGAAAATGGTTGGTGAAGCTGAAGAAATGGTTAACAGCGACAACAACAACTTCACTGTGCTTGTTGTTGATGATGATCCTGTCATCCGAAAACTCCATGAGATGCACCTCAGAAAATTTGGACTAAGAGCTCAAGTGGTTGAAAATGGGAAGAAGGCTGTCGATCTTTGCCAGTTTGGAGCTGCTTTCGATCTCATTCTAATGGACCAAGAAATGCCCGTGATGAATGGTGTTCAGGTAGTACATAATACTATTAAACTGGTGTTATTTAATATCTGTTAAATCTTGAGTTTTTCATGTTTTACACTCAAGTTGGATCCTTCTATTTATTTTTTATTGATTTTAGGTCTGATGTTTAATATGATATCAAAGTTCGCATTCTGTTTTGCAATTCTTATCTGTTACTCTTTTCAAGTTTGTCATACTTTTATATCTCTATCTACGAGTGAAGATAGTAAATTAAAATTGTGTGGTCTCACATCTTTTGTTAAATATTGAAATTTTGTGTTATTTTATATTTAAGTTGAATCTCTTTATTTGTTATCAACTGATTACTAACATATATAGAATATTTATGGCTTAGTTTGTTCATACATTAATTGGTTTTTATACATGCTACAGGCAACCATAGAGTTGCGAGCTATGGGAGTGAAATGCTTGATCGTTGGCGTAACTTCCCGCGAGGCACCATTTGAGAAGCAAGATTTCATGGAGGCAGGCTTAGATTATTGCTTTGAAAAGCCCTTGACTCCTGAAAAGATCACTTTTCTTCTGCAAGAGCTCAACAAGAACAACAACAACTAAGATCATAAGTTTGGTCGAAGATATTTGACCATGGACTATGTTACTTTCTTTAGCTTATCTAAGTTAAAAAGCTTTTATGGGCTATGTATGATTTAAATAAAAATGCAAACTTGGATCTTGCTTTACTATATAAGCATAAATATATGTGTAAGTTTGCTAATTTGGCCTTTGGTTACTATAGTTTATGTAGTAGAACTATCAAAATGGGCCGGCCCGATCTGGCCCAGGCCAAACCTGACGCACCAGGCCATAAATGGGCCGAGTCAAAAAGTCATTTTTGTTAAATGGGTCTGAAAATGCAAGTCCATATCCGATCCTAAGGGCTAATGGGCTTAAATGGATCGGTTCGTATAAGAAATTAAAAAATTAAAATTTATATTAAAATCCCATTTTTAAGTAAATAAACAAAATAAAATTTGAAATCTTTAACATTATTTAAACATTACATATTAATAGTCTAACAAGCATAATATAAATTATTTTAACAAACCTAGATACTGAAAAACATGTCTCAACAATATTAAAAATAAAAAACATGATAAATAGATCTATGTCCATCCATCTCCTCTATAATGTCAATTACATTCAATCAATTTTTTTCAACTTCATCATCTACAAACATAAATAAAGAACAATATAAGAACTCACAAGAATTAAACTTATGAATTGATTAAAAATTCTCAACTAATTAATAATATACCTTCAAAACCAAGAGTTCAATTTCGAGTGCAAATGAGAGTTTTCACGTTCTGATGATTTAAAAAATTTCGATATTTATTTAAAACACAAGAACCAATACTAAAAGAATTCTTCGATGCCACCGTTGTTATTGGAATGCTCAATATATCACAAGTTATTTATTGAAATGCTTAATTTATCACAAGTTATACTTGCAAGCTTTGGAAATCTTGGTTTATGATCTTTTTACCATTGCAGCACATTTAAATCTTCAATCACACTACCCATAATCTTTAGCTCTCCCAAATAAAGATCTAATTAAGATTTTGGTTCTTTTACTTGAATAGTTTCAAATATTTTGAAAGCCTATATCATTGGACATCTCAAAATAAATTAATTGTCATTACAAAAGAAAATTTAAAATAAAGTGTATACTTAGAAAACAAAAATGAACTTACATTACTCAAAGCAAATATACTCTTCCACTTCCAATTAGCATGTGTAAGAAGTTGTGAGTCATTAGATTGGTTTTAAGTAACTTAGTAATATTAAATAAAATTAATTTTACATATTTTACTTTGATTAAAATGTTAAACATATAAATAATTAAAATAAAAATAAAATTTTAATATAATTAAAAATATTAAAAAATTAAACGGACCGACCCAGTTAAACTCGAGCCTAAATGGGTCGAGCTAAAAAACCGTCTTTCTTAAATGAGCTATAAAAATGAAATCCAAGCTCTAAAAAAAATGGGTCAGGTCGGGTCGGCCCAATGGGCCTTGACCCATTTTGACTGTGCTAATATAGTTTTTTCATTTTCCTAAATTAATATAATGGGTTTATGCTTTTTATTTTAGTAATTAATTTGGATATCATCCAGAAGATTAGCAAAATTTTCATGCTTATTTTGATTTGTTATTATTTCCAAGTTCTAACAAGTAACAACGATAAGAAAAAAACAATTAGAGGAAACAATATAGCCAAAAACTCCATTTTATCTCTTTTGAGGTTTCCCCCAATATTTTTAGTTGAATCATTCTACCTTTCTCAGGATTTAAGAATTGATGCAATAACTCAATTCGAATATCGTTTTGTTCTTTAATTTTATTATTATAGATAAATAACAAGATCAGAACTTACGATTTTTTTTGTGCATAGTCTTTTTTTTTTTTAAGAAAATGTCATCCAATAATAGAAAAAAATGATAAGATTGAAACTCTAGAATGTTTGGTGCATCAAATTTGTGAATAACGTGTCCATCAACACTAATTTTTTGTTTATTCTAATATATTTATGATATTTTTAATATACTGATATTGAATTAATACACAATAATGTGTATGTACTTACCTTACAATAAATTTTAATAAAAATTCTTCATAGTAGAAATTGTACTTTCACGTATCATGAAAATAGTTTTATTTCCTTAATTAAATTTATTTAAATTGGTAAAAAGCTATTGGGATTTGGATAAATTTTATAAATTCATCATAATAATATATTAATTCTTCTTGATATAAAAAAACTAAAATTTTACCCTTCCTTCCTGTTAAATTTATGGAGTTTTTAAATTTTATACCAGTTTAGTAAGATGACACAAACACTTAAAATATATTGAAAATAAAAAAAAATTACAAAAAAGAAAACATGTAACAATCTTTTACAATATTTATAAAATTTAAAGAAAAAAAATTATATTTATTAAAAAAATAATGTTTAAAGTCACGTGCCCCTTCCCTCTGTATCCAAAGTTCAAATCGAAAAACCTCCCTTTCTTCTGTTAAACCCCCATCTCTCTCTTATCCATTCCCTCCCAATAAAATGTCCCTCCTTTTCTCTCGCTCTCTCCTCCCTTCCACTCCCCCTCTCTCCCGCCACCGAAACGCCGTCGTCTACGCCGCGGTCTCCACCCCAAAGGGAAAGCCATCTCCCAGAAGGAAAAAGCGCCAACCTCAACAGAACAAAGACGAAGATAATGGCACTCTCTCTTATCCAACCGGTGCCGTTTCGGCGCTCGAAAAATCGCTCCGCCTCACCTTTATGGAAGAGCTTATGCAGAAGGCCAGGTCCCGGGACACTGTCGGCGTATCCGATGTCATTTACGACATGATCGCTGCCGGCCTCACTCCCGGGCCCAGGTCGTTCCATGGGCTTGTCGTTGCTCACGTACTGAATGGCGATGTGGAAGGCGCGGTATGTTCTAATTTTGCAATAAATTTTCTTTTTCGTGCGGATATTAATGAATTTGGCTCCTTTATCTTTGGATTAAAAATTCGGTGGAAATGAAAGAGTTTGGATTCTTTGGATGAAATTTTTTTTTTCAGTGGAAATGTTATAATTGTCTTCTTTCGATTAATATTTCCTTTTGGAGTGGAAATGAATGAATTTGGTTTCGTTTACTTAGATTCAAAACTCAAACGGGTTATAGTTTTCTTTTGTTATATCTTGAACAAAATTTTGGGAATTTGGAATGTAGATGCATGCTTTGAGGAGGGAATTGGGTGTGGGTCTTCGTCCTCTCCACGAAACGCTTGTTTCAATGATTCGTTTATTTGGGTCTAAAGGCCTTGCAACCAAAGGCATGGAAGTGCTTGCAGCAATGGAAAAGTTAAACTATGATATTCGTCAAGCTTGGGTTATTCTTGTCGGTACAATGCTTAATAGAATTCAATGAGTTACATTTTTATGTGTTCTATATATGTGGATAGTCCATAAATTTTATTCTAAGTGGTTGAAATTCCTCTGGGCAGAGGAGCTTGTAAGGAATAAATATCTGGAAGATGCGAACACTGTGTTTTTGAAGGGTGCCAAAGCTGGGCTTAGAGCTACAAATGAGCTATATGATTTAATGATTGAAGAGGATTGTAAAGCCGGGGATCATTCAAATGCATTAGAAATTGCCTATGAAATGGAAGCTGCAGGACGGATGGCAACAACTTTTCATTTCAATTGCCTCCTTAGTGTGCAAGTGAGTTTTTCTGATTATGTGTATGGCATTCTGACTGTCCAATGGAGTTCGATATTTTGCAATTCAATGCTGTTATTGATTAGTACAGAGTTATTTGCATTTGATTTAGTTTGTAGGTTGGATTGATTTTTCAAACTTTCTGGACTGTATGTGTTTTTGTTGATGCATGCAAGTTGCAATGTTTGTTTGTATCCAATTGTTTGGAAATGAGATGGTGGTTTTTCCTATGGTCAGTTTGTCAATTTTATCCTTCAAACAGTGGAATTTTGAAGGCTTATTAAGAAAGGAGAGAGATAATATTATGTTTTCTTTGACAGCATCTTTAAGTATTTGATGGGTTCTATTAGTCTCTGTTTGTTAGAATCTTTTCCCCTTTTTTTGTTAGATAGTGCTGCTATTTCATCTGTTTCCTTCTCTTAGGCCACTTGTGGGATTCCTGAAATAGCTTTTGCGACATTTGAGAACATGGAATATGAAGAAGGTTTGCATTTTTATTTCACTTTCGAGAACATAAAATGCTTCCATTAGTCAAGGTTTATATAACACACCTTGCTGTATTTGTATAGCAGAATATATGAAACCTGACACAGAGACGTATAATTGGGTGATCCAAGCATATACTAGAGCTGAATCTTATGACAGGTGATTTATCTAGCACATCACTTGCCACACCACTTTTCTTTATTTGGGGCATTTTTTTCTGTAGATAGACATGCAAACTTTCAAGTTATTTATTTGACAGTCTAGCTGTATGGTATAAGCATGAAATGATAATTTTCAAATGGAAACTTGAATAGCTTAGAATTGGTTCTTGAACCCATAAGGAAGCCTTACTAAGTTAAGTCCTTGAATGAAATTAACAATATTATCAAGTTGCACATGACTTAGTGATATAATATGCTATAAGAGTATCCCTCACATTACCATTTACTTTGGATTTTGATATGAATTGCAGGGTGCAAGACGTGGCTGAGTTACTTGGGATGATGGTTGAAGACCACAAGCGTTTGCAGCCTAATGTGAAAACCTATGCGTAAGCAAAAGTTTTTCTTTTCCTCTGAAACTTATTTCTAATTAGTTGGTGAATATGCTTTATTTTATTTTATTTTTTTCTGTGTAAAAGTTAGGATGTAACATTATTTTATCTTGCAAATCATTGTAAGTAATATTCTAAGAGAATTGGATTGTTTTACTTGTTTGCTATTGTCATCTGGCAACCTGGTATATTTAGCCAGAATATAAGCTTCTGTTTGTCATTCCTCTGAATCTTTAGGTGTTTAGATGGAGACCCAACTTAACTTGTTGCTGGAAATGCAGGGAAAATTGATATACCCATTGACTAAATTTAAAACCATTTAGGAGAGGATGCCTTACTCCTTGATGGCATGCATAACTTCTCTCCTTTAGCTCTTACAACTCTTTGATCAAGAAAACAAGGTGAGAGTGGGTTCTATTAGAGGCATTGTTCCTTCCCTCTGTCCCCCCTTTTCCTTGCCATGGTAGAAGTGTGAGATGCTTAGGAACAAACAATGGGTCCTATTTTATCTATTGTTTCTGATAACTTAGAATTCAGATAACTCTGGATGCTCCAAAGAAGTAGGTGATAGAGATCTTGAAAGTTGATCAGAATGTTTTTAACCAGAAGACAGCCACGCTAAGTTTGGCCCAATAGGTTGCACCCTGACTGTACTCACTCTTACTGTCTCTTTAGTCTCATGGCTTGAAGACAGAGTAGATCCACTTAGGTAGACTGAATTCACAACTTGGTGACACATGGCACGTTTTGGGCTCACTCCATGGCCTATATGTATATGCTTACATTCTAAAGCAAAAGGACTTATTAGGCTCTCTATATAGGCTCTAGCATTAGACCTTTTTTTCTCTAGAACTATTGTAACTTGGTCATGCTCGGACACCTGGCCAACTATAGTGAGAACATTGTATTTGGTGAATAGTCTAGTTCACGCCCTTGCACAGTGATACCATGTAGCTACCCTCCATGGATGTAGGTGCCTTTGCTGAACCACGTAAATCACCATGTCCTTTACATTTGGGCTGTATTGTTCACATCCTTAACAAAAGTGCAAAAAATTTTTATGCTATTTGGCGAATCACTTCTCATAGTGTTGCGTGTGAGTGCCTTTAGCTTCTGAAATTCAAAGATTCATTCACTTAGCTTTTTTAATTAGGAAAATATTTTCCTATGTGATCCCAGCTTTGATTTGTCTTCTACACTAAATTGCATTAAAGAAATACATACTTGAATGCTATGTGCGTATTATTTTGACAGTCTTGAGCAATTGGCAACTTTCATTTGTACTGCCTCCCTTTTTATCTCCTACTATTTGTTTTTTGTTAACGATGGATGATATCAATCTCCATATGTCAGGCTGTTAGTCGAGTGTTTTACCAAGTACTGTGTTGTAAGGGAAGCTATTCGGCATTTTCGTGCACTAAAGAACTTTGAAGGGGGGACAAAAGTGTTGCACAACGAAGGAAACTTTGATGATCCACTTTCTTTGTATCTTCGAGCGTTATGTCGAGAAGGTATCGATGCATTTGTGTTCAATACGGTCATTTCAGTTAATCTGTCTTGGTTTTAGATTTAATTTTTGTTACCTTGTACTCATTCGTGGATCAGGAAGAATTGTTGAGTTGCTAGAAGCTTTAGAAGCTATGTCCAAGGATAACCAACCTATTCCACCAAGAGCTATGATTCTAAGCAGAAAATATCGAACACTAGTTAGCTCGTGGATTGAACCTCTACAAGAGGAAGCTGAACTTGGTTATGAGATTGATTATATTGCTAGGTGTGCCTTTTAATCAACAGTTAATTCTGCTTCAATAACATAATAACTTATTTATAGTTCTCCAATCATGCTTTGTCTGCTTTACTGGATGTTTTTTCTATAACTTAATCTTGAAGTTTTCTTTACTGCTTGACCCTCTTTATTCACACATGGCCCGATATGAGTGGAATCTGTCATTCATATGCTTGGTTTATATAGATAGTGTAATTGAATGTAACTTTTACTGTAATGGTTATGTGTTAAAATTAAATCTCACTCCATGGAGAATGATGCACCGAATGCTAATTTCATTATCCATGAATTAGTCATAGTTAGAAGCATGATTTCTTGAGCCAGTTGTGCATCTGTTCAACATTAATATGTCCTTTGTATCATTCAGTTTACATCGCAGCATACCTTAATTTGGCCAAAGTTTTCTATTATGTTTTTCAGTTTAGATTGTCAATAAATTGATTGTTGACTTTTCGATGCAATTCTCTGTTTTGTTTTTTGAATTTTGGACTATTGGCTGATGCTTTGATGATTCTAATTTGATTTCTGAAAAATTTGCCATCTTTGGAAACCAGGTACATTGAAGAGGGTGGGCTTACTGGTGAGCGCAAGCGATGGGTGCCTCGAAGAGGAAAAACACCTCTAGATCCTGATGCTACTGGATTTATATATTCAAATCCTATGGAAACCTCCTTCAAGCAAAGATGTCTCGAGGAGTGGAAGATGCACCATCGGAAGCTTTTGAAAACCTTGCAGAATGAAGGACTGGCTGCTTTAGGAGTTGCATCTGAATCTGATTATATGAGAGTTGTGGAGAGGTTAAAGAAAATAATAAAAGGTCCTGACCAGAATGTTTTAAAACCCAAGGCCGCTAGTAAGATGGTAGTATCTGAGTTAAAGGAAGAGCTTGAAGCACAAGGTCTACCAACTGATGGAACAAGAAATGTTCTTTACCAGCGTGTCCAAAAAGCAAGGAGAATAAATCGCTCACGCGGTCGGCCTCTCTGGGTTCCTCCTGTGGAGGAGGAAGAAGAAGAGGTTATAATTTGTTACTATCTTCATCTTCTATTTTATTTTATTTTATTTATAATTTGCAAAATCATACTGTTAACATACCAAATTCTTTATTCTAGCCTTTCAATACATTTAGGCTTTTTTGTTTGATTGTTTATCTCTTGCAGGTTGATGAGGAGTTAGATGAGCTAATTTCTCGGATTAAGTTGGAAGAAGGAAATACAGAGTTCTGGAAACGCCGCTTTCTTGGAGAAGGCTTGAATGTTGATCAGGTGAAGCCTATTGATGAGGGTGTAATAGAACCTGCAGATGATGAGCTGGATGATGGCGATGTTGTAGAAGATGCTGCAAAAGATATTGAAGATGATGAAGGCGATGAAGAGGAGGAAGTAGAACAAACTGAAAGCCAAGAAGGAGACAGGATCAAGGATAAGGAAGTTGAAGCTAAGAAGCCTCTTCAAATGATTGGGGTTCAATTGTTGAAAGACTCTGAACAAACAACTACTAGATCAAAAAAATCTAGAAGAAGGTCTTCTCGAGTATCTGTAGAGGTAAGCAAGAGAAAGTTGTTTTGGTATCTTATGTCTCATAGAAGTGCCCAGGATGTTGCAAAATGCTTTATATTTTAAAAAGTCAATCTCTTGCCTATTACATAATGCATGTGGTTGACAGTCAAAATTTGCTTTTGTAGAAAGAATTCTTGGGAAACTGATACATCCCTTTTGCATGTGGATACAGAATGATGACGATGATGATTGGTTTCCTGAGGATATTTTTGAAGCATTTCAAGAGTTGAGAAATAGGAAGGCGTTTGATGTAGAAGACATGTACACCATAGCTGATGCTTGGGGTTGGACTTGGGAGAAAGAACTTAAAAATAAACTTCCTCGAAGATGGTCACAGGAATGGGAAGTTGAATTGGCGATTCAAGTAATGCAAAAGGCATGTTCTTATTTTCTGTGTACTTAGGTATTCAATAGTAATATCCTGAATTTTCTTCTTTCTAGTTCATACTTGTTTCCCTTTTCATCTGTCTCTATCTATTCTGTAATCCAAAATCCTTACTTCGATGGGTATATTCTATCACATCATAAAGTTCTTGACTTCTTGTTCCCCATTGCATGTCAGCCTAATAATATATTTACTTCTGCATTGGTTAAATTTTCCTGCTTTCTAGATCAGGCAGCACATGAAATTGCATTGATATGGCGCACTTTGCCATTCTGGGTCATTATTATTTTCCCCCAAATGTTGGCATCTGTTTTTCTCACAATTACTAATGAAATTTCTTTCAGGTCATAGAATTGGGTGGAACACCCACTATTGGGGATTGTGCTATGATACTGCGAGCAGCTATAAGGGCTCCTATGCCTTCAGCTTTCTTGAAGATGTTGCAGAAGGCTCACAGTCTTGGTTATGTCTTTGGGAGGTATGCCATTTTCCTCGATCTCATAAATTAGGGTGCTGGTTTACATTAGTCCATGGTGTTCAATGCAACTATCAAGCATAAGCTGTTTAGTTCTTCAATAGACTTTCGAACTTGTTTATTGGAAGATCCTAAAGCTGAAACTGGATTACTTTCGCCGACCTTGGCCTGAGTCATTGTTATTTTTATTCTTATCAAAACACTCGCTAACATTATTACTTATATATGTATATATTACTTGAAATTAAATTCAATCATTTTGCTCAATTTTTATTCTTACCAAAACACTCGCTAACATTATTTTATATATATATATATATATATTACTTGAAAATAAATTCAATTATTTTGCTCAATTTTTGGTTTCCTGGATGCTACAAAGTACAACTAATTAAGCTATGCTTAAAAGGCTGACTCAGATCTCTGGCAGATTTCTTAAATCACTTTCATTGTACTGTATTGCATGGTTTGTTTCATTTACATTAGTTTTCCATCTAATTCTGTTTCTTCCATGCAGTCCCCTCTATGATGAAGTAATCTCATTATGTCTTGACCTCGGAGAACTAGACGCAGCGGTTGCCATTGTTGCAGACCTGGAGACTACAGGAATCGTGGTCCCTGATCAAACCCTTGACAGGGTCATCTCTGCCAGACAACCGGTCGACACTCCTGGTGATGATGCATCATCATTGTCATCAACAACAACATCATCACCATCATCATAGCAGCAGGTGTATAATCCCATCTTCATGTTGTATACTTCATGGCCAGCCAGCTTTTCCGCTGCTGCAAAATTCAGAGCATAGTTGTAACTGTAAAATTTTTTCCATATTTTGTTCATGATTCAGCTAACTCTGAAGTCAACCAAGTTGTTATTAGTTAGACTTAATCCACTGAATAATACAAGTAAAAAACAATTTTAAAATCCTTTAATTAGTCTTTTGAATTCTTTGTTTTTGACTTCAATCACACGCTCTCTCAATTAGTAATTTAGTAGCAACCCAATTTTCCTTAGTGGAAACAGAATCTGAGCTATGCTTAACCTCAAAGCTAACTAAGATCAAATAAA
Source organism: Heritiera littoralis (assembly GCA_031772115.1). Taxonomy (NCBI): domain Eukaryota; kingdom Viridiplantae; phylum Streptophyta; class Magnoliopsida; order Malvales; family Malvaceae; genus Heritiera; species Heritiera littoralis. The sequence continues at coordinate 1,237,543 of JAPDPK010000020.1, read as the reverse complement.
ATTGTTTCAAAAGCTTGACAAATTCCAACAACTCTTCTAGAATAGCATAATTGATCTTTTATATCTTAATTTTAATATTGGCCAAAAAAGAAAAATATAAAGGGGGAATAATTGATGCCAATAAAAGGGTAATTGTAGTGGTTCAATAAACTAATCAAAAATTTGAAAATTTTACCTACAACCGTAAGAAAAGTGCGACCATTGTTTGTGTTTAATTTGTTATATATTCATTGCTAAAGAAAATAATAATAATGATTGCTTATACGTATGCTCTTTGTTAAAAATATAATAAAATGTTTTATAGAAAATGAAATATTGGATTTGATATGAATTTTATATCCTAAAATTAAACAACTCCAACTTCATTTAGGAACAAATTTTACTCATTAAGAAAGTCGAGAGATCAAATATTGAAACTCATTAAGGCTTTGCTTAGTAGAAAGAATAAAAAGAAGTAAAGATTGAAAATTTCCTGATATAATAGTTATTAGTTAAGCTATAAAATAGGAAAGTAATTATAAAATTTAACCATTAGATTAGCAATTTTTTCATTCTCACCTCTTTCCATCTTTCTTACCAAGCAAAGCCTAAATAAAAATAAATAATGAAATTAATATATAATTGCTTAACATTAGTGCATTAATTATTAACAAACATAAATTCTCTTAACACTAGTGAATTTTTTTTTTTAATTTTTGAGGGATTAACAGGGTGTTATATATCTTTTAAGATATATTAAAAAAATAAACTATGTGCAAATAATTATAGATCTGCTGATAACATTGGATTACTTTTCTTGCCATGTTAATCAAGCTTTTCTAGGAAACATCTGATAACATCAAAGGTATAAGAGCCTTTTAAGCCTTAATTACAGTAGAAAAAAGAACAGAATGGAGGGGCATTTCTAGACTTTTGTAGACGATTTGAACCCAAAAAGAGGAGTAGAAGGATTCAATGGGTATCAAAAAGAATACAACCCCCAAACTTTATCTAACTACTGTTATTGTTATTTTTCTTTAAAAAAGATTAGATTTAAAATTCTATTTTCTTTTCTCATTGTAACTTTCTATAAAAGGTTTATGTATGATGCATTGATAATGTATAATTTTTATATATTGTTAATGCACCAGAAATTGACACTTCATTAATATACAAACTAAAAAATGTGAAGTTTTTAAAAATAAATACTTTCAGTTTGCTCATAAAGACTTATTGGTGAGGTGTCAATCTCTGGTGTATCGATAATATATAATTTTTATACACTATTAGTGCATCATATATAAATCCTTCTATAAACAAAAGATTAATGTACTAAGAAAAAAAGAATCAAGATTATAAAATTTACCCACCAACATTTCATTGGGAAGAAATTAGACCTACCAACTCATGAAGGAAAAATTCAAGCCCACAACATGTTTATACAATTCCATATGGATGGAAATAACATTAAATTTATATAATTAGATTATAAGCAGGCATGATTGCAAGGTATGTGATTCTAAAGCATAGCTTGCCTTTTTTTTTTTTTTGAGGTAATCTTGCCCTGTTAATTCTATGATAAAAGTACCTTTCCTTTTCTGCCTTTATAGGCAGTAAGCATCTTGGAAAAAAATATATTAAACAGATTTTATTTTTAGAAGGATAAAAAAGAAGGTTAGAATTCAATGTCTACCTCCATATACAAATTTAAATAAATCTCTTAATACTAAAGTAAAAAAAAGTTTGGAAGAAACTTTCTCTTCTGACCCATCCCCTTTTCCTCTTTAATTACAAATTGAGACCTCAAAAATAGGATGTTAATGTATCTCCCAATTAGACTAATAAAGGTCTATTAAAAAATTAAATTAAAGCCTTTTTCTTAAAAAATCAAAAAACTATTTTTTGAAAGAAGAGAAACTCGAACTCGCTTTTAAATAAAAAAACGTGTATTTATTATTAAACGAAACGTTTGAATACAAAAATTAACATGTTGATTAAATAACATTTCATTGATTTCAATAAAATTGCATACAATTTGAAACAAAAAAACGTGTGAAAATCAAACTCTTCTACCAACTAGCATCCATCAAAAGGGAAAATAAAGAGAATTAATTGCTTATAGCACATAACAAACATTGACAATAATTTTTTTTCTTAAGAAAATGGGTTCTTAAGGAGGTCAACGTACCACATTATGAGACATGCCACCTTCACCAACCATCCATTTATTCGTATTTCAGTATATTGATAAGCATTGAGTAGCAATAGAAAGCAACCTATGCTAGGCCTCACATAATGCTTTATAAAAGTAAATTCATAGCCACAAATAGTTGGTTCACCACATGGTTTGCCACTAAAATCTTATCATAATTTTCCTCTACTTTATTTTTTGTATTCGAAGACAAGAATTAATTCTCCTGTTTTTTTAGTAATTATGAAAGTTACTGGTTTTAATTTAATCATCATCAAACTAATTGTAATAGTTAATGTATCTTGCCCTTGAGATTTTGTAGTTGCTTTTCCCATGCGTTTAACTTAAATAAAAAAAATTGACTTGAATGCTTATACTTTTTTTTAATTAATTTTGCCAAATAAATTGTTCAAAAAGAAAGGATTAGTAACCAAATATACCTTCAATCTTTTACACAAAATAGACATAAATTTTTAACGTTTTATTACATGAAAATTAGTTCATAAAATTTTTATTTTTTTGTAAATAAATCTTCATTTTTTAAAAATCATGTAATTAAATCTAAATTTGTTAAATGGCATAACTTTCGTTACTATTATGCACGTGACATGCAACGTGGCAATCAACTAAAGTATTCACGTTCGCTTTCATGTAAGATGTCTAAATGAAAGTTAATGTTATTTAACAAATATAGACTTAGTATGATTTTAAAAAGTTAACAATTTATTTACAATAAAAAAATTTATGTGCTGATTTTCTCATGAGAAAACGTTGAAAGTTTATATATATTTTTTACAAAAAGTTGAAAGTTCATTTGGTTATTAAACAAAAAACTTGGGTTGGATGGTTCCACTTCCATCATTGTTGGACCTTCTTAAGAAAAAGGAGTGGGCCTAAGAGTCACTTAGCTCGGCCCAAAGAGAGGGTAATAATTAAAGATGTTAACCTGACATTTTTATTATGGACTAGTATTAAAAAACATATAATGAACAAAAAAAAAGTATTAAAAAACATATAGTTTTTAGGACCATATTTATTAACTGAAAATGCCCATATCAAAATTATTACTATTTTTAGATGTAAAAGATAATTTTCATTCAATATCACAAAATTAATAACTCAAATATATATTTCAGTCCTTGTTCTTATTCAAATTTGTCATATTCATAAAACTCTATGACTGAATTGACAAAAAATTATTTTTAATATCTCTTTTTATAATAAAAATTGTATTTTGGATTTAAAAAGAAATTAAATATGTTTAGAGGATGATTTGAATTTGATCAAAATTTGCCAACAAAATGGGAAATCTCTCAATTAGAGATAGCTCATATGATTTGTTTAAGTTAATTTTAAACTATTCCTTTTTTTTTTTGTATAAACCATAAGTATATTCTTTCGTATAGCCTAAGATTAATTCTGCTCGGGTTTCGTCACAGTTAAGCTCCTCACCCTCCTCAAAGATATGTTTAGTGGAGATTGAACTCGAGAACTTTTCTTACAAACTCAATTTGTATCGCTCACTGAGTCACAGCTATAAACTATTCTTCTTTAAACCTAGCTTTTAAGATGAAGTCCAATAAAAAAAAAGTAGAATTATTTAAGGTACAAAGTTGTTTTGTGGCCAAAGATAAGCATGCCTTTCGCACTATCATGATTCTTAATTTCAAGTCAAATTATTTGAACTTGCTTAGTGGATTCAAAACAAAGATTAGTTGTTTTTTTGGTAAAAAAACAAAGCAAAACAAAGATTAGCTGTCTTGTCATTTGTTGGTAAACAAAATTAGTTTTCCTTTCAGGATTGATTTATTCCTGTTAAAACAGAACAAATGTCAACATTAATAATCACTTTTATGATAAATTTTAATTATTAATTTGATCAATATTTTCAAGAGATAACTTTTAATAAAATCAACGTTCGAACTCCATCCTTTATAAATTTTTTCCTTATCTTCATGTAACATCTTTTATAAAAAAATCACTTTTATGATAATTGATAAAAAAACAACATAAAAATTCTCTCATCTAATTGATGATTTTTTTAGTGAGTTTCGAATCCCAACATGTATAATTTTTTTTATTTATTTTCAAGTTACGTTTTCTAAATCATATGATAATTGATAAAATATTATTTCTTTTTACCTAACAAATAAAAAAATAACATAAAAATTTCCCCATGAAATCATCTATTATTTGCAAAAATATATATATATATATATATAAAATTACACACCATCTTAAATAAATTAAATACAAAAAGTTACTAGAATTAACGTCATTTATATAATTCAAAAGTATATGTAAAAAAAATGTATGTAAATATACATATATATTCACTTTTTGGCTAAAAGATAATGATTGAACGTTGATATAAAAGATTTATGCGGAATCAATGCATTAATGTAAGTTTCAAAATCAAATTCTCTTTTGCCGACAACCTCTTAACTCAAATGATTAAAGATAAGTTGTGATATATTGTAAATCTTTGAATTCGAATCCAAATGCCTTATCCTCAATTATTTAATATTTTCATTATAACAAAAAAAAAATCAAACTCTTTTTCATAGTAATACCAAAAAGAAATGGTTTCACACTTGCACACTTAAAGTATCTTGTTCTTTCAAGCATATATACCCAAGAGGAAACCATCCCAAAACAAAAGACAACTTTGAAATACAATTTTTTTTTTCATAAAAAATCATGAAAATTTCATTTCTTTCTTATGTTAAAAAATATAAATGTGATATTATGCACAAATAGTTAATAGGGTTGGGATCGATTTGATAAAAAAATTATATTAACTAATATAATATACACATGAAACAAACCTTAGATGTTAATGTAAATTTCATACATTTTATTAAGAATAATTATCTAATATATTGTTAGTAGAGTTTTTAAACTCCACAAATGTAGTTAGAATGATTATACACAAATATTCTCACTTTATTTATTTATTTAATATTTTAAAGGTATGTGTCATCATCTAACTCTGTTGGTTAGACTAAAAATTCCACTAGCAATATATTAGATAATTATCTTTTTATTAATTTTATTTAAAATTATTATCCAATATAATGTCAATAGAATTTTTATATTCTATAAGCAAGATTAAGATTTTGATACATAACCATTTTTTATGTCACTATCTTAATACTACTCGTAAAGTTTAAAATTTTCACTAATAATGTTTTAACTAATTTTTTTTTCTTCTTTATCCTTCCTTACTTTTTCTCATCTCAAACCAATCTATGCATAGAAGTCAACATCTACAGTCACCCCATAAGCAACCTCTGATTCCCTTGTCGAAGTTTGTTGTTAATGCACAAAACTTCCCTAGAATCTCCTTATACCTCAATTGTGACGCTTTCAAAGTAGGGGTTAGAAGCTTCCCAAGCCCATCTCGCAAGATGGAATTCGTGAAGTTTAAGTGTTCAAGGTTGATAGTTTGAACATCGTATGGTTTCCAAAAGTGAGGCGTTGGTGTCAAGTGCTTGGCTGCAAGCTAGATCAAGAGCAAAAGCAAGGTTTTTTTTTTTTTTTTCAATCTCAGATTGATTAATTCAACTATGCAACTCGAGGCCTTGTAATGGCTCGGTGCATATAACATTATACAAGGAAGCCCTAATGGGCATGTGATGCTCGACTACAACTTTTGAGAAATGGAGGATGGATTCAAAGGATAGGCAGGCATCTGAGGTGGCAATGGCAGCGTTTCGATGACTGATGAGGAGATTGGATTCGAAAGAGTGGTGGCGTTGCGTGGAGGCGTGGAAAGAGGTGTCCTGGCGGCGAAAGGAGATGTCTGATGTGGTGATAGTGATGAGGTCGGAGAAGCGGTCGTAGGACCAACGAATTCTTTCACGACGGAATACAGCAGAAGTGAGGCATTTGCCAGTTTGAAGGACAAGCATGGCGTCTTCGTTAGTGGCCTAGGTGGCAACGAGCTTGGTGTCACCTATTAAGCTTTCTCAAGACTAAGTACTAGGCCATGCGACACTTAGATGGACTCTTCAAACAAGTTAGCCAAGATCTTTCGATTATTTGATCAAGCAACAAACAATCCACAAATAAGTATTGGGCACACAACAATATAATAAGACATAACGGGTACACATCGAGTCAACTGCCCCAAAGAAAAAAATGTTTTATTAATATAGACAAAATTATAAAAGAGTTGCGAATCTTTCACACTATTGTTGGGGCTAGGAGGATAACCTAGATGAGTGTGTTTGCACATATCTTAACTAATGAGATAGTCTAATATCTACTAATTACTTATATCCTATAATAGCAAAAGAGCTTTTAGAAGAATGTTACCGCTAATTGTCACAATGTTTGAAATGGAAATACTTTTTCCATGTACATGGATTCTACTCTCAAGTCACCTCTACCTAATCATAGCTCTATACATGATTGGCTCATGACATTTGGCTTAGAACCAAGCACTTGTAATGGCTCGAGGTTAGGGTCAAGAATAAAGATTGAGTTTAAGGGAGAAAAAAAAAGAAAAAGAAAAAAATAATAATAAAAATTAGTGACATTTATATACTCAGCAAAAATTAAATGAAAGATTCATATAATTAAAAAAAATTTTCAGGCCAATTTTTTATATTTTTATTATAGTTTGGATTAACATTTCATATTTAAAAAATTACATTTGTTCAAACCATTATACGAGAATTAAATTTTAATTTTTACTTTAATACAATAATCAATTCTAAAAATTGGATAATTATTTTTAAATTTTTACTCCACAAATAAAATTAAAATCATAATACATGTTTTATTTTGTTTATTTTTATTTTTTAAATATTTTTATAAAATATATATCATAATCATAATATTATTTATGAAATAAAAAATTTTATTGATAATGTATAAAATAACCATCCTCGAAAACTTACCTTAATTTAGTAAAACTAAAAACTTTTTACCTATTTAAGACGGCAAAGCTGCGAGAGTAGATAAATCTATCAACTTGATCATCAAACTAGATACGTGTCAGTAACAAACCGAATCTTCTTTTTTGTTTTCCCCGTACACCAAATAGCTTAATCTCCTCCCTACACGTACATGTCAACGGTTCAGATATCTTCTCTCTTCTCTATATAAACTCTGACAAAGTTCTCTCGGAATAGCAGAAAGGAGCTGAAAAAAAAAATAGAAGAAGACGAAAGCTCGATAAGATCAGTGGCGTTTGATCGAGTGCACTTCCTCTCCGTCGGGATTCTTTCTCAGCTTTTGATCTGATAAATTTCGAAACCCTTTTTTTTTCCATTATTTTGCGGTTTGATGATTGGATTTTGTTGAGGGAGATCGGAGATGTTGTCGTTGCAAAACGGAGCGGGTATCTCTAGGGCTGCTTCGTACGAAGCCGTAATCGCTGATCGAACTGATGATACATTTGACGCTGCGTCGGTGGCCGCAGGCAAAGCCGTGGGTTATGCGGTGAAGCCGGAGCCGGCTTCTTCGCTTGGTATTGTGCCTCATAAAAGACATGATTCACATGGAGGTTCGTTTCTTTATTGTTTTTCACATTAGTGTTCTTTTCAAATTAGTTTTGTTTCGTAATTTTTGGAGCTTCAATACTTTGTTTCCCAAAAAAATTTAAATGCACGAAAATTTTAAACTAAAACAGTTGATTTTTCTTTTTTCTCTTTTTATTTTTTTAAATTTGATTACAAATTATTTTTTTATTTTAAAAAACTGTGCTTTCAGTCAGATCTGCCTTTAAAAAATTAATCATTTATATACATAAATTTTTGGCTTTTATTTTTTCTTTTTGTATCATCATTATTCTTTTTTTGTATAATCCTTCAGAATTGAATAAATTACAGACTTTATGCATTTTTTAGGAATTTATTATATACGTTTCTACTGTAATTCCTATTGTAAAATTTTAAATTGATCGAATCTTTTATCAGTTTATTTTTTTTTAATTTGCTGAAGTGGCGGTGGATTTTCTTTTGATGCAGCTGATGAAGATAAGCATTTGGCCCTCGCTCATCAACTGTATAAATCTGGAAACTACAAACAAGCACTGGATCATAGCAATGCTGTTTACGATCAAAACCCGCTTCGTACTGATAATCTGCTTCTCTTGGGTGCTATTTATTATCAGGTTGAAAAGATTGCCCTTTTTTTTTTCTTCTTTTATATGGGACTTATTTTGTAGTTTTTTTCTTTGTTTTTTGAATCTTTTTTTATGTATGTCTGCAGTTGCATGATTATGATATGTGCATTACCAAAAATGAAGAAGCCCTTCGAATTGAGCCTCGTTTTGCTGAGTGTTATGGAAACATGGCAAATGCTTGGAAGGTACTTTGATTTTACACTGATTTTTTGAAGCTAAAGTAAAAAATAAATCTTATAAAAGAAAGGTTTTTGAAGAACTGAAACTGATGGAGGTGTATTTTTCCCTAACATCTAGGAAAAAGGAGATATTGATGTTGCCATTCGGTACTATATGATTGCAATTGAGGTTTGTTTATTGTTATAAAACTTCTCTTATGTTAGTAATGTTTATTGTTTCCTCCTCTTCTAGTGAAGTCTTTTGTTAGTTTGTTGATCTTTGTTTGAACTTGAATTGCTGCAGCTTCGACCTAACTTTGCTGATGCATGGTCAAATTTAGCTAGTGCTTACATGCGTAAAGGAAGATTTAATGAGGCTGCACAGTGTTGCCGTCAGGCTCTGCAATTAAATCCTCATTTGGTATATCTTAATTTGGTTATACGTTCTTATAATCCAGTTAAATGTTCTAAATTTCTCATTCTACAGAATTTTTCTGCATTTCAATTTCTATGTTTTTGTTCCTTTGTTTCCTTAACAACTAACAGAGACACAGCATCTAAGGTTTAGCCAGATTTTCTGACCTATATATTTTAATTGCTCTACAGGTTGATGCTCATAGTAACCTTGGAAATCTAATGAAGGCGCAAGGGCTGGTGCAAGAAGTAAGTGTCAAGAAATGAAATGATTATACTGTTTGATAGCCCATCTACATAAGTAGTAGCCAGGAATGTGAATTCTTGGCTGAATAATGGTACTGATGTAATCATGCCTTTGGCAAGTACCAAGTTGAACATCTGCCATTAGGATTTTGGTTGGACCCCATCCTATCCATGTTGTGTAGGAAGTGGTCTAATCTTTTACTCACTGTGAGTGTATGCTCAATGCTGGGTTAACCTGGCCTAGACTCTTACCATCCTGCCTTAGCAGAATGTGGGGGTAAACATCCTTCCCATTTTTAGATTTTCGTAGAGTGTCTTTATCCGGTAAGTTACTAATGTAAGTAATTCATGTGTGGAACTGTGTCTATCACAGTTCAATACAGATATCAAGTTGTTATCTACAGGCCAGGGCTCAGATGATGGTTGCTCTTGTTGTAACTTGCATCTGCAAAGACTCGAAATTGTCAGAATCTAACATTTTGTGCAGGCGTACAGTTGCTACCTCGAGGCGTTACGGATACAGCCAACTTTTGCCATTGCATGGTCAAATCTTGCTGGTCTTTTCATGGATTCGGGTGACTTAGATAGAGCCCTTCAGTATTACAAGGTAAAAACTTAATTACATTATTGTTTCTTTTTTTGATTTTATCTTGTTCATATGCTGTAATTTTTGTCGTCTTGCTTCCAAAATATATGGCATGACAAATTCTTCACGTTCTGGTTCTTTTTAATAATTTTCTTTGAGATATAATCTACCATTTCCTCCTCCATTGATTTTAGTTCTAATACTGTCTTATCATGTAATTATGCTGATTTATAATTTTAAATTGCAGGAAGCTGTTAAGCTCAAGCCCAATTTTCCTGATGCCTATTTAAATCTTGGAAATATTTACAAGGTAAGCCATCTTGCGTTGTGCTCATGGTATTGGGTTGCTGCATGTGCGTGGACCAATATTCTTGTATTGGAGAAAAACAAGATATTTCATTTGCCTTTTCCAGGCTTTGGGAATGCCTCAGGAGGCTATTGTTTGTTATCAGCGTGCTGTTCAGACTCGGCCAAACAATCCAATAGCTTTGGGTAAGTGCTACTACATCACATGGATCCACTATATCTTCTCTTTTATTAAGGTTGAAATTTTAAGACGAATTGCATTTGACTGCTTGATCGGAGGTGCGTGTATTTATTTGTGCGTATATATATTCGGCTGTTGTTTTTAGTCCAAGGCAGCAAGACTTGTTAGTTTTTAATTTTGACATTGTTATTTGTTTTGTGGCGCAATTTTTCTTCACATTTTTTAATTTCTTAATATCTCTTGCTTATATATTATTAATCTCAAAGTCACTATGTCTGGTCCTTGCGATGTTTGAAAGTTGGGGCCTGCCTACATGGTAAAGTGTGATGTAACGGTTGAGTATTTTTGTGCTTAGAGCTATTTGGCTTTTTATTATATGTTGAAGATAAATGTGTTAAATTATGTTAAAATTTTTTGGTCAACTTAATTTGTGTTATTGAAGTACCAAGTTATATCTCTCTATGGTGCAGGGAATCTGGCTAGTACATACTATGAGCGAGGTCAACTGGATCTGGCAATTCTCCATTATAAGCAAGCTATTGCCTGTGATCAAAGATTTTTGGAGGCTTACAATAATTTGGTTGGTTTTCTCAATTTTTGTTAGAGCATAAACATTATTGTTAGTTTCTTTGCTTTTGCTTTAAATAGTTGCTAACTTGAATTTGCTGTTAACTATTGACTCAAAGGGAAATGCATTGAAAGATGTTGGTCGCATTGATGAGGCAATTCAATGCTATAACGTAGGTTCTCTTCTGGTCATCTAGGTTTTACTTCTCTCATTTTCTGTTATTGATCTTTTGAACTTACCATTTTTGATCGCTTGCTGCAGCAATGTCTCACATTGCAACCTAATCATCCACAAGCAATTACTAACCTTGGGAACATATATATGGAATGGTATGCCGCCATTAAATTCTTGTTGTCTGAGCGGTCAAAATTCATTTCATGATGAGTTTTTAGTGAATGGTATTTTTACAAGGTGTTTTGGAACTCACAGGAACATGGTTGCTGCCGCTGCTTCATACTATAAGGCTACATTGGCGGTCACAACAGGGTTGTCTGCTCCATTCAACAACCTTGCTGTAATCTATAAGCAACAGGTTGATCTTTGGTGTTTGATTTTTCCTTTGATACTAAATGGATGCTAGAAACTGTCCTTTTTTTGCCTATGGTATTTAATGAATATTATATTTTTACTGTAGGGAAATTACGTGGAAGCTATATCTTGTTACAATGAGGTTTTGCGTATTGATCCCTTGGCAGCTGATGGGCTTGTAAATAGGGGTAACACTTACAAGGAGATTGGAAGAGTGAGTGAAGCAATTCAAGATTATATTCGTGCTATTAGTATCCGGCCAAATATGGCTGAAGCCCATGCAAATCTGGCTTCTGCTTATAAGGATAGGTAATTTTCTTTGTTTCCCTTCATTTGTTTTCATTGTTCACATTCCTTGGTAGGGGCAACCATTTTTGTCAAGAGTTAAGGATCGCTAGCATCTTTTCATAGAGTACTTAGAGAAGAGGGGCTTTGTTTCCTTAAATTTCCCTTTGGATTTTTTTTTTTTTTTGCTTTGAGCTTGAGCGATATCTTTGAGCTCTCTGTTCCTTGCCCTTTGCATTTGCTAATGATGCCGTTTGAGTTTAGGTTCTTGTTCTTTGTTTTGTGATGATCTTTTTCATTTTAATTTTTGCATTCCCTGCACCAAGGGTCAATAGCAGTGTAAATTTGCTTCAATATGAGTATGTCATCTTCCTTGTATAGTTGATTGCACTTTTTGAATATTTTAGAAAATCCTAATATCTGCTTCTTTGTACAGTCTTGTTGTGATTAACCTTAATAGCTCAAAAAGGGGGGAAAAAAAACAATCGGAGGTTGATGTTTCATCCAAAATGTGGAAACAAATTTGATGCATCCATCTCTTGTCAGTGTAAATTTTATTTATGAAATCTATGAAACATTTGTCCTATTAGGGTGAGGAAAAAGTGCCTTTTATGTTCTAACAATTTGGTGATTTTGAGCTGGGTTTACCTGTATTGCAGTGGACATGTGGAGGCTGCTGTTAAAAGCTATAAGCAGGCATTGCTTCTTCGACAAGATTTTCCTGAAGCTACTTGTAACCTCCTACATACGTTACAGGTATCATGGCTTGAATTTTACTGCGCTATGGAATTAATTTAAGCTAGCTCAAAAAGTAAAGTTAATATTTAGGCAAAGGCTACGTTTACAAACCATTAGATATCATTTTATGTAGTAGTAAGATAGTATTTGTTGGACGTGCCAATTTCTTTTGAGGCATTCAACCTTTTCTAGTTGATCATATTGTGACTTTATATTCTTACTAATTCTAAGAGTAATTGTTGATTGAGTGATCTAAGGCTAAGATTTATATAGTTTGCTTCATGGGTTATCTAGTGATGCCTCGAACTTGATCTTTCTTCAAATTACCTCAGTGAATGAATTGGCTTTTGGCAGAGAACCATATTGAATTGAGATAACTCATATAGTTTGATTTTATATTTCCAGTGTGTGTGCAGCTGGGAAGATCGTGATAAAATGTTTACTGAAGTTGAGGGCATTATCCGAAGGCAGATTAATGTGAGTTTGAGTACTCGTTTTCCTTGTAATTTATGTTAATTTCTTTTATAATATCTGTTTTAAGACTGGCAGCTACTTTCATGGTATTTCCTTTTTCAGTTCACTTAACTGCAATAATTCCTTTATCTCAGCTGTCAGTTCTTCCTAGTGTGCAACCTTTCCATGCTATAGCATATCCCATTGACCCAATGCTTGCACTGGATATAAGGTATAAATTTCTTTCTATAGCAGCATATGTAATTTACTGTGGTGAACTAGAGTTTTTCATTGGCATTTCTTCCCCTCTCTTGCAGTCGTAAATATGCTGCTCATTGCTCCTTGATTGCATCTCGTTTTGCTCTCCCTCCATTCAATCATCCTGCTCCAATTCCTATTAAGTGCAATGGTGGAAATGAGAGGCTAAAGGTTGGTTATGTGAGCAGTGACTTCGGCAATCACCCCTTGTCACACCTCATGGGATCAGTATTTGGCATGCACAACAGAGAGAATGTTGAGGTTGTTGTTGTTTTTGTTGATTTTTTTTTTCTGGTTAATCTCGTTATGGTAGAACTCTATGATCATGATTAAATATAAAAACATGGTGATTGCAGGTATTTTGCTATGCCTTGAGTCAAAATGATGGCACTGAATGGAGACAGCGTATCCAGTCTGAAGCTGAGCATTTTACAGATGTCTCTGCCATCTCATCAGATTTGATTGCCAAAGTGATAAATGAGGATGGAATACAGATCCTTATCAACCTGAATGGTTATACCAAGGTATATCATGTTTTATTTTCTTATCCTTTGAGGAACCCTATTTTATTTTTAGAGGCTTGCTGTTGAGTAATATTTTGACATGATAATGAAAAATCAATCTGAGTTCTGTTCTTTTAAATTTTTGTTTTTTTCTGGTTCCTATTCTTTGTAATATATGGTGATGATAAGTCTGTTTTTCTGAATTATCAACTTTATGAACTCGAAATTTTACTATGAACTACAGGGGGCGAGGAATGAAATTTTTGCCATGCAGCCTGCACCTATACAAGTTTCATATATGGGATTTCCCGGGACTACTGGGGCAAATTACATCGATTACTTAGTCACTGATGAGGTAGGAATCGTTGCCTCGCATAAACCTTCAATGATTTATATGTTCTTTGTCTAACTTGCTATTTTGTTTTCTTTCAGTTTGTTTCACCTATGCGCTATTCACATATTTATTCCGAGAAACTTGTCCATCTCCCTCATTGCTACTTTGTTAATGATTATAAGCAGGTGAATTCTTTTCAACGTTGCAATAAAATAGAATCTATTTGTTGTCAGTAATCTTATGATGTGCTTTAATTTTCATTTAGAAAATAAAGACCTGATGCTGTAACTGATAATGTTTGCAGAAAAATCGTGATGTGTTGGATCCAACTTGTCAGCACAAGCGATCTGATTACGGTCTTCCAGAAGATAAATTTATTTTTGCATGCTTCAACCAATTGTATAAAATGGATCCTGAAATCTTAAATACTTGGTAATATGACATAATTCCTAGTTAAACATATGTAATTTTCCATATTTTTATTTCACTTATATACTTATCTTATAATTCAGGTGTAATATTCTTAAGCGTGTACCAAATAGTGCACTTTGGCTTCTCAGATTCCCAGCTGCTGGAGAAATGAGACTGCGAGCATGTAAGTTATACTATTTCATATCTTCTTATGAGATTGCAACCTTTGTAATGTTGGGGTTTTAATCGGTGGTATTGGTATTTATTTCAGATGCCGTGGCACAAGGGGTAAAGCGAGAGCAAATTATATTCACAGATGTTGCAATGAAACAAGAACATATCAGACGCAGTGCTTTAGCAGATCTGTTTCTTGACACGTAAGTAGTCTCCTCCCTTCTCTCTTTCTTTAACAGCATTAGTTTGATTTGCATCTGTGATGATGGTTGCATTATTCTTCTTTCTAGGCCATTATGCAATGCACATACCACTGGCACAGATGTATTATGGGCTGGTTTACCGATGGTGACTCTGCCTCTTGAGAAGATGGCTACAAGGGTTGCTGGATCACTTTGTCTAGCTACTGGTTTGGGCGAGGAGATGATTGTGAACAGGTAGGTGTTTTTATCATTTTCCTTGGAGAATATCGATTTTGTATGAGGTCATGTTAAGCTCGATCGTCAGTGCATTAGTTGTCGAGTTCGGCCTATCAAATTCTCAAAATTCTATGTCTGCCTTTATGCACCATTTATGTTATTTGTGATTTCTTCCTGCTTTACAGTATGAAGGAATACGAGGAAAGGGCCGTCTCTTTGGCATTAAATAGACCGAAACTCCAGGCTCTTGCCAATAAACTCAAGGCGACTCGTTTAACTTGCCCTCTTTTCGACACAGCACGCTGGGTAAGCTTAGTTAACGTCTCTGCTATTACTTTTGCATTACATAGTAAGTGCTCATAAATCATACTTTTGAAACATGGCAGGTGCGGAATCTGGAGAGGTCATACTTCAAAATGTGGAATCTTTATTGCTCAAGGCAGCAGCCCCAGCATTTCAAAGTCACTGAGAATGACTTTGATTTCCCTTATGATAGATAGGAACAAACGGGGATTGTAGATAAGATTGCAAGAGGATATAGAAGAAAGGAATTTCCCACTTAGGAAAAATGATTGTTTAGAGATTATTGAAAATGGAGTTGAGAATTGAGATTTCTGTATTGCCCTAAATTTAAACAAGTGGCAAAGACTCGAGTTCCGCTAGATGAAATGAAATCACTACTACAAGTTTTATTCACCAGACCATTCATGTCTCTGGGGAATTGAAATTGAGTGGTTACGCTTGTGATTGTTGATGAAAGAAAGTCAAAAATGGCGGCCGGCAAATATATTGCAGAAAGATTGTGTCTTTTCCTGATTCTTCGTACCCCAGATGTGGGTTCGATTCATTGTCTCTGGCTGGGTCCATTTCATGTGATGGCGGCAGAATAACAATCTCATGAAGACGTTGACCGAACCTTTGGATGGGATTGGCTTCGACAGCTCACCGCACCGGTCCAATAAAACAATGAAGGTCTTTCACTCTCTCTCTCTCTCTTTCTTCAATTTTGAACCAAACTTTGGGTAGATCCGGCGAGTTGTCTTCCAAGAAAGGGTAAAGCTGTTGTCAACTTGTCATCTTCCACAAATTCCCTGTTTTGCCAAATCCTTATCTTAGAAATACGACTAGTTACCTAATCGTAGTACCGGAAATTAATTAGCTAATCAACAAAGATGTAATGTCCTGAATAAGAATGAACCAATCCTTATAGTTTCTATGCCCTGTTGATGGCAATATAAGTCACAAAATAATTGAAGTCGGTTTAGGTAAGTTTAATTAGTTGAAATTGATTGAATGTGGTTTGATTAATTGAGATTAACTGAAGTTGATCAATTTGATTCAATTAATTAATTTGGTTTACGCATCGATTTTGATATGATAATTTGGTTCAAATAGTTTGAATTAATAAAAAATTTAATATATTTTAAATATATTATTAATAATATAAATAGATATATCAAAAAATTATTATGTAATCATGGATTTGAACCAATGGAAAATGAAAATTCAAGGATTAGAAAGGATATTTGTAATAATAAAGATAAGAAAATAAATATAGGGTAAATAAAAATAAGAAATTTGATTTTTAATGATATAATAGTTTATTTTGGTTCTATTTTTGTACATTAGTAAAATTTAAATCGATAGGTTAGATTTTTTTTAAAGATAAATTGATTACAAATCAAACCCTATAGAAAAATATATTTTACATTCCTATATATTTGGTTTTTTAAATAGAGAGAATAGAGGAAGTTTTTGGCAAAAGCGGAGAAAACATGCAGTGTAGGTTATCGGGTATTGAACTAAGCCCAACAGATTAGATAAATGGGTCTACTTTTGATGGGCTGATCTTGATGGAAAATACCAATCCAATTTTTTAAAGGCCTCAAACAGTTAATTAGGAATATGAAAGGGAGAAAATCTAATTTAAAATTCCTAATTTATTAACTTGTAATTTTTTTCGTCAGAACACACAATATGTTATAATCATGGTAATTTTATCAGGCATGAAATGCTACATCTGCTTACTTGTAATTTTTCATTCTTTTTATATTTTTATATAGTTGATTTTATTTTAAAATCAAATATTTTATATTGGAGTTTTGAAGATGGTCAAATGATAATAAATTTAAATCATCATAGTATCATTTATATTTTATAATAAGATGAAACATTCATTATACATGAATGTTAATAATTAAAATTCTCTCTCAAAAAAAAATTCTTTTTAGTATTATTGGATCAAATTTGTATACTAAGATTTTTTTTCCTATTTTATTATGTTATGGGATGTGGAGTGTAATAATAATGAGGAGAATCATGCATATAGCTAAGTTATCTTAGGAAGGACAGTTTTCAAATGAAACCTTAGATTAATGTCATAACATTTCCTAAGAATAGGTCGCTAGACATTAAACAAATGGAGTCACCACCAATCTTTTTTTTAACCTAGGTGTGATTGGCCACCTAATTGACTCTAAGGACTGGTCTATATTTTAAGTTTTGGGTTCGGGAGTTCATTTACGTGTAGGGAAGGTTATAGCACCCCTACAACGCCCAATATTGATACCATTTTAATCTTGTGTTATTTTAATTTAGTCTTAATTATGTGGTCTTTTAATATTTCGTATTATTGTTTAAATATTTTAAAAAAAATCTTTTAAGAATCCTCCATCATTCTGAATGAACTCTTAAAAGACTTTTCTCACCTCAAAAGTATTCAAGGGGTACCATTCGACTCCCCTGAAGAGGCTCCGTCATCGGAAGTATTTTAGAATTTTATTATTTTTTTTATTTAATTATTTTTATTACTTTTATTTATTTATTTATTTATTTTAAATATTATTTTTAAATATTATTTATTAATATTTTTAGGATTTTAGTATTTAATTTTGAGAATATCTCCTAAATTTTCCATCGTTCTGGATAAACTTAGAAAAATCTTCTCACCTAGGAATTCCTCAAGTGTTACTCATTCGCAATCGCCTTGAGGATTCCATCATCGGAATTAATTATATAATTTATATTTTATTATTATCTTAGCCTTCTATCATTATTATTGTTACACAATTATTTTATAATTATTTTTTATTTTTTTTATTTTTATCTAGAGAATAAAGTGTCAACCTTTATTTTTGAAAATACCTTTTAAATCTTCCATCATTCTGGATAAACTTAAGAGGATCCTCTCACCTAGGAATTCCTCGAGTGTTATTCATTCGTAATCGCCTCGAAGATTTCATCATCGGAAAGGTCTAACCAATTCTCAAAGTTTATTAATTAGACATTTATCCTAATATCCATTCATTCAATTATTTTTATTTCTTATTTTTACTTATTTTTGTTATTTAATTTAAATTTTTACTTATTCTCCTAACTTCTTATTATTATTTATTTATTTATTATTCCTAGACATTCCTATGTATCGTATTATTTTAATCATTTTTAATCTAAAGAAGCAAATTAAAATGTCAAACATTACTCTTTAATCATTACTAAAAGAAGTGCCAAATAAAAGAAAAGCAAAAAGCACTTACTTGATTAACGGATGGACGTGTGGGCCTTAATATACTTTTACAACTGATGCTTCAAACCTGACGTAAACTTCAAAACGGCAACAAAGCTCTAAGCTACTCTTTGAGAGGTAAAAAAGAAGCTGCTACTGAAGTGTTTACGGTTCAAGATGCCTTTTGACAGCCACCTCGTTAGTCCTAAGCTCTCTTTTACAATCGCGTGTCGTCGGTGTGAACACTGCTCGTCTGCGTTTTTTTTTTTTAATCCTCTTGAAATTCCCCTCTTTAAGTTATGGGTTTAACCCCTTTTTATAGTTATAAACTTGTTAGAGTCCTAATACAACTAAACCTATTCTATTAATTATCTTTAATATTTTATCTATTTAATTTTTATGTTAATCATAATCTAATTCTATCAATTTTAATATTAATTATCCTAAAAAATCTAATTATCTTATCCTAAAAATATTTTAATTTATAATTATCTAATAAATCCTAACCTATATTACTATTTATCTTATATTAATAAAATTATCCTAATCTATTAAATATTTCTAATTTAAATAATCCTAATAATGTTAATCCTAATTTTTCTAGATGTTAATTCAAAATGTCAATTCAAAATTTACAAATTATTAGTTTTTTACAAAAATACAACCCGGACAAAATGAGGTGTCTACAGCTGCCCCTCTTTGCACATTTTCTGAAAATCAGGAATTGTGCAAAGACAATTAGACAACTATTTTGTTCGGATTTACCTTTTTTATTTTTTATTTATTTTTTTTACGAAGTATTTACAATTTTAAGAAACATTTAGTTCCTCTCACCAAAGGCTGTAAGAAAAATAACCTTTTGCTCCTCTCACCAGAGGCATTGGAACTTGGAAACATAACCTTGTGCTCCTCTCACTAGAGGCATTGGAACTTCGAAACATAACCTTGTGCTCCTCTCACAAGAGGCAATGAAACTTGGAAACATAACCTTGTGCTCCTCTCACCAGAGGCATTGAAACTTGGAAACATAACCTTGTGCTCCTTTCACCAGAGGCATTGAAACTTGGAAAAATAACCTTATGCTCCTCTCACCAGAGGCATTGAAACTTGGAAACATAACCTTGTGCTCCTTTCACCAGAGGCATTGAAACTTTGGAAAAATAACCTTGTGCTCCTCTCATCAGAGGCATTGAAACTTGGAAACATAACCTTGTGCTCCTCTCACCAGAGGCATTGAAACTTTGGAAAAATAACCTTGTGCTCCTCTCACCAGAGGCATTGAAACTTGAAAACATAACCTTGTGCTCCTCTCACCAGAGGCATTGAAACTTTGGAAAAATAACCTTGTGCTCCTCTCACCAGAGGCATTGAAACTTGGAAACATAACCTTGTTAGTGGTCTTCTCACCAGAGGTTATACCACTTTGGAAAACTTCCTAATCTCTTCCTTCTGGAGACTATTACCTTCTGTGAAAATTCACAATCTCTTCCTTCTGGAGACTATGAAAAACTTTACCTTCTGTGAAAATTCACAATCTCTTCCTTCTGGAGACTATGAAAAACTTTACCTTCTGTGAAATTTCCTAATCTCTTCCCTCTGAAGATTAGGAAAGATTTTACTTTTTGTGAAATTTCATAATCTCTTCCTTCTGAAGATTATGAAAGACTTTACCTTCTGTGAAATTTCCTAATCTCTTCCCTCAAAAGATTAGGAAAGATTTTACCTTTTGTAAATCATGAAGTTTGAAGAAACCAAATGTTGGAATAATGTGACCTAGGCGAAACCAAAGGTCAAAATCAAAACAATCTAGATGAAACCAAAGATCAAAAATGGGATGACTTGGACAAAACCAAAGGTCAGAAACAAAGTGATCTGGACAAAACCAAAGGTTGAGAATGATATGACCTGGATGAAAACAAAATCAAAAATGGGATGACCTGGACAAAACCAAATGTCGTAAACAAAGTGATCCGGATGAAACCAAAGATTGTGCCAATCTAAGGAAAACCCTCACATAATTATTTGCCAATTTAACTGATCTTAATACCACAGAATGGTGCCAATTATTTTAGATTAAAAATCTCTTTTAATTTCACTCGGCTTAAAACCACACAACTATGCCAACAAAATTATTTTTTGCAACTCTCAAATTTAATCTCACTTGAATCACTTTTAAAGATCCTATCATTATCTTTAATTTCAAGAAAATCTCATCATTTAAATCTCATTTTGAAATCATTCAAAATCTAATCTCATATCTCTTCAAAATCTCATCCTTTCTCTAAAATTTTTCATCTAGGTACTTTATCATTCTTTCAAAATTTACTCAACAAATTAATTTCCCTCAAAATTTGAATTTCTTTCTTACTTGGACATATGCAATGAATACCATGTATGCCATGCATGTGATGCAAATGTTTAGATTTCACCTCTCATTTCCAAATGCATGCAATGAAATGTCATAATTGTCATGCATGAATGCAAATATTACACAATGTCCAATCAGATCATATTTTCTATCAAATTCCTTTTTTCTAATTATAAAACCATTCATTCAATCTTTTCTTTGCCCCATCAAGATTACTATCTTCAAATTTATTAGAAAATCATTCAATTCATTAGTTTCAAAAAAACTCAATTTCTCATGAATACAAAAAATTCGCCCCTCACGTACTTCCCAAAAAATTCATAACTACAAAGGTTTTCCTTAAGAACTTTTCATCATTTTAAAAAAGACTCATATCTTTAAGAACAACAAAAACTTGCCCTAACAATTTTTCATCACATTAATTCTCAAAAGGTCTCACAAGAACATAAACTTACCCGAAAGTCATTTCATTGCTTTCAATTTTCAAAAAGTTTCATGACAACAGAAGGTTGCCCCACACCATTTTCTTTCATGTTTAGAATTAAACATTTGATTACATCTCTTAAAAATTGGTAAATGCTATCTTGAATGAACAAGTGAATCACAGTTGGTTTCTTTTTCAAGATGATTTGGCATACCAAAGAAAGCTTGGTTATCAAAACAAATTTGGTAGGAAAATCAACGTTGCTTCATCTAAGCTCACAAATGAAAGGAATTTTCTTGAAAATTGTCTTTTTGAAATGATTTCTTTTTAGAACACAACTCATTTAAGCACTCTCTCAATTTTCTTGATATATATGGAAATTAACAAATGTCAAGACTAGCTGTAATGGGCTCAAAATTTGGGTAAGGAAGGAAAAGGTTCAAACTTTGGAACAAATCTTCAAGGTGATGATTTTTTTGTTGGGTTTCTCAAAAGGTTTTATTTGAAATTATCATTCCATTGGTCGCCTTGGTCAATCATATGTATAAATGCCTTGAGTTGCTTTGAAAAAGATCCCATTATTGCTCTAAACTGCCTTTTTGGGGTTTTCACCTTAGAGCTTAATTCTTCTTCTTCTTCTTTTTTTTTCTTTTTTTTTATTGATCATTCTACCATGCATTTGAGAATCCAAATTTCATTCAAAACCAAAATGATTAATGTTTTCCAGAGAAAAGATTTTCCAATACAAGCATCTATAATTTGATCAAAATGGGCTTTTAAAGCATGTAATATAGGCCAGGGTTTAAGGTTAAGAAAGAACGGATAACCAGGCCCAAAATAAGTGTTTCAGGGTTCATCAGACCAAGGATCATTTTTTATTATGTGAAGCATTTAAGAATCTTGCCCCATTCTTCATCAATCTTTTTTTTTTCATTTCTTTCTTTCTCTTTTTTTTTCTTTTTTCTTCTTCATCTTCTTTTTCATTTTCCTTTTCTCCATTTTTTCAACAAGAATTCTAACTCAAAAGGGTTTCTTTCTTCTTTATTTTGCCCCTGAGATTTTTATGGCCGAGCTTTCCTTCCTTAACAAATGGGTCTTTTTTGAACTTTGCCCCCCCAGTGTGGAGGGTGATCCTTAGTTAGGGTTGATTTAGAAAGAAATTATAGGCTCAAATGGGGTAGCAAATGAAATTTTTCTTTTCTTTTCTTTTCTTTTTTTGAGAAAGGTAGATGAAAAATGGCCATTCATCATATCAAACGAGACACTTGCATTAAAAAAACAATTCTCAGGATGAAAATTTTTTTGGCATTCGAAATCATTTGAATTTCTCACATGCATGATATCACAATCATTTTTTTCAATTTTCTTTTCTTTCTTTCTTTCTTTTTTTCCTTTTTCCCCTTTTTTTTTCTTTTTACAACTCAAGTTTAAGATGCATAGGCCCAATATGTAGGAATCTTCATTTTCATTTAAGTTTCAGCAAAAGAAAGATAGACAGGATATGAATCAAATGAAGACTAGTTTACGAACGAATGTTTGAATTATTATAACTCGGCTCTTTCAATCATTTTGCCCCAAGATGTGGGCAAATGATGGCTTTAGAAGAAATGGCTTGAAGGGTTTAAGTTCTTTGAAAAATTCAACTGGTAGTGTGTTTGGTCTTTAGCATAGCCTTGATATGTGTTAAATTACCAAAATCAAGATCTTTAAAAGAGTACTTTATGAATTGATTTCATAAAACTTTTAGAAAATCATTTCATTGATCGAAGCCCAAATAAAAATGACTTTTAAATCCCAACCTGGTGAAAGAAAAATTAGGTTTAAGAAGTCCACACTTATTTTTCTTCGAAGTTCCAGTTTTTTGAGTGGTCTTAACAAAAATGGGTAATGGAATAATTAGTGAAAAGGCTCGAGATTTGTATTCTTGACAGCAATCACCATTTCTATTGAGATTGTTAATACAAAAGTTATTTTTAATCACAAAAAGATATTATGTAGGACTTTTGTTGTCAATCAATCTTTAACTCAAAATATGGAAAGAATTCTCAAATTAAATCAACCTTGAACAACATAGCATACAATTTCTCAAAAATCAATTATTCTCAACCAATAATTTATCTTCAAGAGTGTTTTCAAAATTACACACAAAATTGAAGGTCGAAAACTGCCCCTCATTCAAAATTTTCTTGTAAACCCTTGCTACTTAACCTTTTCCTAAACTTTGAAAACAACTAGGACTCTATCAATTCTTCTTGATTTCTTGAAATGATTTTCTTTACTTTTGAAGAGTAGCAATCTTGACTCCTTGATCTTTGGCATTGATAAAGCTTATTATGCATGGAAATATGAGATGGAAAAAGTTGGCATGAAATTAGTTAAAAATGTATATATAGATGCATGAATGCAATGCACAAGGTTAAAATACATGTCATATAAATCTATGAATTAATGAATGGATTAGCATGAAATGCAAAGATGCTGACAAATTCCTTCATGTGTCCATATTTTCAGGTTTTCTACAACATAGGTTAGACATGGCTCTACCCTAGAGGCTGGTCTCCTAAGTTCCTTTATATGCTGGGTTAAGATATGATAGAAGCTAAAGGTTCCCAAATTGTTCCTTACTATCATCCACTCTGGACTAGTAAAGCACCCTAATCCTCACCCATGACAGGCTACAAACGGAAAAGGTTTAACTTGAGTGAGAGTATTTTGCTAGCCCATGCGGAGGTTATCACCTCACGAGAGCGGTAGGTACTCTACTCCCTCCTAGAAAGGACTGAGCTCGGGTCGAGAGCTTTATGCATGCAAGTGCAAAGTGTGGTGTGTGAGAAGGAACTTCATCTTATTAATTTCCATAAAACACTTAAGAAATCAACAAAAGAGCATCAAACAACATTAAAACTTTCCAAATTTAGACCATCAAACTTAGACTTAGTATAACACAAGATTAAATTATGGCTTAACTCTCTTAATTATCCCCAGTGGAGTCGCCAAGCTGTCATAACGTTTCCTATGAATAGGTCGCTAGACATTAAACAAATGGAGTCACCACCAATCTTTTTTTTAACCTAGGTGTGATTGGCCACCTAATTGACTCTAAGGACTGGTCTATATTTTAAGTTTTGGGTTCGGGAGTTCATTTACGTGTAGGGAAGGTTATAGCACCCCTACAACGCCCAATATTGATACCATTTTAATCTTGTATTATTTTAATTTAGTCTTAATTATGTGGTCTTTTAATATTTCGTATTATTGTTTAAATATTTTAAAAAAAATCTTTTAAGAATCCTCCATCATTCTGAATGAACTCTTAAAAGACTTTTCTCACCTCAAAAGTATTCAAGGGGTACCATTCGACTCCCCTGAAGAGGCTCCGTCATCGGAAGTATTTTAGAATTTTATTATTATTTTTATTTAATTATTTTTATTACTTTTATTTATTTATTTATTTATTTTAAATATTATTTTTAAATATTATTTATTAATATTTTTAGGATTTTAGTATTTAATTTTGAGAATATCTCCTAAATTTTCCATCGTTCTGGATAAACTTAGAAAAATCTTCTCACCTAGGAATTCCTCAAGTGTTACTCATTCGCAATCGCCTTGAGGATTCCATCATCGGAATTAATTATATAATTTATATTTTATTATTATCTTAGCCTTCTATCATTATTATTGTTACACAATTATTTTATAATTATTTTTTATTTTTTTATTTTTATCTAGAGAATAAAGTGTCAACCTTTATTTTTGAAAATACCTTTTAAATCTTCCATCATTCTGGATAAACTTAAGAGGATCCTCTCACCTAGGAATTCCTCGAGTGTTACTCATTCGTAATCGCCTCGAAGATTTCATCATCGGAAAGGTCTAACCAATTCTCAAAGTTTATTAATTAGGCATTTATCCTAATATCCATTCATTCAATTATTTTTATTTCTTATTTTTACTTATTTTTGTTATTTAATTTAAATTTTTACTTATTCTCCTAACTTCTTATTATTTATTTATTTATTTATTATTCCTAGACATTCCTATGTATCGTATTATTTTAATCATTTTTAATCTAAAGAAGCAAATTAAAATGTCAAACATTACTCTTTAATCATTACTAAAAGAAGTGCCAAATAAAAGAAAAGCAAAAAGCACTTACTTGATTAACGGATGGACGTGTGGGCCTTAATATACTTTTACAACTGATGCTTCAAACCTGACGTAAACTTCAAAACGGCAACAAAGCTCTAAGCTACTCTTTGAGAGGTAAAAAAGAAGCTGCTACTGAAGTGTTTACGGTTCAAGATGCCTTTTGACAGCCACCTCGTTAGTCCTAAGCTCTCTTTTACAATCGCGTGTCGTCGGTGTGAACACTGCTCGTCTGCGTTTTTTTTTAATCCTCTTGAAATTCCCCTCTTTAAGTTATGGGTTTAACCCCTTTTTATAGTTATAAACTTGTTAGAGTCCTAATACAACTAAACCTATTCTATTAATTATCTTTAATATTTTATCTATTTAATTATTTTTATCCTAATCTAATTCTATCAATTTTAATATTAATTATCCTAAAAAATCTAATTATCTTATCCTAAAAATATTTTAATTTATAATTATCTAATAAATCCTAACCTATATTACTATTTATCTTATATTAATAAAATTATCCTAATCTATTAAATATTTCTAATTTAAATAATCCTAATAATGTTAATCCTAATTTTTCTAGATGTTAATTCAAAATGTCAATTCAAAATTTACAAATTATTAGTTTTTTACAAAAATACAACCCGGATAAAATGAGGTGTCTACAATTAACATGATCACCGTGGGGCATAACCAATGTTCCTTATCACATAACGACAGCTGAATACTTCCCTCTGTACAGGGTTTTTTTTTTTTTAATACAAATTGCAATAAGAATTTGAATCTCCATTTGTTCAAAGCACAAAGGACAAAAGACAATGGTTCTTTTCTTAGTTTCATTCTCTTCATGATTTGACTTGCTATCCTTTTAAAAAATAGAGTTGATATTATATTTTTGCGATCTACATTACTCTATGGTTTTGGAAATGTTATGGAGAATGGGACATAAAACAGTGGCAGCTAGAATCTGTTTTGGTTATGTTTAAAAAAATATAAAGAATTTGAACGTTGAGGGATTTATCTCTTGCCCTGTTTGGACTACAATTATTGTTAAGCATCTAACCTGAAACTAGGTTTTGTCTTGGAAACTTCTTTTTCAACGTAAAAAAAACATTGGAGAGATTGCAGCCTGGATTGCTGAGCTCTAGCACTGAAATTTGGAGTGCATGCATGTGTATGAGAGATGGATGGATGGATGGAGTGTTGATAAAGTTCACCATAGTTTTATCGATTTTATCCAGAATGATAGACAAAGAAAGAATTGCACACTACAGTTACAGTATGAAATTGTAAATTGACAGAATAATTAGTGAAAAAGAAAACATAAACAAAGTGGGAGATACAATATTGAAAAATAGAGAATGCATGGAAATTATTCAAAACAAAGAAGAAAAGGAGTAGATTTCAAGGAAGAAAATTGAGTTGTTATCCTATCAGAACTGAGTTTGAAGAAATTCCACCAATTTCTTGTCAAGTTTGAAGGCCTTAGCGAGTACATCAGGATTGATTGGTGGATTGGAACCAAAGACAGCATTGGCAATAGTGATAACTCTTGGATTTTGGCTGCTGATACCAGCAAAGGCAATGGCTTTAGTTTTCCCAATATTGAACTGGAAGTGAATGAGATCAACAGTGAAAACAAACACATCCCCAGTCTTCAGGACTTTTGTGAAGAAACGATTATCTGGGTTGAATGTGACAAAACCAACAGAGTGTACCCTTTGCCACAACTAGGGTGTATTTCTCCATTATAGCTTTTGATTTGGATAATTGAAATTTCATTTATCCAAAACCAAGTAGGAAAATCCAGCATAAAGATTTGCATTCTGTACCAACAGAAAGAAGTAGGTCAGCTAGCAGAAGACAGCCAAGAATAAGTAATCCCCAAAAGACAAAAACCTAACTAGCAAAAGAAAAGACCAACAAAAAGGGCAAACCAAGGTGCAGGAAAAAAAGGCAAGGAATTTAATGACAGAAGATGCCACAATTTAGGCCCTGCTTCTGATAAGAACTTGAGTTAATTAGAGGCTTATCAACAACTTTTGGTTTTAGATTAGTCATTGAACTTGGCTCTGATATCAGCGAGAAGACATCTTAACGGAAGCTTCATCCTTGGTGCACCTACCCTGCCTGATTTGATTTGTTTCTTTCAAGATGTGATAAATGTATCCCACCAAGCAAGTTCTATGGTAAAAACTAGTTCAATGCTTTTAGGATGATTGATAACTAGAGTAACTGTTTCAGCTTGTTAGGATTAAGTTGATAAAATAATAAGAGCAAAACATTCATTCATCATTTATGGTATTGGATCTAACTGATTATTGCAACAGTAAACTTGAATTGTTTTATCATCTCCTGTAATCATAATTACCAAACCAAAACATAATATGCCAATGCTGTTGTTATCTGACTAGTAAACGTAGCTATTATAACCAATTAATCAAATCAAAACCATTGTTTATCATTGACAAGAATGTGGACAGCTTAAACAAAATAGCAATAGAATGCTTGTTTTAAACTATTTTTTTTCAAAAATTTATTAAAAATTGCAGGCACTACTGTAATCTTCATCTGTTCAACAGAAAAGTAAGACAAAAGACCCTACTGCTTTTCTAATCTTATCGTATTCATAAGTTAACTGATTATCAGTTCATTATTCAGATCACACAGTTTTTGATAAAGTTATAATTAGCTATAATCTAGTAGAAACTTCTTTTCAATATAATGTTACTGAAGTAAAAAGTATAATTTGGTGCAAAATTGTCGTTTGCTTAATCATTTTATTAGGGCCATGGGATGTGATGGGTTTGGTACAAGTACAACATTGTTTACCATAATTTAGAACATAGCACTTTGTATGGCAACTTCACTACGTGGCTTGGAAACACAAAATTTCTAATTCACTGTCTCCAAAGATAATTGATCAATCTCGTTGGAAAACGGAATGAAACTATGAAATAGTTATTCTGCTTAATCAAGACCTGTAGAACTATTGCTGCAAACTATTACTTTCAAGGATTTCCAATCAAACAAAGATATTTATTCAATACCTAGAAGATCACTTTATAATCTGTGTTCAAAATAACCATGGCATCAAATGTAGAAATCCCTTGAGAAATTGCAGCCTATTAGATTTTGTCCTTGGACTTATGCATACAAGTAGGAAGGAGAGAGGTAGTTCATAACTTGCACAAGAGATTACAGACTGTACCAACAATGATGAAAATAAACAGAATTGCACACTACATTACGAACTTGAGACAAACATAACAAAAAATAAACATAGACAGAGGAGAGGTAGTAGACTGTAACAAGGACACATGAGAAAATCAACTCAAAACCAAACAACTAAGGGGTAACTTCAAGTGTTTCAATCAGAACAGGGTCTGAAGATATTCCACCACTTTCTTGTCCAGTTTGAAGGCTTTAGTAAGAACATCAGGATTGATTGGTGGGTTAGAGCCAAAGACTGCATTCGCGATAGTGATAACACCAGGATTTTGGCTGCTGAGGGCGGCGAGGGCAATTGCATTAGTTTTTCCGATGTTGAACTGGAAGTGAACGAGACCAACGGGGAAAACAAACACATCTCCTGTGTTCAGGACTTTGGTGAGCAAGCGATTATCCGGGTTGGATGTCACAAAGCCAACGTAAAGTTTACCCTTTGCCACAACTAGGATCTCTGAGGCACGAGGGTGAGTGTGAGGAGGGTTTAGGCCACCATAAGGCGCATAGTCAATTCGAGCCAGGGATATGCCAAGAGTGTTGAGTCCCGGTATTTGGTCTACATTGACAGGAGTGACTCCTGATCCCACTGCGTTTGATGTGTTTCCTGCTTTATCCAGCCCTGAAAAGAAGAAATCATCTGCAGTGGCAAGCTTTGGATCCTTGCAGAACTTACCATTTACAAACACTGGAAGAAAAGAAAATGAAGTTGGTTAATTCAAATACAACCAAAATGTAACGTACATGGTAAGATTATCATATTCATGATGAAAAACATGTTTAATTAGCTGCATGCCTTTCCTCCAGGCTTTTTCATAACAAACAATAATATGAGCTAAATGCATACCGGCATGCTTGGTGCCATTGAGGGCGACGCAGAAGTCCTGGAGAGAACTAGGGTCTGAGGCTGAGGCCAATGTGGAAGCCAAAGCCAAGAGGGAAAAAGTTACAAGGAAATTGTTCATTCCTTTCATTCTGAATCTCTTTGCTATATATGTTTAGTACTTCTTGGCTATTTGCTTGGAGGAGGGGTAAGAAATTTTGCTTGGCATACAAGGGCTATTTATAGATGAAGATGCAGTAAAGTGGTCCTTAAGAAGACTGGGTATGCCTCCATGGCTATCTATTTTATGTTTGGAAGATTAATATATTCTTCAACGGCTACTCTCATTTATTCCAGTTTTGTTTCTTTGTGCTGTATTCACCAAGGACATTTCACCTAGAGGTAGGTACCTGTATTGAATCCAGATATGTTCTTTTCATGATTTTCCTTCTACTATGGCTTCTCATTTGGATAATTGAGATTTGATCTCTCCAAAATGAAGCACGAAAGCTCTGCTCCAACAGAAAGAAATAGGTCAAAAGAAGACAAACAGGAACAAATGAATCCCCAAGTACAAAATGAAACTAGCAAGAGAAAGACCATCAAAATAGACAAATGAAGGCTACAGCAAGAAAGCGAGAATTACTAACAGTAGAGGCCAGAATCTAGGCCCCAGTTCTGACAAAGAACTCCTGCAATAGACTTATCACCAACTCTTAATCTGTCAATAAAATTCTCTTATATCAGGACAGCAGAGCTGCATCTTCAGACACCTATGCCTTCTTTGATTTTTTCCATTCAAAATGTGATATGCAAGTTGGCAGATTATTTGTATCAGAGGAAATATTCCTTCCAATCAAGATTTAAGCAGTAAATGTTTAATGAATAGTAGAGAACATTAGACAGTCCTGCAATGAAACTAAAAAGGAATGGTTTATAAGAAAAATTAAAGCTACAGTTGTTTTTCCTTGTCTTGGATGGCATACCAGTAAAAGTTCTTCTCGCATTAACATTCAATCAGCAAACACAATATGTCTTTCATCATTAGGGTCAGTCTGTGCTTCCTATAGTTAATGAACCAATCAGGAAAGCAAACTGTTCCAAGATGTGGCAACAACTAGCCGGCTAACTTGTATAAGCTAATCAAGAGGAAATAAGAATAATTCTGAAAATGGGAGATCATGGTGACATTGAATCATAAACCAGTCAGAAAACATATAAAAAAACATACTGTTGAACAGACTGCAACATCCAACACTTATGTCCATAGCCGACTGAATATTCCAAAATTTCTATTTTAATAACCCAAATCAG
This sequence comes from Heritiera littoralis, assembly GCA_031772115.1. Lineage (NCBI taxonomy): Eukaryota > Viridiplantae > Streptophyta > Magnoliopsida > Malvales > Malvaceae > Heritiera > Heritiera littoralis. Next base: position 1,206,873 of record JAPDPK010000020.1, on the reverse strand, counting down.
TTTGCTTGCCATAGTTTTTGTTTTCAAGAAGGATCACTAGTTATTGTCTTATACAAATTTGGTTTTTGATAAGAATTAGGTATTCTATGAAATAAATACAGGCTCCTATTAGGTTTTTGATATGTATTAGGTATTCTATGTATTAGGTTTTTTATATGTATTGAACCGAGTTCGATATTAATGCTCAGAGCAGAATATACAAGTTTACAGAAGGTTCTGTCAGTTGCTTGACGGAAATCTACTGAAACCATATATTGAGAAGGGTTGTATAAAAACAAAAGAGGAGTCATTTGTTAAATATTGCTGCTTCTCATTGAAATGGTAGCTTATTATTTGCAATGGTTACATGGGGACATTGACAATCCCAGTAGAAGTTGTTCTGACTAATCCATTGACCTCAAGGAAGGCCTTGAACTTGAAGCTGGGTAAATGGGTAGATGGTTAAAGAAACAAATATTTTGTAAGATTTCAAATATTCTTCCTTTATAAGTAATTTAATTTTGGTCATGGAGAAATTAAACTTGAAATTTAAGAATGTGTTTAGTAACTTAGAGTAATAAAATCAAATATATGTCCAAAATTAATCTATATGTATATTCATGTCATTTATATATTAGTACATGAATATAAACATATAGTGATACTTATGCAAATAAATTAAATATAAAAATAACTAAATATAGTGAAATAATAATGTGTAGCAATTAAATTTGAACACTTAAAATATATGTACTAAATGTCAATATAGGGATTAAAAGAAATAAATAAATGAATAAACAAAGGGCCAAATGAATAAAATATGGATTGAAAAGGTAAGTAGCTTCTCGGAGAAGCTTTGGCAGCCAACAAATCCCACTAACTTTTATCACTTTCCACCGGCCATTGCAATTTCACTTCATCACCGTTAATCATCATCATCGTGACATTCACTGTACATTTCTCTTCTCTCATTTTCTGTTGGAAATTGAAAGCAACATTTCTCACGATCTTGGCCATTTCACTCCCCTTCTTGAATCGACAGCCAAAGCCCAAGGAAGGTGAAGTCATTGACTATTGAACAAGGGCTGAAAAACAGAGCACGTTGGAAAGGAATGGCGCAAGGGTGAAGACTGAAGTTCAAAAAGGGAATGGAGGGCTGATTGAAACAATGAAGTGAGGTGCAGAAAAGAGGGTCGGCTAGTGGCAGAAAAGAGGAAGGAAGAGAGGCAGCTATCGTGTTAGCTTGAAGGAAGAACCCGTGAAGAAGAAAGAAAATCCTGGGTTGAACAAAGCCGAGAGTGAAAGAAAGGAAAGGACACAAGAGAGTCAACGAAGCAAAGGGAAAACGAGCTGAAAAGAACGTGGGTATTGGCTGCTTTAGAAATTTTTATTCACGTGGAAGAGAAGGGGCAAAATTCAGGTCTACAATAGATATTAATTGACACATAAACAAAGGTAGTTTTGGGTTTAAAAAGGGGGCTGCAAAACGTGGGTGACTTCTTGCTTTGGAATTGTTTTATCTTCATGGAAGTTGACCAAGGCAAATGATGGTTTGACCAAGAGTTAAGGTAGTTATTGTTGAGACATATTTGGGTTTAAATTAAGTTATTTACTTAGGAAATGAATAATAATGAGATAAGGTTTAATCATGGCAGATTTATCTTCGATTTGGACTGTTTCATGTGCTTGAAGGCTGAACAAAGAAAAGGAAAAGAAAAAGAGTAAGTATATTTGGTGTATTTGGATTTAAATTACCTAAGATTTTAAGAGAAGCACAAAGGTACTAGAAGGGTGGTGAAAAATATATATAGATATATATATATATATGTGTGTGTGTGTGTATCTATATATATATATATATATATATATATATATTAAGGATTCAAATGAGGATTCCATGAGGAAATAATATGTTAGTAATTATAAAACTAAGTATGCTTATATATGGCCTTTGATGTAGGATTTTGCGGAGAAATGAAATTTGAGAAAGCAAAGGATTAGTTGTCAACGAAGAGAAAATAAGCAAGGTAAGGCATTCAAGGGAAACTTTAAGAAATATATACATATACACACACACAAACACACACTTCCTTAAGTGACTTAAAGGAAAAATGTAAACTTATTTAAGATAAATTAATAATATAAATGTTATTCATTTATGCTTTTATGTAGGAAGAGAGGATGCAAGGTGGGGGACACTAACTAACTAAATTAAAAACTAAGGAAAGAGGCAATCAAGAAGAACAAGGGTGCCATAGCGATACTTGTGCTACACCTTTAGGTAAGAGATACATATAGGAACGTAGGGATACTAAAATCAATTTAAAATCAACTGCATTGTGGTTATATATAAACTGTATTTTCTTGCAGGAGGTTTTAAGAAAATATAAGCAGTTGTGTTGTCGGAATTTTTATGAAAAAAAAGATGTATAATTTAAGCTTGATTTAAGTAATCATTTGGAAATGACCATTTATCCGGTATATTTATTTTGAAAACGGTTATATTTTATGATCTTGATTTATTTATAAGAATTTCAGCCGAGATGTTTATCTCAAGGAAATTTATCAACCTATATTATTGTGTTGAAGAAATGATGAGTATGTATCATTATATGTTTTGAAAGAAAGATATATGACTTTTGTTATGAACTTTCCTAAAGCTCAAAAATACCTTTTTGGATTCTGAAAAATATATATATAAAACGTTTTGAGACATGACTAGATAAGTCATTGCAGTACTTTCTGACTACTGTGTGACCTTGATCCAGTCTTCAGTAGATATCCGTTCTGGCTATTGTGTGACCTTGATCCAGTCACAATAGATATTTATTTTCTGACACTATGTGACCTTAATCCAATCCACAGCGGGCCCAGTTGACAACTGATCAGTGCTCACTGTGGACCCCCTTTGGACTATGGCCATAAGTCCTTCTGAACTGCACTTTCCCTCATGGGAATATCTAAACTGCATGATAATTTATTAGTCATCAAATGTCTCAAGCTTAGTATGTATATGATTTTCCGTACTTATCTTTGTATATGAGTTCCGAACATATGATTTTAGATTCTGAAACTAATGAGAATTTGATTTGATGATCCGTGTTGTAATGGAATGCGATAAGCACGCATAATTCGAATGACATTTAGAATACAGATGTTTATGTTTCAGATTTAAATAAAATGTTTTCTGATGCATTACATATGCAGGATTTGATTTTTCGATTAGTATGAAATATGATATTTGAGCTTTAGTAAATACTTTGGAAAAATTGCATATAGAAATTTGGTATCAGTTTTCTATATATATTTCTTATTGGGCTTTCCAAAAAGCTCACCCTCCTTCTCCACCTTCCAGATTACTTGCAGTAGGAGTATATACACGAGGAGCTAGCTCGTCCTTCGAGGTTTTTGGTTCCACCTTGGAGGTAAATTGTGTACAGTCATTTGGTTTATATTCAGACTTGCATTATCAGTACCTTTGGAATATGAGAATGTAGCTAAGAGAATTACGTGATGTAACTATGTTTTGTGCTAATACATGCATCTTGGATAGTAATATAATCTTTGCTAAGTTGTGAATGCATGATTACTAAAGAATGTTTGAATTGAGACCGGTTATCGAAAGATTTTATCTAGTTAACTTAAATTTTGTCTAAGAGTAGGAATTGAGGCATTATGTACAGCCTAACAATATAAGTAGGAAAAAGAAAAATTTAGTTCATAATTCTATCATAAAGATCGTTACATATTTGCTACTCGAATGCCTAGAGATTTTCATGAAGGGTCAAAATCCATAATATTTCAGGTCCCTATGAAGATCAGTTCATTGACTAACATACATATTCCACGCATTATTTGTAATCTTAGGATTTTTCAGATTTCAGCTTTCTGCAGTCATGTTTAAATGTCTCTCCAAATCTTCTTAGAAGCACTGGGTGTTTGACTTCTTAACGTGTGCTCTGAATTCTGGCAAATAAGTTCGAAACTTTCCCAAACATTGTTGGTGGTGATCTAAATTCTGTTTAATCGAATTCGAGAAAAGCTCGCAGTGCAATAAATGTGATAATGTGATTTTTTTTTTCTTTGAGATTTTTCTCGTAAAATCGTTTGTATGCTATTTTACTCTATTTTCATTTGTTTTTTGCTTATCTATTGCACTAGTTTGTCTTAACATTAAATAATTAGTATGGCATGAAACATCAAATTAGCCAATTTTGGATATCCTCTGATGTTTTGCACAGATTCACGTGGCTAATTCCAGGACCTTAATTATCTTCCAAAGGGTGCTTTCAATGAGATCTTGATAAAAGTTGAGATTTGGTCTTAATTTGGAGCAAGCTGTAATAACATAAAAAAAAAAAAAATCCAAAACCAACGTTCAAGGAGGATTACATCAGCAGGGATACATAAGCAACCCTTTTATTTGACTTCAACAAGAAATACTAAATAATGATGGAAACATGTCAAAGATTGTTCAAAATAAGCTACTGCTTCATGGCTGCTGAAAATTGGTCTAATTGTTATCCCACCAGAACTTTGACTGAAGATCTTTCACCACATTCTTGTCCAGCTGGAAGGCTTTGGTGAGAACATCAGGATTGATGGGTGGGTTTGAGCCAAAGACTGCTTTTGCAATAGTGATAACTCCTGGATTTTGGCTGCTGAGACCAGACAAGGCAATGGCATTAGTTTTCCCTACATTGAATTGGAAGTGAATGAGACCAACTGGAAAGACGAAAACATCTCCAGGGTAGAGGACTTTGGTGATGAGCCGGTTATCCGGGTTGGATGTAACAAAGCCAACGTAGAGTGTGCCTTCTAGGACAACTAGAATCTCCGTGGCACGGGGATGAGTGTGTGGGGGGTTTAGCCCTCCATAAGGTGCAAAGTCAATTCTTGCTAGAGAGATTCCAAGGGTGTTAAGTCCTGGAATTTTTTCCACATCAACAAGAGTGACTTTTGATCCGAGTTGATTTGATGTGTTTCCTGGTTTGTTCAGTCCTGAAAAGAAGAAGTCTTCTGCCTTGGCAAGCTTTGGGTCCCTGCAGAACTTCCCATTTACAAATACTGGATGGAAGAGAAAAATGTTAGTTGATGCATTGCATTGCAAGAAAAAAAAAGATTAGTTTTGGTAGAATTATTCGGAGAATAGGAACATTCATCAATCATCATTGCTGAATATCTTGGTTTAGGCGTACATACCAGCATTCTTAGTGTCATTGAGGGCAACACAGAAGTCCTGAAGAGGGCTAGGGTCAGAGGCATAGGCAAGTGAGGAAGCCAGAGCCAAGAAGAGAAAAGATACGAGGAAATGAACACCTTTCATTGTAGCTAGGCTGGTTTCTAGCTTGAGTTCTTCCAAGTTTTGCTTTTGATGTGGGATGAGTAAACTTTCTTGAAAGCATGCCTATTTATAGGTTGGAGTCTTTGAACAAGTATTTCAAGTTTTCTCATAGGCTTACCAAGTCAGTAATGACTTGTATTTTTAAAATTTCTCTATGAATCATTCTTCAGCAACCATGCATATGTATCTTCTTCGAATCCCCACTTCCAGTGCTTACATCAGCAATTGACCTGGAAGAGGTCGTCTTGTGTTTACGGAATGTTTCCTTGTTTCTGAACTTTGACACTGAATTAACTGAGTCTCTCCTTTGACTTTAACAAAAATTGATAGTTGCTGAAGGCTGCCGACACTTCAGCCAATTTAGAGTTGTAACTCAAATGAAGTTGACAGTTTCCTTTGCAGAAGATTCTTCCTTAATTTTTCATAGTATTTAAATGGAACATGCTTGCATTGCAGCTGGGACAGATGAATGGTACATGTAATTCAGGCTACGAATTTCCAATGATTCAATTAATCACTTTTGTTCATTTTTTGCTCTTCTTTTCCCAGTTCACCATTTAAGATAGTGTGCCTGAAGTAGTTCTAAAGCAAAAAAAAACTGAATGTACCAAATGGAAAATGTAACAAATCTGTAAGAAAGATTCTACGTAAAGTTTTTGTACCAAGTCTAATGTGACACATTCCTGGACGGTAGAACATATGGCCTCTTCGATTAAATCATTAGCAGCGTTTCTTGCAAGATTAAATTATGCTAGATTTAAGGCTTCTGATTTTTTCTCCAATCAATATATTATATGGTTTCGGTAGACAAAGTCTATTCTGACATGTTACTTGTTACTCAATCATATGACATCTGTGCTTATTACATTCATAACATTACTAATTTCTGCAAGGGCAACTAACTATGCTAGGCTGAAAATTATTACAAGGTCTTTTGATCACTTCATTTAGCTCAAAATGAACGGGGCTGCTTTGAATTGATATCTGCTCCAATTTGCGGGAACTGTTGCTGGAAGAAATTGTAACTCTTACAGACATGTATACTCTTTCAGCATTGAAGTCAGTTTGTGATTTATTTATTTATCAAAGCATATGCTCAAAGCGAAATGGATAATAGCGTGGTCATCTTGCATAATAATTTTAAGGAACAATAAAGAAGTACAATTATTAAAAAGATTGGCAGGTGATGATGACATTGAGCTACAAATATCAATTGGAAATACTACGGACATATCATATTCAATGTTCAAGACTTTTTTACAGCAATGATTTTAATTTTTGCATAGTTAGGCTTTCACATGTTATAGAAAAGTAAACTTCCATGTGGCCTGACAGTTTTCCGACTCTGGAATAGTCGCATAAAGCGGATACCGAGAGATCAAAGACCAAAAAAAAGAAAAGTAAACTTGAATGCTTCTGTTACCTCAAAAATTTTGAATCAAAATTTTGTGAGTGATCAGAAAGTTTTATTTGATACAAGTTTGTTGCTGACATTATTAGATTAATGTAAGCAAAGAAACATATGCAGTTAGATGACACAAAAAAGAACA